>JAODAL010000337.1:0-334152 GCA_025379985.1 Phyllomedusa bahiana
TTTTCGAGCATCCCATTTTTTGGCCTAGTGCGCTATTTGGCTCAACCACAAGCATCAGAATAGGAAGAGCTCCTACTGGACTTTGGAGTCTCATTTTCAATACAATTTTATTTAGCCACCATCCCAAATTTGTGGACACCCTTAGCATTTGGATGTGAAAATTACATTTCTGCATGAGCACATGGCAGAGCGGACAAGGGAGAAAGCGCCATTTGGAATTCAGATGTTGGTGGGCGCCATGTTGCATTTTCAAAGCCGCTTAAGTAACAGCACAAGTGAAACCTTCCAGAAGTCCCCCCATTTTGGATTAAACACCCCTCATGGATCTCATCTAGGAGTGTATAGTGCATTTCAGGTGCTCCATAGTTTTTTTTTTTTAGCATTGGGCCATAAAAGAGTGTGTGTGTGTGTGTGTGATGTGTGTGGTGTGTGTGTGTGGTGTGTGTGTGTGTGTGTGTGTGTGTGTGTGTGTGTGTGTGTGTGTGTGTGTGTATGGGGTTCAGGAGTACATTTCTGCCATGGTTTTTTGGGGGGCTTCATTTTTATAGTGTTCACCGTGTGGTATACATGACATGATAACTTTACTATGTGGGTCATAATAGCCTATATACAATTTATGGGATTTAAATTTTTATTCCTGTTACACCACAGAAATGAGTTTAGTAAATCTGCACTTATATCATCATAGGAGAGCCAGAACTTTATTTTGCTGTGTACGGAGCTGTGTAGGGTCTTTTTTTGCGGGAGGTGTTGACGCTTCTATTGCTATCTTGGGTTTCATATGACGCTTTTAATGTTTATTACGGTATTTGTGAGGCGTTTTGAACAAAACACAGCAATCCTGGTAGTGTTAATCTTATATTTTTTTTTTTTACAGTGGTCACTGTGCAGTATAAGAAACGTGATAATTTTACTTAGCAGGCCAATAAAACTACAGCGATACCCAATTTGTATATTTTTTATGTTTTACAAAATAAAAACACTTTTAGTCTAACAAGAAAACACATTTTTTGCAAAGTGATGCCAAAATAATGGTGTTCTAACTGGATAACTTTTCCAACCACTGATGTTTATATAGGTGACAAAGTTTGAGGTAGTCAAGGGCAGGGCTAAAAGTTTTAATAAAAATGTATCTTGTGTGCGTCATTTGAATTATTTTACATATCGTGTCCTACACAAAATAAGAAAAAAAAAAAAACCTTTGGTAGGACATTTTTACATCACCTCCCCTCAGCCCCAATTTTCCCTGTAGCTAGAGCTGATACTTAAACAGTTACAGGTGAGAAACACCCCTAGTACTCACAACCGAGATGGTCTGGGTGACAAGACCCCACAGCATCTGTAACTACTAAGCCCCAGCGATCATGTGTCCACCAGGCTGGGAATCTGACAGGCAACCATCAGCACGCCACAATTGCGTTGTGAGTTAGGGAAGGGATTCCTTTATCATTAGGTCAGTTACCTACATGCCGGGGTCGTTCTTGACCACAGCATCTCGGCAATTGAACAGCTAGGACCAAAGTTAGCTCTGATCAGTCAATGCATTGAGAGCCCAGCTGCAGAATACAACTGCAGATTGTGCAGGCACAGTTTCTGTGCCCACAAAAAAAAAAAAGAGACAGTGTCTGAGGTGCCTTTGTTTTTCAATGGGTCTTTTGTGCCCCGGAAATGCACTTAACATGGGGGGGGGGGGGGTGTTGGGGCTTGCAGACCCCACTCGCCCGGGCGCAACTGCTGCAATCCCTGCAGCTAAACCATTGGTTGATGCACTGTAGATGTACGTGAAACCACTTTGTCAAGCAGCTCAGGTGTTTGATATCGCAGGAACCATTTTAGACAAGAAAATTCCCAAAAGTGTAAACTTCAGACTTTCCTGCTCTCTCAGAACAGAATTTGATTTAAGCCTTACTGTTTAATGGTACATGAGCCAGTAGTCTGCATTCAGACAGTCATAAGGCAGCTCCTCACAAGAATATATTTAGTACCAAGATTGAGATCAGATCTTGTTATGCGTAATCCTTTCCTGATTAGAAGACATAATCTGATCCTAACCTTCTTTGGCCTACAGTCTTTGCATATGTATAGCCAGTTTAGGCATCATTTGTATGGTGCAGATTTGGATTTCCTGCTTAAAGGAAATTTTTTATTTTTTTTTAACCAAATCCAACAATGGATCTTAAAACAAAAGTTTTTTAATCAGTCAACATTTTCCTCCTTAAAAAAACAAGTTTTATTTTGCCAAGAACGAACATAGGAGGGAAACAAGCCAAAGGGGTAAAAATTCACACAGCTTATTTTTTGTGCGCATTTCTCCGCATATTGCGCATTCTATCCGGCGAAATGCGCACCACAATTCACCACATAGAGTATTATGGTTTACGCGTCATCCCTCCGCACATACAATTGTATTGTACGCGTGGGGAGATAAGTGACATGTCAATTGTTGTGAAGGGATTTGCCGGCACCCCTGCTTTTGGGAATACGGCTGATCGCATGACCCCCCAAAACACACACGTATCGCGCCGGTCTGTACACGGGGGGGAAAAGAGCAGGTAATTAGGACAAGAGAGGGTGTATAAAATAATTAGGGCCCCAAAAGTACAGACTAAATTTACCCCGTGTGAAACAACCCCTAAAGAGTTTAAGGTACGTTCACACGGCGTAACGTCAGCTTACTTTGGCGGAAATTTCCCTTTTACTCACCCTCTCTTTGATCGCTAGATTACCTGCTTTTTCCCCCAGTGCAAAAACCCGGGGGGCCGGGGGGCAGAAAAACAGACATTAAAATTCTACCGGGCACTTACTGGGGGAAGAAAACGGTCAGTGAAGAACTTCAAAAGGAGCCTGGCCATTGCATCTTCTAAAGCTGCGGGTTAGGGGGGCCACAGTATGTGCGGCTTTTAGGGGTCCGACAATGCCGTGTGAACACGCCCAATGCGTTTTTCCCAACCCGTCCTCAAGACCCCCAACGGGTAAAGTTTTCAGGATTTCCTAGTATTTCAAGGTGTTTTATTGTCAGTGCTCTGTGGGAGAAAGCTAAAAAAAATGACCTTTGGTGGGGCCAGGCTGGGGTTAAAAACCCGCCCCAAGGATACCTGTCACTTTCCTTATGTTACTCTTGCTGAGGGCAACATACAGTAGTCACAGACATGCCGTTTTCAGCAGTCGGTAAGTTATGTCCTCACTAACTATAACCATTTTGGAGTACTTGCATTAGGATTTCTGCAGTGCATGGCAAAATATAGATCAAAGTCTAGTAAAGACCTGCTGTTGAAAGACTGTTTTCATTTAATTCAGTCATAGAAAACTTCCAATCAGTGACAGGTGACAACACACAAAAAATAAAATGTAATATTATTATTATTATTATTAAGTTAAAAGGGAAAAGAAGAGACAAACACCATAAGCATGGATTCTTATAGAATGTGAATGCAAACCACCGGGGTATCCAAAAAAGAGAATAAAAAAAAAAATTTATATAAAAGGGTTTATTTTAGTAAACCAGAGCAGGAAACAGTGCAAAACCTTTATTTTTGAGTATAAACTGGTTACTATAGGGAAAGTTACCACCTGTAAGCGGGGGGCCCCTTATGTTTGCACACAATAGCGGGTGGTTTACAAACGCATGGCCAGTGCTCGTTCCAAAATGCTTTTGCACATTGCTTTGTGGTGGCCCGTACAGGAAGAAGATGCTGCGGTTTTTTTTGTGATTTTCTGTGCAGCAGAAAGACACCCTATAGTTTTAAAAAGGTTGGGCTGCTGCGTTTTAAATGGTTCAAGAATTGGCAGGTCAATTCTTTGAATGTATCTGAAAGACGAATCTGTGTTCAGACGTCTGAACACCGATACGTTTTACATTGAAACTGATGTAAATCCCACTGCACATTTGGGTCCGAAACACTGATCCAAACGGGATTGAAAAACACCCGAGCCCCCCCAAAATATCACGTCCAAAGCCATTATCAGGGTGGGGCATGAAAAGCAGCAGCTCTCTACTAGTGGACTCCCCCCGAGTGGGTCATTTCACGCGAAATTAATGTGTGTCACAGTTACCTGCCCCTTAATAAGGGTAGCATAAAGAAAGTGACAAGTTCCCCTTTTGTGATACCAAAACCCCGCTGGGCCCAAAAGGGAATCCTTCCTTCAATTAGGAACCAGTTTCCAATATTCAGAGATTAGGAAAATCCCTCTCAATCAAATTAACCCCAGAAAAGTGGTTGAATTAACTTGGGAAGGGGGAGAATTAAAAAAAAAAAAAAAAGTTTGACAGCTGAAATGTAAAAATGGAACTGGCCATCGAAAGGGCTTACAGTATTTTTTTTTCTTCAAATAATAGCCATACTTCTGCCTATTTTTCTCCTTTTACCAATTGGTGGAGAATAAGGAGAGTGCAGCACTGAGATGGAGTAGAAGGTGTTTTTTTTTTTAATATGTAGTAATATGGCTTAATATATTTTTAAAATAGTGGATATCCCTTTAAAAGGGAAACAGTTGTCACATATATTATGCCCCCCTTGCTGAGGACAGCACAAGCTAGTGACAGACATGCTTTTCTGTAAGGTGCAGCAGTTAGAGTATTTAAATGTTCAAATCTGGCAGTTTGCAGCCAGAAAATTCAGCCAATTCAGGAGCAGGTGTTGTCCCCGCCCACCTGACAATTCCTCCCATGTTTCAAAGTAAGGTCATGTTCACACGGCATAATTATGCCCCCCAATTACGCTGGGGCTACGGGAGCAGGGCTGTGGATTCGGCAAGCCAAAGCCCCGACTCCTCAATTTCCCAAACCTCCGACTCCTGACTCACTCCCTCATACATGGCGCATGTTTAGTGATAACTTTACTGTAGTAAAGTGGTAACATCTGGCTGTTTATCACCTATGATACAATAATCAAGCTATTTAGGTAGAACAGACACTGACAAGCAAAATATTAACAATGTTTTGATCTTTTGAACACTTGTGGGTAGAGTTGAAGAAAAAGCTGTATTTGTATCCAAGTCCAGTCTGCACCAAAATTGGGAATGTGTGGAAGAGATCTGGGATCAGATTTTGGTCAAGATATGCTTGAATCTGATTCAGAACCCAGAAGGACTCAGGCCGTATTGAAAACCAAAAGGTGGATTTCCCAAATACTAACAAAATTATAAAAATTAACATTTTTGATTTTAGAGCAAAAAAATTTAAAAGCAGTTACGGGAAAGAATCTGCAGAACTAAGCAGTTTGCTAAATACTTACAAGTCAAATTTATGTAAAAAGATGTAAATGACTGTATATCAATTACAGTAAACCTCTTTGTACAAAGCTGTATGAATGGAGAGATATGGAGCCTGAAAGTCACAAGTTCAAAACAATGTTACCCTTTTGCTTGTCAGTGTAAAATATATTTATTGGATATGACTTTAGAACTAAAAAAATAGTAAATATACAAAACACTGCAGGAACATTTGTGGAATCTCTAAATTTGTTCTGAGAAATAGTATTGCCTCCATCAGATCCTACATACATGACCTCACATCTGATCTCATTATTTCCAGGCTAGAGAACGGCCTCTCTACACTAACTTGGATTGGGGGCAAAGCGGTCACCACAGGGGCAACATCTCTAACAATGTCAGGGTATAAAGGAATTGCCTCAGCCACAGTCAGTTTTGGATGAATGGTTGATCTTCTACTTCTTTTGGAAAACAGGTGAAACATTTTGCTGAAATCCGTTTTGCCATGGGAACGGAATCTTTTCCCCTGGGCAGCGCTTTGCCCGCTCCATGCATCAATTACACTCCTCATGGTCAGGTTTTAAGATATGGGAGCAGTAGCACTGGCCGGACCCAATTCCTCTTGCTCTTTGCACTGCATCGAACTAACTGATTTTCATTAATGATCTTACACAGGGAATACACAGTAGAATATCGATCTTTGCAGACGATACTAAGCTCTGTAAAGTAATCAACACAATAGAGGATAATATGTTATTACAAAGGGATCTGGATAAGTTGGAGGCCTGGGCAGGGAAATGGCAGATGAGGTTTAACACTGATAAATGCAAGGTTATGCACATGGGGAAGAGAAATCCATTACATGATTACATGTTTAAATGGAAAAACACTGGGGAAAAGTGACATGGGAGAAGGACTTGGGAATCCTGGTGGGCAGTAAACTTAATTGTAGCAGCCAGTGTCAGGGAGCAGCAGCCAAAGCAAAAAGGATCATGGGTGCATTAAAAGGGGCATAGATGCACATGGAAAGAGAACATTATTCTCCCCTTATACAATCACTGGTTAGACCACACATGGAATATTGTGTACAGTTTTGGGCACCAGTGCACAGGAAGACATTGTAGAGCTTGAACGGGTACACAGGCGGGCAACAAAAAATAATAACAGGACTGGGTGGACTACAGTACACTGAAAGATTGGCTAGATTTGGGTTATTTAGTTTAGAGAAAAGAAGGCTCGGGGGGAGATAATAAATATGTTTAAATACATCAAAGGTCAATATAGAGATCTCTCCCAAGATTTATTTATACACAGGGCTGTAAACTAGAACAAGGGGCATCCTTTACGTCTTGAGGGAAAGAAAGTTTCTACATAAACATAGAAAGGATTCTTTACTGTAAGAGCAGTGAGACTATGGAATTCTCTGCCAGAGGGACTGGTCAAGGTGAATTCAATAACCGAGTTCAAAAAGGGTTTGGATGCATTTCTGGAGCGTAATAATATAACAAGTTATAGTGACTAGGATTCAGGAGAGGGGTCATGGTGGCGGGGTTTTTTCTGATTGCCAGATTGGAGTCAGGAAGGAATTTTCCCTAAAATGAGGACAATTGGCTTCTACCTCATTGGGGTTTTTGCCTTTCTCTGGATCAACACCTTAGCACAACAGGCTGAACTAGATGGACGACTTGTCTTTTTTTAGCCTTACAAACTATGAAACTATAACTGGACCAACTCAATATATATTTTGGGAGTCGGTCCCTTTTAGGACAACTCCGACTCCTGCAAAATAGGTACCGACTCCGATTCCACAGCCCTGTGTAACGAGAGCCTGCCGGCCCCATAGACCTTCATTACTAGCGACGCGTATTTGCCGCTAGTAATTGACATGTCACTTATCTCCCCCCACGGCGTATTGACCGAGCGGGGAGAGGAGACGTAATCCACAGTTCTCTATGAGAACTGTGGATTACTGTAATGACTGGGACGTGTCTCGCCCCGTATTTAGGGCAGTGCGGCGCGAAATACGCCGCACTGCAGGTGAAGCATGGCCCAAAAGGTTAAAGCAGTCGTGAGTGGGCAGAGCTAACACCTACTTATGAATAAGCTGGACACTTTCTGGCTGCAAACTGCCAGATATGAGCATTAAGTGCTCTAAAACTGCTGCACCTTACAGAATAAGGGACACAACGCTGAAAACAGCATGTTGGTCACTGACTAAAGCAGTCCCCAGCAAGGGTGGCATAATCTATGTGACAGGTTCCCTTTAAGGAAGTTTTTGGCACTAGACCACAGCAAAGACTACGAGCCAACCACGACTTGTGAATCCTAAAAGCATTTTCCTTAATATAGAAAATTTTACACTCATTCTTTTAAATGGGATTTGGTATAAACCGGTGATCTCGGGAATCCATGATGGCAGTATCAAATCAGGCGCACAAAAGACCAACAGTACACAATGGACCCCACTGACCTATTAGGATCTGTTGGACTTATTTTGTGGTGTACGATTTTGACGGGAAGAACAGCGATGTATTCTGCGCCATTCCACTTTTAAATCTGTGGAGCCACCATTAGTTGAATAAATAAAGCTTAAAGGGGTTTTGCCACCATGCAATGTTGACGTGGGAACCTCCAAAATGGGTATTTAATCACTTTTCTAAATATAGGTCATTAAAAATAGTGATAACTCAGAGCTACATCATTTCTCAATCCCCCTTAGTTACCTCAAAGCTTTCCCTAGTCACGACACAGGAGCTGACAGGCCGCACTTGCGTGAAACACTTCTTATCTGATGACAGGCAAAATGAATGAGCTTTTAAGGCACCGGGTAGACAGTGCAGTCTGAGGCTGTCTTGCTGTATTGAGAATCCACTGTTGTACTGTTTATTATTTCACTTAAGTTTTGAGACGCTCCCTTGGATTCATCACTCCTCACTCACCCCCTCCCTCTCTCCCCTGCAGCTTCATGACTCAGCATGATTTGTATATATCCTGCTCCCGTGAAGTACTGTGCGCCGATTCTTCCGTCCGGCTCAAAACCTCTCCCTCTCGCAAGAGCCGGTGCGGTAGGCAGAAATGCTGAAGAGAATGAAAGCGCAGCTGAGATCCTAAAGATACAAAGTATCACACAACAGGATATAGAGCTCACCTTGGGGAGCTGTACAAACTAAACGGTACAGCTCGTGTGAATAGTATGCCAGTGCCTGTGTGGATTAGAAGGTCCGCAGCTCCAGCCCAGATTCCCGCCTGGATTCCACATGGGACGCCAGGAAAGGAAAGTAGGAAAAATAGAAATCAGCACTAAACCGATACAAGATACGGGATAGTGAGACTCTATAGTGTAGGAACAGTGTGGCCAGAGCGCAGGGAAAGAGGAATAGAACAGGAGAAGTGACCAATTAGGGGTTTATTTCAATGTCCATTATGCGTTTCACGGAGGTACAACTCCGCTTCCTCAGACTATTACAACACATTGCCTGATTTATATATGCTCAGTGACTCAAAACGAGTATTATTATTATTATTAGTAATATATATTTTTTTATAAACAATTTTTATGTGTTAAATAATAAAGTTCTAATATTATATATAGGTATTTTTACTAGGGGTAATGAATATTTTTATATACATTTTTTATATTGGATGTTTATGTAATATGTTACCAGCAAGCAGTAATAGTAGAAACATTGTATTAGATTTTTTATGAATGAAATGTTTGCACTATATTGCACGTTTACAAACAAACCTCGTTTTGAGTCACTGAGCATATATAAATCAGGCAATGTGTTGTAATAGTCTGAGGAAGCGGAGTTGTACCTCCGTGAAACGCGTAATGGACTTTGAAATAAACCCCTAATTGGTCACTTCTCCTGTTCTATTCCTCTTTCCCTGCGCTCTGGCCAAACTGTTCCTACACTATAGAGTCTCACTATCCCGTATCTTGTATCGGTTTAGTGCCGATTTCTATTTTTCCTTATATCCTGCTCCCGTGCTGAGAGGAGGTAGGTAACTTGCTTCTTGGCAAATCCCCTTTAAGGCTATGTTCCTATGGTGTCATTTACATGTGCATTCTCATGCGTATTGCACGTCAGAATAGGTGTGAAAAATGTGCCCATAGCAAGTATTATTACCAATGTGTGGAGAGAAAAAAAAAAAAAAAACCACCATACACACCCATCAATTTTTTTATTTTCCATCCATATTCTGTACAGGAAATGCTTTAGGAGCCAGGACACAGATCTGGCCCATGGCTCCATAGCCAAGCCTCATGTAGCCATAAAAAAAAAAAAAAAAAACCCACACACACGTGTAAAATGTGGCATAAATCTAAGAATGCCCAGCACATTACACAGCATATTCTCATATGGGAAAAACACACTGGTGCAGTAAAACGCAATTCATTCCATTGTCTTCATTAATCCCTTACCGACATTTGACGTATCCATACGTCAGGGTCGTAAAGGGGTTCCTGCATTTTGACGTATGGGTACGTCATGGAGATCTTGGGGATCCACAAGCAGAGCTCACAAGATCACGAGTACAAATCCCTTGAGGGGAAACAGTGAAAAAGTAAAAATAATAAAATTTAATACACATACACACCCTCCCCCCACTCTTTACAAAACACCTATTGCCCCCAAAAACTAAAAGTAATCATATTTCGTATAGCATGTGTAACGACCTACCTTATAAATCTGTAACATAAATTAATTCGCATGGAGAACACCGTAAAGAAGAAATCACAAAAAAAAACCTCCTTCACAGAACTGCGATTTTTGTTCATCCCGTAGCACATAAAATGGAATAAAAAGCGATCAAAAAACGCCAAAGTGTCAAAAAAAAAAAAAAAGCACACACACACACACCTTTACTCAACTGTGTATGGGAAAAAAAAAAATAAATAAAGTTATGTATATCAGAAGATAGTGATGCATACATATGGTTTTACTAAATAAAAACAGGGCTTTAACATATAGAAAAATAATCTGCTGCAAATTCTCTTGAAAACTTAAACAATTACTAGTTTGAGTGGAATAACTGTTTTACACATAGAAATCTTTGAAGTTTGAAAACAGCAGATTTTTATGATATTTTTCCACAAATTAAACAAGGATTGTATGGACTAAACTTTCTTACTAACTTAAAGCACAATGGGCCTGATTTATCAAAACTGTTTAACAGTAAGACTGTCTTAGTTGCCCATAGCAACCAATCAGGGCTTAGCTTTCATTTCTCCATAGCTGTTTCAAAAATAAAAGCTGAGCTTTGATTGGTTGCCATGGGCAACTAAGACATTCTTAGGCCCCGTTCACACAGCTTATTTATGCCGGATTTGCGAGCCGGATTGCGCTCGCAATTCCGGCGTGAATAAGGGGCGGGACGCGGGCGGGGGAGCAGCCCGCCGGCCCCATAGACAATGCATTATCTACGGCGCGTCCGCGCCGTAAATAATGTGCATGTCACTTTCTCCCCCCGCGGCGGATTCGCCGAGCGGGGAGGAGCGACGGAATCCACTGTTTTCTATGAGAGCAGTGGATTACCGTAATGACGCCGACGGATTGGCGCCGTACTGCAGCGCAAATCCGGCGCGGAGTATGGCGCCAATCCGCGGACAAATAAGCCGTGTGAACACGGCCTTACTGTTAGACAGTTTTGATAAATCAGGCCCAATGTGTCGCGAGAAAAATAGTCTCAGAATCACATGTAGATAAAAGTGTCAAAGTTATTCACACAAAATGTCACAAGTCAAATTTCAAAAACGGGTCTCTGAGGAACACCAAAACAGGGTTAAAACAGGATTAAAAATTCAAATAAACACAAAAACGTCTACACATTTTGAGCCTGCAGAGTAGGGCTCTTAATCCTGACCATAAGGCCCGGTTCACATGGCTTATTGCGGGGACGGATTTCGCCCCGCAATTACGCTGACAGCCGTGAAGCGGGGCGGGGCGCCAGCAGCTCGCTGGCCCCATAGACTGCAATTATCAATGGCGCGTACGCGCCGTAAATAATTCACGTGTCACTTTCTCCCCGCCCGGTGGATTCGCCGAGCGGGTAGGAGAGACGGAATCCATAGTTCTCTATGAGAACTGTGGATTACTGTAGTTACTGGGACGGATTGGAGCTGTACTGCAGCGCAAATACGGCGCGCAGTACGGCTCCAATCAGCACCCAAATAAGCCGTGTGAACGAGGCCTAAGAATGTGAACTGGCATACAGCCTTAAATAGTGTTAATATAATTGAACATAAGCTGACATCCTTGTAACTACAAAAAAAAAACCCACACAGGTTACTCCATCTATCTATACGTACACACAACCTGTAAATCAACCCCCGGGAATACCAATTATCAAGGGTTAGGATCCAAAACACCTCTATTCTTAAGTGAGGCTCTACAATCACCTACCCAGGCAGCTTTGGGAACTCTCTAAACTACAAACCCTAAACATGGAAAGATTGCCATCATGAACCTCCCGAAAACATTTTGAAACTCCTGAAATATGGTGAACTGAAACCCTTTCCTATAGAGAACCCATTTTGGGTAATTCTGCTCTGCATGCACGCAGTTGTCATCCTCCACAATTTATACATAATCTCCTGATGGTAGAATACATTATAGCTAAAAGAAATTGCAGCCGTAATGTGGATTATAATAAGAAAATCCACATTACTAAGAGATTATGAACAATAAGAATCTGTTATTCGGAGCAGCCGATAAGGTTGATAATAGGAAGGATCTTCTATATGGAGTTAGGACAAAACTCTTTGATATAATGTTCATTTTTCAACACTACTATAGAAAATATTATATATATATATATATATATATATATACACACACACACACACACTGGGGGGGGGGGGGGGGGGGAGGTGTTTTTATTCAGCCACCAATTGTGCAAGTTCTCCCACTTAAAAAGAGGAGAGGTCTGTAATTGACAAAAATCCAGAAAATCATATTGTCTGATTAGGAAATAGTTTATTTGCAAATTGTGGTAGAAAATAAATGTTGGGTCACCTGCAAACAAGCAAGATTTCTGGCTCTCACAGACCTGTAACTTCTTCTTTAAGAGGCTCCTCTGTCCTCCACTTACTACCTGTAGTAATCACACCTATTTGAACTTATCAGTATAAAAGACACCTGTCCACAACCTCACAGTCAGGCCATGTTCACACGGCTTAAAATGGGCCGTATTTCGGTCCGTAATTACGCGCCGAAGTGCGCCAATTACGGGCCGAAAACGGCCCATTCATTACGGTAATTCACAGTTCTCATAGAGAACTATGGATTACGTCTCCTCTCCCCGCCCGGCGAATCCGCCGGGCGGGGAGATAATTCACCTGTCACTTTCTAGCGGCGTATACGCGCCGCTAGCAGTGATAGTCAATGGGCCGGCGAAGTGCCGGCCCCCTGCTTACTCCCCCGCTCCCGCCCCGCCCCACACGGCGTAATTGCGGGGCGAAATTACGTCCCGCAATTAAGCCGTGTGAACATAGCCTAACACTCCAAACTAGACTATGGTGAAGACCAAAGAGGTGTCAAAGGACACCAGAAACAAAATTGTAGCCCTGCACCAGGCTGGGAAGACTGAACCTGCAATAGGCAAGCAGCTTGGTGTGAATAAATCAACTATGGAGCAATAATTAGAAAATGGAAGACATAAGACCACTGATAATCTCCCTCCATCTGGGACTCCACGCAAGATCTCACCCTGTTGTGTCAAAAGGATCACAAGAACGGCGAGCAAAAATCCCAGAACCACACAGGGGAACTAGTGAATGACCTGCAGGGAGCTGGGACCAACGTAACAAAGGCTACGATCAGTAACACACTACGCCGCCAGGGACTCTGATCCTGCAGCACCAGACGTGTCCCCCTGCTTAAGCCAGTACATGTCCGGACCCGTCTGAAGTTTACTAAAGAGCATTTGGATGATCCAGAAGAGTATTGGGAAAATGTCATATGGTCAGATGAAACCAAAGTACAACGGTTTGGTAGAAACAACTCGTCGTGTTTGGATGCAACTCAGCAATCTCTACCTACTGTGAAGCATGGGGGTGGCAACATCATGCTTTGGGGCTGTTTCTCTGCCAAGGGACCAGGATGACTGATCCGTGTATATGAAAGCATTGATGGGACCATGTATCGTGAGATTTTGAGTGCAAACCTCCTTCCATCAGCAATGGCATTGAAGATAAAACGTGTCTGGGTCTTTCAGCATGACACTGTTACCAAGCACACCGCCAGGGCAACGAAGGAGTGGCTTCGTAAGAAGTATTTCAAGGTCCTGGAGTGGCCTAGCCAGTCTCCAGATCTCAACCCCATAGAAAGCCTGGAGGGAGTTGAAAGTCTGTGTTGCCCAGCAACAGCCCCAAAACATCACTGCTCTAGAGGAGATCTGCATGGAGGAATGGGCCAACATACCAGAAACAGTGTGTGCCAACCTTGTGAAGACTTACAGAAAACGTTTTACCTCTGTCATTGCCAACAAAGGATATATAACAAAGTATTGAGATGAACTTTTGTTATTGACCAAATACTTATTTTCCACCATAATTTGCAGACAATGTGATTTTTACGATTTGTTTACTCATTTTGTCCCTCATAGTTGAGGTCTATCTATGATGTCAATTATAGGCCTCCTCTTTTTAAGTAGGAGAACTTGCACAATTGGTGGCTGACTAAATACTTCCACTCCCCCCACCCCCCATTGTATACAGTGCGTGTGTGTACTCTTTGATAACTAGTGTCATTCGTAAATACTCACCTGTGTTGATAGTATGTCCTTCAAAACCGGATGCACTAAAGCAGTGTTCCTCAACTCCAGTCCTAAGGACCCACCAACAGATCATGTTTTCAGGATATCCCACAGAATGCACTGACAATAATGACTTCACCTGTGCAATGCTAAAGAAAGCCAGAAAACATGACCTGTTGGTGGGCCTTGAAGACTAGAGTTGGGGACCAATGTACTAAAGGAAGGATGCAAGTTTGTGTCGAGGCATCCCAGAACATTGGGCAACTGTTTCTTCTAGCCTTTATGTAGACAATGCGGTTATAAGGGCATTCAGAGACGTGGTTAAGCCCGAAGAGCAGCTACAAGTGCGGCAGAAGCCACTTTGGCTTATGTGGACACACTTTACATCGGCTTCCACTCCAGAACATATCATATACAGTCATTTAACAACTGCCAAAGTTTGTGGTTCATATGGTTTTCTGTACACAGTGCGAGAAGCACTACTAGATGTTTGCATGTTAGAATACAAAAGAGTATATATATGATGCAGTACATGTAAACTCTATATTTCAGGATGGCAGTCTTTCCACATTTAGGGTTTGCAGTTTAGAGAAATTTCACAAACCTGTCCGAGGTGGTGACTGGAGAGCCTCACTTAAGAATCAAGAGGCCTTTTGAATCCTAACCCTTGATACTAAGTACCCCAGGGGGTTGAATTATTAGGATGCACCTGATGGATAGATGGAATAGATGATTTCTATTTTATATATGCAGTAACCAAGCCTTTGTTGCTAATTACATCCTTATAAGGATTAATGCACAGTGTGCTTGTATCCACTAAGAACAGGCTTCAAACGTGGTGTCTGTTTTGGCTTTTTTTTTCCCTTATTTGTGAAAAATATCGAAATATCATGAAAAATTTGAAAAAAAAAGAAAAAGTACCATTTTCAAACGTCAAAAATTTCTGCATGCAAGTTATTCCATTTGGGGAAATAACCCCAAATCTTGCTATGCATTTTCTTCCAGGTTCAACAATACCCTAGATAAGGATGTAAATGCCGTTTGGGCGCATGGCAGGATGTACAAGGGAGTGAGCGCTATTTGTCTTTTGGAACACAGATTTTGGTGGGTGCCATGTCACATTTGCAAAGTCTCCAAAGTACCAGAACAGGTGAAACCTTCCAGAAGTTACCCATTTTGAATTCAACACCCCTCATGGATCTCATCTAGGGGTGTATGGTGCATGCATATTGGGCATACAGGTGTGCTATATATTTTTTTTTGGTTAAAAAAAAACATTGGGCCATGAATATGGGGGGAGGGCGGGGGACTGGTGTTGGTGGTTAAATTTTACAGCGTTCGCCGTGCAGTGTAGATGACTGGATAACTATTATGCAAGTTAGTATAATTGCAATTATATAAATTTTATAGAGTTTATGTTTTATTACTTTTACACAATAGAAATGGGTTTATAAAAAATTGCATTTTTATATCGTCATATTCTGATAGCCATAACTTATTTTTCCATATTCGGAGCGGATTATGGGCTTGTATTTTTGTGGGACAAGGTGACGTTTTTATAAGTACCATTATGGGGGTTCATATGACGCTTTGATAATTTTTTATTAAGGCTTTTGTGAGGCATTTTGAACAAAATACAACAAACCTGGTAGTTTTTTTTTTTTTACAATGGTCACCATGCGGTATAAATGACATCCTAGCTTTACTCAGCAGGTCAATATGATTACAGAGATACCCAATTTGTATATTTTACTGCTTTTACACAATAAAAACACTTCATCCATAAGGAAAACACTTCATTACCATAGTCTGAGAGCCATAAGTTTTTTAATTTTTCTGTGTACAAAGATGTGTGGGGGCTTGTTTTCGGTGCGGGATGAGTTGATGTTTTTATTGGCATCTTTTTTTTTGGGGGGGGGGGAGGTTAGGGGGTTCAAGGGTTTTTGATCGCTTTTAAAGCCGTTTTTTGGAAGGTCAGGTGAAGAGATACTGCAATCCTAGTAGTTTTTTTTAATTTATATCAGTGCTCACTGTGCAGTATATGTGACATGTCAGTTTTACTCTCTCGATTCGATTACGGAAATGCCCAGTTTATATAGTGGGGTTTTTTTTGTTTGTTTTTTTATGTTGAAGCACAAAAAAAAAAAAAAAGTTTATTTGTGAAAAGATGTTTTTATGCATCACTGTCTTCAAATAGCCATAACTTATTTTTTCCGTATACGGGTTATTCCATGTTAAGTGAACCAATGATTTTTACCTTGATATTTTTAATTCTTTTGAGATTTTGTTATTTGGTAGTAGTGTCAGAGAATACAAAATGTGAATAAAAAAAAAAAATTCTGGATTTTTATTAAATTGATTTTCTAAGTTAAGAAAAAGGGCGAATTTCGGTGTTGCCTACCTTTACATTTCTCCTCATAACTCAGGCTAGGAAAAAAAAAAGATAATAAAACAGAAAATTAACACCATTCTACTCAGAACTGTACAGGCTTTCACAAAGTTTCTTTGTTAATATTTTACCCATGCGAACGCAAAATTTTAAAACGCTTTTCTGGAAAAAAAAGTTTAAATTTAAAAATTTCCAAAAATGCACACGTGGCTAGGAGCATAGCAGGCACATCTGTACAAAAATTCAAGTTGGGATCATGATGGGATCATATTTAAAAATATAACTATTTCAGTGTCAATTCAAAAATCTTGAATTCAGATCTGTTCAGCTTGTGGTCTGAGGCAATGTTCACACGGCTTATTTTGGGACGGCATACTGCGCGAATTACGGGTGAAATCCATCCCTGTCATTACGGTAATCCATAGTTCTCATAGAGAACTATGGATTCCTTCTCCTCTCCCTGCTCTCGAAATACAGCGAGCGGAGAGAGAAGTGACATGTCAATTATTCACGACGGGATGCAGCTCGCCGGCCCCTCCTGCCCCGCCCCGGAGCACACGGCGTAATTGCGGGTGAAATCCGTCGCGCAATTACGCCGTGAATAGGCCATGTGAACATAGCCTAAAAGTGTGGGGTCTATATTTACCATATAATCCATGATTTTTAGATATTACTGTATTATATTATTTTGTTATAGCTTAGAAGCAGGATTGGATAGATGAGAAAGCTATGTTAGGGCTCAACCTAAGAAAGAACAGATGTAGACAGTGAATGCAGATCAGATGAAAGTCCAGCAGCTCTGTCAATCATGTGAAGTATCTGCCCACTGCAGATTCAGGAAGAAAGGGTATGTTCACACGGCGTCTTGTGTCCGTGTGGACATCCGCTTTTGTGATGCGAGTCTGAACGGACCCAAACACGCATCTAACAATTAACAGTGTGTTTAATACTGCCGGCAATGGGAAACAGGCAGCAGCGTTCACATGAGCGATTGAGGTCCCAAATCGCATTCCTCGTACCAATTCATCAAGAAATAAGTAAGCATTGCATTTGTTAAATAAAAACACACTTTTTCACAGAATTTTGATTTGACTTTGTCCAAATAATATAGAACAGTCTTGTGACTAAAAAAAGGTCGGTTACGTTCTGAGAAAAATTTAACTTCTTCCACCTGTTGATCTTAATTCTAGCCTAATGTAAAAAAATGTAATGATGAAGTAAATTCAAACTTTTATTTTGTAATAACTATAGTCTGTACTTCTTACAAAAAATCTAAGATAGTACTCAGGTGAAAAGAAAATTCCATGAATTGGATCACTTGAATGGAACTGACCATACAGAGCTGTGAAAGGACTTATTCGCAGATGAACCGATGTTTTAATTGTACAATGAGTTTTATCACTTTTTCACATTCATGCTCAGATGGGAGAGAAAACATTAACCATGGGATTAATTAGCATGACAAATTTTAAGGTAGATCGTTACACACGCAGCATACCAAATATTGTACTTTATATATTTTTGTCTTTTTTCGATGACTGCGTTTGTAAATGGCGAGGAGTTTTAACTTTTCGTGTTTTTTTTTGTTTGTTTTTGTTTTTTTACACTTTTCAGTTTTCCATAGAAGGATATGTTAACGTGATCTCAAATCATGACACAAAAGATCAGTAGACAGCATGCTGTGTATATATGGTCTACATGGAACTGTCATTAACCATGCCGCAGCATTGCTAATGCATCGGGCATGGTGAATAGACAGCCAGGAAGTGTTTTTTCTTTATGGTTGTCATGGTAGAACCAGCCAGCACAGATGCAGACAGAGGTCTTTCCTCTGTCTGTGCTTAAGCTCAGGTGATCTTAATAGATCATTGGCAACTAAGGGTCAATCACGCGGAATATGGTATTGCGAGTATATTGTGGTTCCTTTTGCGATGTGTGGGTCACTATTAAGCCACACATCTCAGGACGTATCCATATGTCCATTTCGGAACACACGTCCCGCATAAGACGTAGGGTAAGTCCTATTTCGGTTAAAAGGGTTAATGAAACTATATGGCGATTTTCTTTTGATACTATTTCGGTAGCAGGATATCCAGTGTTGTAAATCGCCGCGTGTAGCAATACCGACCAAGATACAGATTTCGTAAACTGCTTCCTTTATGCATTTGAGCCAACTTTGGCGCAAAGCTTCGAACGTAGCACATTCTTTTTCACAGAGCCAATCCTTTTGTAGGCAGGCATCAGTGTTTGGAACTATCCAAAATAATCAAAATTGGTATAAAGCACGTACAACATTTGCACGATATTGTGCGAACCTGACGCAACTACTTGAAAAATGTTCCGACTGTGTAGCCAAAAATTAAAATAGGCTTGGACAACACCACATTTGACAACGAGCAAAATATGTCGCGTCGACCATGTTAAAAATCCCAAAGTAACTGGTTTGAGTATAAATTTCACATAGTTGAGGTTTATTTATTTTATTTTTTTAAGTTGCTTATTTTTTTTTTCTTCAGTTATTGGGTAGGTTGTTTGTATTTCAGTGACAAGTGTGGGACATACATGGTATCCTTTTTAACTGATTCACTTAAAAAAAAAATATTTAAGTATTTGGTACTTGATATGGAATGACCCATACAGAGCTGTGAAAGGACTTTTTTCGCAGGATGAACCGATGTTTTAATTAGTACAATTGAGTTTTTGATCGCTTTTTATTCCATTCTAGTGCTGCAGGATGGGAAGAGAAAACATTAACCATGCGGGTTAATTAGCATGACAAATTTATAGGGTAGATCGTTACACACGCAGCGATACCAAATATGTGTACTTTATATATTTTCTGTCTTTTTTCGGAGTGACTGCCGTTTGTAAATGGCGGTGGACGTGTTTTACTTTTCGTGGTTTTTTTTGTTTGTTTGTTTTTTTACACTTTTTTCAGTTTTCCCATAGGGGATTTGTAAGCGTGATCCTCAAATCACTGACACAAAAGATCAGTAGACAGCATTGCTGCTGTATACTGGTCTCCATGGCAACTGTCAATCACCATGCCCAGCATTGCCCATAATGCATCGTGGGCATGGTGACATCAGACAGCCCAGGAAGTGTTTCTTTCTCTTACTGGGCTGTATGGTAGGAGACCAGCCAGCCCAGAGCAGACAGGAGGATCTCATTCCTCCTGTCTGTGGCTTAGCTCAGGTGATCTTAATAGATCATTGCAACTAATGGGTCAATCACCCGTGGGTAATATGGTATTAGGTCAGAGGTAATATACTGTGGTCCCATATTGCGATTGTGTGGAGCTCGCGTGTAAGCCCACACGATCTCCAGGACGTATCCATATGTCCATTTCCGGGAACACACGTCCCGCTAGGACGTACGGGTACATCCTATTTCGGTAACGGGTTAATGAAAACAATGGGGCGCATTTTGCTTTTGATACTATTTCGAGTACTGCAGGATATCATAGTGTTGATAAATCTGCCGCGTGTTGCAACCGTCCAGTACAGATTTCGTAAACTGGCTTCCTTTATGCGATTGAGCCAAGCTTCTGGCGCAAAGCTTCGAACGTTAAGCCACAGTTCTTTTTCACAGAGCCACATCCTTTTGTTAGGCAAGGCACAGTGTCTTGGAACTATCCAAAATAGATCATAAATGTGGTATAAAGCACGTACAACATTTTGGCACGAATTGTGCCAGAAACCTGACGCAACTACCTTGATAAATGTTCCCCACTGTGTAGCCAAATTAAAAAGTAGGCTTGGACAACACCACATTTGACCAACGAGCAAAATATGTGCGTTCGAACACATGCTTAGCAAATCCCAAACGTACATGGTTTTGGAGTATAAATTACACAATAGTTTGAGGTTTATTTATTTTATTTTTTTTTAAAGTTGCTTATTTTTTTTTTCCTTCAGTTTGATTGGGTAGGTTTGTTTGTATTTCAGTGACAAGTGTGGGCACATACACTGGTATTCCTTTTTAACTGGCATACACTTAAAGAAAAAAAAAATAGTGTTTAACGTCTTTCGGGTTATTGATCACTCAACACCTTTCAAAAAAAGGTAGTTTAATTGCCATGTGCAAAAACCCAGAAAAAAGATATACCTCGTGAAAACACCCTTTGGGTAGGTTCACAAGGCAGATAGCAGCACGTAACCATGTCTGCTGTTAGGCCAGCACATACTTATAACAGCACTAAGCTGCAGCCCACATTCAACCTCCCTTTTCCCAGCACGTAAGCAGCGTAAAGTAGTGACATGTCGTTTCGTTTTACAGGCACACAGTACTCAATGAGTGCCATCACTACACTTTGTGTATTTTGGGCATTGCAGTATACTTCACCCCACAAATATGCCGTGTGAACATACCCTTTCAGATAACCAGATTGGTTGGAAAAGTGCTACAGGTTAGTAATCAATTAATGTGCTTTAAGGCTGTTTCACAGTGTGGTTTGGGGCAGTTTTAACTGCATTGCAATTGAACTGCTTTTAGTACCTTCTATCAGTTATCCAAACTGCTTGGAAAGGAGTAGCCAATTAGGATGCTTTCACGCAGCGCAGTTTCGGTGCAGTTTTAACTGCCTTTATTACCAGCAAGCTTTTTGCACTTATCTGTTTGGAAAGTGAGTAATCAATTAGTGTGTTTGTAATCCACAACACTTCAAACACAGTCATTGATTATTTACTTGAAACATCTTTTAGACAACTGAAATGGTGCTTTCACACACAGCTGCGTTTTTTGGAGTAGAAATATACAGCATTAATTGTTGTGCCTTTCTGCACAAAAAACGCAGGTGCGTTTTTCGTGCAGAAAGGCACCGCAATTAATGGTGTATATTTCTGCACAAAAAAAAGACACACACGTAAACCTCCGACTCCCTCATGCAAGGCGCATGTTTAAGTGATAACTTTACTGTTGTAAAATGGTAACATCAGGCTGTTGTATCACCTTATGATACAATGATCAAGCTATTTAGGTAGAACAGACACTGAAAAGCAAAAGGGTAACAATGTTTTGATCTTTTGAACACTTGTGGGTAGAGTTGAAGAAAAAGCTGTATTTGTATCCAAGTCCAGTCTGCACCAACATTGGGAATGTGTAGAAGAGACCTGGGATCAGATTTTGGTCAAGACATGCTTGAATCTTATTCAGTGCCCAGAAGGAATCAGGCAGTGATTAAAGCCAAAGGTGGATTTCCCCAAATACTAACAAAATAATAAAAATTTACATTTTGATTTTTAGGAGCAAAACAGTAACAATGCAGTTACAGGAAAGAATCTGCAGAATTAAGCAGATACTAAATAGTTGCAAGTCAAATTTATGTATAAGATAGGCAAGATGACTGTATATAAAATGACAGTAGCCTCATGTACAAAGCTGTAGTGGATGGTGAGATAGAGCCTGAGGCTATGTCCACACTGCACAGAAAAACGTCCGTTTTTTCAGCGTTTTTCGTTTTAAAAAAACGCTGAAAAAAACGACTGTAATCATCTCCCATAGACTTCTAATGTAAAAACGTCCTGCTGTCTCCACTGAGCTGCTTTTTTCTGCTCGTTTTTTTACGAGTCGTACTTTGCAACATGCTCTAAAAAACGCCAGAGCAGGGCAGAAAATTTACTACAGGAGTCTATGGAACGCGTCGGACGTCTTTTGGCGCATTTTCTGCCGCGATTTTTCAATGAAAACCCTCCCAGGAGATCCAAGTCCCACCTATAGTGGGTGTAACAAAGGTTAAGCCTCAAATTTACATACAAGTGTCTGATGTGTCCTTTTTTGTACCTTTTGTAATAAAATGATCATGCTTTGGTCGCTAACAATTTTTGCGCAATTCATATTTTTTCGCTAAAAATACGGTTTTTACAGATTTTGGCGCCAGAATTCTTTTTTTTACGGATTTTGGTGTTAAAATCCTTTTCTTAATATATTTTGGCGCTAATAAAGTTCTCGCTTCCAACGCCAGAAATATGCTTTCTTACGGATTTCGGCTCCAGAATCCGTTTTTTGACGGATTTGGGGGCCAAGATCAATATCTTTAAAAATTTTGCCGCTAATAAACTGATCACGCTTCTGACACTAAAAATATAAAAAAATTTTTTTACGGAATTTGCCGCAATAATGCGGTTTTTGGGATTTTGGCGCTAAAATCCTTTTCTTTACAGATTTTGACGCTAATACAGCTATCTTGCTGTATGCAAAGATAATGTGGGTTTTTGGTGCAAGAATCTGGTGCAAAATTTAATAAAGCAGTAGCACGCAGCAGCAGCACACAAAGGACAATGTGCTCCACAATGGCTACAGTGATCTAAAGGAAGTGACTACTTAACATGTTAACTCCACCTGTGGGGTGTAGTTTACATCCAATGGCTTAATTTGTGCCTACATTAAAAAGCAGAGCAAAGACGCTCCAAAAAACGAAAAACGCGCCAAAAAACGGACGTTTTTTTCAGCTGCTTTTGACAGGCAGTGGACAGAAAACTCAGTATCATGAACGTTTTGAGTAATTCGTTTTCGGGTCGTTTTTTGTATACTGCAGTGTAGACATAGCCTGAAAGTCACAAGTTTAAACCATTGTTACCATTTTGCTTGTTAGTGTAAAATATATTTATTGGATATGACTTTAGAACACAAAAATATTGTAAATATGCAAAACACTGCAGGAACATTTGTTGAGTCTCTGAATTTGTTCTGAGAAATAGTATTGCCTCCATCAGATCCAGCATACATGACCTCCCATCTGATCTCATATCCAGGCAGAGGAAAGCCTCTACACTAACTTGGGTTGGGGGCAAAGCGGTGACCACAGGGGCAACATCTCTAGCAATGTCAGGGTATAAAGGAATTGCCTCAGCCACAGTCAGTTTTGATGAATGGTTGAACTCTTCTTCTTTTTTTTTGCTGAAATCTGTTTGCCATGGGAGCAGTATCTTTTCCTCTGGGGCAGCGCTTTGCCTGCTCCATGTCATCAATTACACTCCTCATGTGATGATGCTGAAGATATGGGAGCAGTAGCACTGGCCGGACCAAATTCCTCTTGCTCTTTGCACTGCATCGAACTAACTGGACTGACTTATTATATATTTTGGGAGTCGGTCCATTTTGACGACTCCAACTCCTACAAAATAGGCACCGACTCCCGCCTTGCCCAAAGGCAGTTGCGCTAACACGGGTTTTTATGTGCAGAAACACACAACGTTAATGCTGTACTTTTTTCCCCTCCAAAAAATCATTTAAAAAGCTTCTTTAAAAGGGGTTGTATAATTTCTTTTAAAATGGTCTTCGAAAAAGGGAAAAGTGAAAAAAAGCAACTTTGAATTGGATTCATTAGAAAAGCTGTCTTGTTTTCAGGCCCTTTATCTTTGTTTCTGTAAAACACTTCCCCCGTGCTCGTCGGATTCCCCCTGTTCAGGGGAGCGACCTTCCTGTTTCTCATGAGTAAGGGACCAGCAGGAATTTACTCTGCATAGCCAGAAGAAAACAACAACACTCAGGGTTTTCTACAATCAGAAAAAAACCGCAAAAAATGTGCCCGATCCCTGCTTTCTTACTCATTAAGGGGCCATAGAATTTCATTCTGCATACCCAGCAAAAACACTGCAGGATTTACAATCGAAAAAGAAAAATTGTGCCATGGTCCCCAAAACTCCCCTGCATGAAGGGAGATCTGTCCCTTTATGAAGCTGGATTAAACTGTAACAAACCCCCAGCTGAGAGGGGAGAAGAGATCTAAAAGACTGTCTAGATTGAATGCGGATGTGGTATTTAAACAGCCTTACAAATAAGACTGCATGGGAACAGTGAATGTGGAGGGGGGTTGGGGAAGGGTCAGGAGGGCATAACAGTGAAGGGGTGGTGAGGATGTGTCATAACCTTCATTTAAAGAAAACCCCCCAAACTGGGGGGGAAGAAACCCCGGTTTTGTAGAGCTGAAAAATTGAAAAACTTTAAAAACACACAAACTGAAAAGCGATAATCCCCTTTAAGGTGCTTTCACACGCGCTTTTTAAAACCGCTCCAATTAACTGCCTTTATTACCAAAAGCTTTTTTTCATTTGTCAAACTTTTGGGAAATTGGTAATCAAAAAGTGTTTTTGTAACCCACAAACTTCAAACCAGGAATTGTTTATTTAATTGAAATCATTTTGAACAATTGACGTGCCTTGTGAAAGTTTTCGGCGCCCTTAATTTTAATGCTTCAAGCAAAAAGAATAAAAATTTTTAATTTGTTGGTGAAAAAAGGGGACAAAATTTGTGAAGTAGAATTAATTTTTGGCTTTTTAAAAACTTTTGTAAAAAAATAGAAAATGAAGTGGGGGTGAAAATTCATTGGTCCCTTTACTTTCACTGCGAAAAACTCACTCCAGAATTCATGAGGATCTCTGAATGATCCATTTTGTCTTAGACGATATGAAAAAAATAATCCACCTGGTTAACAAAGTTCTGAAAATGCACCTGCTCTTGATAGTCTCAGGGTTCTGTTTAAAGCGCGAGGGGGCTCATGAAGACCAAGGAACCACGGGCAGGCCGTGAATGTTGTGGGATTTAAATCTGGATTTGGATAGAAAAAGTTTTCCCCAAATTTTAAACATCCCAGGGCCCTGTGCAAGCCAGGGCTGTGGATCGGAGTCATTTTGCGGTTTGTCGGGGTCAAAAAATGGCCCGATCGGAAAAATATAAAAAGTTGGTCCTTTTTCGATGCAGTGAAAAAGAGACAGGAAATTGGCCCCGGCCAGTGCTATGCCCCATATTTTACCTCTCAATGAGGGTGTAAGGATGACATGGGAGGCAAAGCGCTGCCCCAGGGGAAAAAAAAAGATTTGCTCCCATGGAAAATTTTTAAAACATTTTTTCACCGGCTTTCAAAAAGTAAAGAGTTCAAACCCATCATAAAAACTGACTGTGGCCCGAGGCAATTCCTTTATCCCCTGACTTGTTAGAGATGTTGCCCCTGTGGTCCCCGCTTTGACCCCAAATTTATGTAAAAGGGGGCCATTCTCTGCCGGGAAATAAGGGATCAGATGATGCGGATGTAATGGAGGCGATACTATTTCTCAGAAATTCGGACGCCCAATGTTCCTGCGTGTATTGTTTTTTTTACTTTTTTGTGTTTTAAAGTCATTCTAGTTTGGGCGAATTTTAAAAAATTTGATTCGGTCCCCTTCGGGAATTTTTCCAACAAAAATTAGTTCGGCCCGAATTGCTTGGGCGAACCCGTTAAAAAACAGTATTTCCAGGCTCCCCAGAGCCGCGGGTGGTAAAAACTTTTGGTGCCATGCTTAAATATGCAGGGGAGCTTGGTTTGGTCTTATACAATGTTGTTTTTTAGTAGACACCACATGCTGCCGCTGCTCTTAGAAAGGCTTCACTATAAAAATTCCCCGGGACTTAAGAGGGCAAAACGACCCGAACTCAAGCGGGAATGTGCCTGATAAAGTCTGCCAGCGAAAGCTGGAAAAAAAACAAGCTGAGAGCTCAGTGGCAAAATTAGTGACAGGTGGAGGTGAAGGGGGGCAGCCACAGCAGCGAGGTCAGAGAGTGGCCAATGACATTGGAGGTGGCAAAAACGGGGAAAGGCCCCCAGAGTGGCACAATAAAAAGGGTAGGTTACGGCGCGCCAAAGCGCGCATGAGGTCAGACAGTGGGCCCAAAACACGTGTGGGGTCACGGCCAGCAGCAGCAGCAGGAGGTCGACAATTGCACATGACATTTGGGGTGGCAAAAAAGAAATAGGCCCAGAGTGGACAAGACACAGTGGGAGGACAGAGCGCGCATTGGTCGGAGTGGCACAATGACATTTGGAGGTGGCAAAAAACAGGAAGGCCAAAAAGTGGCACAAAACAGTGTGGATGTCACCCCCCCAGCTGGGTCATAGGTGGCACAATACCCGGGCTGTAGGGGGGTGGCAATCCCCGTCCCCGGTAAAAATGGTTGGTGGCAGATGGAGAAACTGTCGCAGAGTAAGCATCGGGGGGTGGGGCATCAGAATAGTGGCTGAGGCGGTGTTTGAAAAACCCGATCATTTTACAGTTTGGTTGAGGTCATGGTGATGTGTCTGAAGCCCAAAGGGATTGGGGGGTGGAAATCCTAGCCGATCCATGCCTGATTCATCTTAACAAAGGTCAGTCTTCCATTTCCCGTGGAAAGCGAGTTCTTCTGGGGTAACTATGGCCCCCCCCCGCATGAAACCCGCTCTGTCCACCCTACTGGTGGGGAAACAGCTTCTCCCCTGCAAAAACCCGGGAGTTTCGGCCACACATCCAGTTTGGCTGCCCAGTAGCCAGCGGACCTTCAAAAAGGGGGGCGAGGCTGTTCAAGTAGGCCCCCACCTGTTTTTTTCGGGGGCTCCGGTCCCGTCGCGGCCCCCGCCCTCCTCACTGGCGGGGGAAGGAATTGCTCATCAGTGACCCAGACTTGGTTGCTGCGAGGAGCTGGTACTGTTACCCCCTTTCCCCCCCACACCTTTCCCCCCGCAGCCGCAGCAGTAGTACGTGGCGTGAAAAACCCCCCCCCCCCCCCCCCCCCCCCCCCCCCCCCCCCCTCGACCTGTCAGGGAGGGCCCATGCCGCACATAGGCAGCGGCCAAAAAGACTACAAAGGATTTCCCCATATATTTGAGTTTGTCCCCCTTCAATACTGGGAAAAAGGCTCCCATTTTGGACCGGGAGCGGGGTCCATAGGGTGGAGAGCCAGAAGTCCTTTTCTGCCGGGTTTCTTTGGGGCTATTCGGCTGCACTAGCCCGGCAAAACAGCATGAGCGGGGCCCTCGACAAGTACTCCGAGGGGCTCCCTGCCTCCATTCCACTGATACTGCCACGGTGCTTTTGGGGGTTTTGCCATCTCCATCTACCCTCCTCCAGCCCTTCCTTTTTGTCACCTGGGGGGAAAATCCACTCATTTCACCAGACAATGCTTCTGTCCAATGTCCTCCTCCTCCTCCCGTTTTCAACCGGACTCATGTGGCCGCAGATGTATGCCCGTCTCCAGTCCCCTGCCCCGACAGATTTTTTAGCATCTGTTCCAGGACATGAAAACGGGAATGACATGATCCCCTATCCGGCGACTGACAAATAACTGCCCCCCCCCGAATGGGCCCCAACAAACGGCAGGTGTCACGAGAGTGCTATGGGACATCAAAATTACACAGGGGGTACTCCTCTCTGCCCGGATCCAAAAAATCGTTTTAAAGGCCTTTTCTGTTTTATACAGTCGGTCCAACATGTGCAGGGTGGGTTCCAACGGGGGAAACATCGCTATCAAGTTTTGGGGGGGCCGTTCCCGGCCCTGCAACCGAGGGGGGTTTCCGGGCTTTGAGGAAGGGAAATGAGTCATGCACAGTTTCCGGCCTTTTCAAAATCTTCTAAAGATCGGTGGAAATTCGGGAAAACTTTAAAAAACCAGATTGAAAACCTGCGCCGCAGGGCGCATGGGCCATCCCCCTCGTGCAGCGCGGACACCATTTTACTCCCATTTTCCTCACCTGGTTCCGATTTTCAGTTGGCGCGAGAAAGAAAACATCATTTTTTTGCTGCATGACGGGGGCAGTTCCTCCCCTGTGTGACTTCGTTCGCCGAGGCAAGCCAGGTGTAGAACTGAGTGACACCGCTGTGCCCTACACATGTGGTATGCTGGAGCAGTACTTGTGGAGGCTGAGATGGTGGTGGAGGAAGAGGCGGACATTGGCGCAGGAGCCGCAGTTTGACAACGTGGAGGAGAAAGCGGTTTATCTCCTGTCCAAGTTGTTGGTGTCCCTGGGCAGGTAGCACATTCACCCAATGGGCCGAAAAGGGGACATGTACTGGCCCTGACAGTAGTTACAGCTCCAGACGTCCGCGCTGCCATGCCCTTGGAACAAACGATAAGCTCAAGGACTGGCCCACTTTCTGTTCTACATATTTATGAAGTGCTGGTACGGGCCTTTTTGGAAAAAAATTAGGCTTGGAACTCTCCATCTCGGCTCCGCACAAGCCATTAATTCTCTGAACGGTGCAGAGTCCCACCATTTGGGAAAGGGAGGGGACTGCAGCACCAACAACTTGGACAGGCGCACCGGTCAGCTGTGCCCTATTAGGATGGTTGGACGCATACTGTTGTCTCTTTGCAATCGCATCGCTGAACGACTGCTGGCGCCATGAGTAGCGAGGAGCAGGCGCATCTGGACCGGGAGATGTCAAAGAGAAACAGCTCCCTTCTGCAGACGTGGTGGAGTCTTGACTGGCTGCAATGGCATGTGTGCCACTGGCCGCTGCTGTTGCTGCGGCAGCAGGATGGACCACCACATCTAAGCCACGTTTCTCACAGGCCACCGGATGGTGACGCTGCATGTGTTGACGCAAGGCCGTGGTGCCAACGTTAGCTTCCTGGCCACGCTTCACTTTGTGCCCACAGATTCTACATATACCCATATTCAGCTCCTCCGGTGTCTTAGCAAAGAACTGCCACACCCCCGAGTAGCTGATTTTACCGCCAACGCTCTGCACTGAGTGACTACTGCCGCCGCTGCCTCTCCCCTGTGCCGCTACTTTCTTGGACCTGCGAAGCGGGTTTTCTAACCCGTGGCTGCTTGGCTCCCGACCTCACACTGCTGCTACCCTGCTGACTCACGCCACACAACCCACTTGCTGGCTGCGCCGCTGCCTGAAAGCGCAAGCCGACGCCCTCTTCTCCTGGGCGATGATGAAGCCCTTGCCTTTCCCGGCTCCCAAATGCAGTCGGCTACATCATCATCTATTTGTGTTTCATCGTCACTGCCCCGTTTTTCATCACCGGTCTTGGTATGCAGAGGCTGACCCCTCACAACATGACCTCCCATGCCACTCTCCCCATCTATACTTTGCCGCCTACTGCAAGAAGCAAGGGGATATTGGCCCCATTTCTTCGCTGCTAAGTAAGCTGCTGACTGTCCTCCTCAAATTGTTCATCCTCGCTATAAAGTGGCGCTGACCCCAGACCACATAGTAGATCTCTGGCTAAAAGGAACCGGATGGGACAGAGGCGGGTTGGGGACAGGCGAGGGCTGCTGACCGCTCCGGCCATGCCAAACTAAGGGTTGTGTCTGACGACCCCACCGCTTTTGGCGGGGGTTGTCAGATGTCATCTGGGAGGAAGTGGATGACCTAGTCAACCAATCAAAAACCCCTTTGGGTTGCTATCGCACACGACCGCTATTTTGACAGCGGCAGTTGCCCACCGAGTGACCCCTGCTGTGACGTCCCTTGCTGTGCTGCGACCTGGGCCTGCTCCAGGAATGTTTGTGCCACTCCCACTCGCGGGTTTGAAGAGCCTGCTACTCTCTGCTGACATACTGTTTGTTCTAAAATGTACAGACACTGTTTGATGAAGATATCTGTATATGATAAAAACAACCCCTTATTTGACCCCAAAATGAACCACTAAGAAGTTTGGGTAACCCTTGGACATAAATTGCGCTCCACAAATGGGCAGGAAATTGACTAGTATGTGCCGTTTAAAAACCTATTTTACTGAATAAAAAAAGCACAAACAGGCTTAATTAACCTTCGAATATAAATTATGCTACGAATTTCTTTGTGGCGGTGAAAAACAAAGTTTCTTTTATGAGTACAACTTGCAGAAAAATACTTAGTTAACCCTGGATGTAAATTGCGCAAAAGAATTGAGCAGCTAAAAACTACCAGTTTGTAGCGTGTTACAATGGCATGTATTTTACGCTACACAACAAGAGAAAAACTTGTAATTAACCTTCGGTTTTTGAATTATCTACAGGAAAAATGTATTTTTTGGCGGTGAAAAATACGGTTTCTTTTTGTCACCACAACAGCAGAACAACGCTTAATTAACCCCTGGATGTAAATTGTGCAAAAGAATTGATAAGCCAAAAATGAAGTGGTATTTGTATTGTAAAAAAATCTGTTTCTTTAAATTTAATACAACAGGAACAGGCTTAGGGCACCCTTGGATATTCAATTGCTGTGAGCAGATAGCATTAAAATGTATATGCAGCTGCATGGCCACACGGACTTCAGATCCAATACCCCACAAAATCAGAAATAGAAAGTTAAGAGAAGCAGCTCTGGACAAGCTGTGACACCCCCCAAAAATCGCTGTATAAAAAGGAGTTCTTTAGCAAGATATCATTAGCAGCCGTGGCAGCACCTTCCCTAATCAGTACAGTGAGAGCGTATGAGCTCCCAGCTTCGCGCCCAGACTTATATAGTGCGGTGACTCACAGAATCCCGCCGGTCTCTGATTGGCTTCATCTCTGCAAGTCATGTGGCTATGCCCTTCTTCCTCCCGAGTTCTTTGCCCATGTAACGCCATGTGCTCGCAGCCATTTTATCGATCAAAAGCACACTTCGTTCACCCGAAGTACCCCAAACTTCGACTTCGTTCCGAACCAAAGTTTTCCTGAAATTTTAAACGAATTCCACTTCGTTAGAATCAATTCGCCCATCTCTAGTCATATCCAATGAATATATTTTACACTGACAAGCAAAAGGGTAAATGTTTTGAACTTGTGAGACTTTCAGGCTCCATATCTCACCATCCATTACAGCTTTGTACATGTAGCTACTGCAATTTTATATACAAATATCTTACCTATCTTACACATAAATTTGACTTGCAAGTATTTAGCATCTGCTTACTTCTGCAGATTCTTTCCTGTAACTGCATTTTTACTGTTTTGCTCATAAAAATCAAAACGTTAATTTTTATTATTTTGATAGTATTTGGGAAATCTACCTTTGGCTTTCAGCTCTGCCTGAATCCTTCTGGGCTCCGAATCAGATTCAAGCATATCTTGACCAAAATCTGATCCCAGATCTCTTCTACACATTCCTAATGTTGGTGCAGACTGGACTTTGGTACAAATACAGCTTTTTCTTCAAATCTACCCACAAGTGTTCAAAAGATCAAAACATTGTTACCCTTTTGCTTGTCAGTGTCTGTTGTACCTAAATAGCGTGTTTATTGTATCATAAGGTGATACAACAGCCTGATGTTACCATTTTACTGCAGTAAAGTTATCACTTAAACATGCGCCATGTATGAGGGAGTGAGTCAGGAGTCGGAGGTTTGGGAAATTGAGGAGTTGGAGTCGGGGCTTTGGCTTGCCGACTCCACAGCCCTGGTGCAAGCGATCATATTGAAATGGGAGTATCAGACTGCACTGAAAATCTACCAAGACCCGGCCGTCCCTTTAAACTTTAATCTCAAACAAGGAGAAGACTGATCAGAGATGCAGCCAAGAGGCCCATGATCACTCTGGATGAACTGCAGAGATCTACAGCTGAGGTGGGAGAGTCTGTCCATAGGACAACAATCAGTCGTACACTGCACAAATCTGGCCTTTATGGAAGATGGGCAAGAAGAAAGCCATTTCCCAAAGATATCCATAAAAAGTCTTGTTTAAAGTTTGCCACAAGCCACCTGGGAGACAGCAAACATGTGGGAGAAGGTGCTCTGGTCAGATGAAACCAAAACCAACTTTTTGGCCACAATGCAAAACGATATGTTTGCGTAAAAGCAAAAAAGCTCATCACCTAAAAAAACCACCCCCACTATCAAACATGGGGGTGGTAGCATCAGGGTTTTGGGCCTTTTTTTCTTCAGCAGGACAAAAGATTTAAAAATTTGGGGGAAGAGGGGGGGAGCCAAATACGGGACCATTCGGGAAGAAAACCTTTTGGGGGAGTCTGCAAAAGACTAACTGGGACGGAGATTTATTTCCAACAAGAAAATGATCCCAAACAAAAAAAAAATCACAAGGAAGGGTTTTCAAAATAAATATCCAGGGTTAAATGCCCAAGTCAAGTCCAACCTAACCCCCAAATCGAAATCTGGGGAAAAGACAAAAACGCTTTTTCACAAACGCCTCACCAAAACCCACTGACTTGAGCGTTTCCAAAGGAAGAAGGGGAAAAGAAATTCGTCCTCATGTGAAAAACTAATAGCCATATCCCATGATTTGACTGAAACCAGCAAAAGGTGGCATACAACGTATTAACTTAAGGGGGCCAAAAAATTTTGGTACCCCCCACTTTTCTTTATTTTTTAAAATTTCAAAACCAATAAATTTCTTTCCCCTTTCACAAATTACCCCACTTTTTGATTTTTCACCAAAAAAATAAAAATTTACTTTTGATTTTAAACCTTTAAAATTGGGGCAAAAGGTAGAAAATTTAAAGGGGGGCCGAAATTTTTCCAAGGCACTGTAGAAAAGTGAAAGAGGCTTGCTGTAAAAAGGCATTTAATTGGACGCAGTTAAAGGGAACCTGCACCGGGGTTTTCACATATAAACCAATTACACTGGGTGCCCCTTTTACTAACTACCCCAAGCTCCTTTATTTTTTTAAAAAGTTTTGTTACCTTCCAAGCCCTTTTTTCAGCCCCTAGAATCTCGCATATTAATTAGCCCCTGACATCACTGTAAGGGTTTTGGCAGTTTTTCCCCCGCCACTTTTCAAAACAGTTTTTCTGATTTTAAATTTCTTCAAATCTCCACATCGCTCAGCACTGGCACAAAAAAGGGAAGGGGACCTTCTACGACGCACAGTCACCCCAGTAAGACATCACCATTCATTCTGCTAGTCCTTCTTCACCCTTTTCCCTACATGTTTTATCTCCTCATGAAATTTTTAGTGATAAAATATTGAATAAATTATTCTTAAAAAGAGAGAGAGGGGAGAAAAAAGAGCAAGAGACTCAAGTGAAAAGAGGGAGAATTTAAAAAAAAGTTGCCATCACAGTGTCGAAAGCGAGGCTTGGGGGGCCTTTTCACACGGCACGGGAAAAAAAGGCCGGTATATGTCCCTTTTGGGGCCCCGCCCCACGGCCGCGGGGGGGCTTTCTCCCATGAGCGGAGAACAGCCCCCCCCCCCTCCCTTTAGATGCACTCTTCCTCCGGGATTTGATTTCAAGTTTTGTGCTCGCCGGCAAAAACCCCCCGGCGGAAAAAAACCGTTGCTGGGGGACTGCTGCACTTTTTTCCTGAGCACAATTTCTCATTTTGGGGGTTTTTTTCAGGGGGCCCCTAAAAAAACCGGCCGAAAACCCCGTGTAGGGGAAACAGCCCTTAGGGCCCACCAGAGGAGTTGTTTTTGGGGGCCCCCCTGTCTCCACCACCTAACCGACAATACTCGTTCTCTTCAAATTACGCCCTAGTGATGACATTTTCACATAACCCTTAAAAAGAGGGAGCCGGGGCTTTTAATCTCCCTCCCTAACTGCACGGACCCCGTGGTGAACAAAAAACTAAAGATATATGTCCCTCTCCTAAATGAACATTTTACAAAAAAAAAATAATCAAAAGCATAACACAAATTTTTGCGTATAAAACCACTAAATAATGGTCCCAATTACCATGTAAAATCGCTATATAAAACCCAATCCAAGGATAAAATTACCAAAAATTTCCCACTAAAAAACCAATTTCCCCCACACTGACCAATATCCACACCACATAGGACTGAAAAAATATCACCAGCCCATTATAATAAAAACCTTTAAAACCTTTGCCATTATCATGCAACAGTACCATACAGGGTAATACATTTACAAGCATCTCGTAATTGAAGCTCTGGGCCCTAGGCAAAAAGTTAAAGGGGCCCCCCAAATCCGTTATTACAATGCTGGTATTTTCTTATACAAAAGGGGCAATGCACCTCTAAACCCTATATAGCTGCCCCTGTCCACGGAGCTTGCTGACAATAAGTGATTCAGTTGGAAAAATTTAGGACCACGGGTTATTTTTTCGAGCTTCATGTTCCCTTTTCTTTCCATTTGGCCCAAACCTTAGCGGAATTTTCCCAGCAGTGTTTACACAAATACCCAGAATCTTCACTTTTCAGCATCGTTTACCTTTCCCAACCATAAAAATTTCCCAGGAGTGGGAGAGGGGGTCAGGACATCCCTTTATAGGCCAGTCCTTTGAGGGGGGAACAGAGGACAACCCCCGGGAGTTTTTGCTATGGCCTTCCCCCTCAAAAATGGGGGGAGTTCACACATTTATTTTGGGGTGCATTTCTACGGGGGATTAGGGTAACCATACTTCATAGAAACTAGGTTTCCCCCCGCCTCGTCCCCCCCGCTACAATCATCCTATTGAGGCGGGGGGTTTTTTTAAATGAAAAAAGTCCAAATAGCGACGGGACGCTTTTCCCCAGCGCCACCAGGGGGGTGAGGGGGGCCGCTACCAGGGGGTGCGATTTGGGGGCCCCCACCCCCCTAGCCGACATTACTTCGACTCCGCTTCCCTTACAAGGGCCCGCGAGTCATCGTAGCTCACATCATGCATCCTGGTAAGGGAGAGTCCGGATCATTACCCTCCCCCCTTTATTACATGCTGGGGTGAGCTTGACATACAGACCATCACATGGGGGTGACCACTTTTGTGCTCACACCCCCTGTGACGGGGGATCTTCTTTTTAAAAGCAATGAAAATCCCCTTTCATTTGTTAGCTGGTTTTTTGAGTCCTTTGGGGTAACTGACGAAAGACCCAAAAACACGCACAAAAAGCGTATGTAAAGGGACTGAAACGCGTGTGAAATACCTTACTCCTCACTTACAAAGTAGGTCTTCCCATTTACTTTTGCTCTCAGGGTAAAAAATTTTCTTCCCTTAAAAAATTATAGTCTGCCGCAACACTGCAAAAAACTCCCAAAACCCGGCATATAAACCCCACCAGCCTGAATAAATACCCACATATAGACCCTAAAAAAAATCATCTCGGGTTTAGTGAATCTGTTTTATTTGCTCTTGATCTTTCGGGGCTATTTTCACACGCAAAAACATGCTATGATATTACAATGTTCTTAGCATTTACTGGGGGCTGGCAAAAGAGTTTAAATGGGAAAAGGGGGGTGAATGGGGCCGTGCCAGTCTTAAAAAAATATGCCGGCCCCATGTATATTTCCACGGGGGCATATAGAAAGACGCACAAGAACAGGCCCCCGTACCCCGGTAAACCCCCCTTATCATTAACTAAAACATACAAAAATGAAGAATTATATCTAAATAAAAAACGCCATACCTCAGACGGGGAAAGGCAGACAATCCCCTTTCATTACATCAGTATATATTATGTTTTCGTTTTGGGCTGTAAAAACAATATTTGAAAGGGCAAATAAATAACAGTAAAAAGAAAAATTATTTTCAATAAAAATTACCATAAATTGTATTTTAAACATGTAAACCCACGGACTGATTACCTTTTAGGGCTCGTTCACACGCCTTATTCTGGACGATTCCAGCCGACGGGGCCCCATTTTTGCGCTCCAATAGTGGAACCCCGCTCAGCATTACGTAACCCACAGTTTCTCAAAAGGAATAGGTTTCCGTCCCTTTCCCCCCCGCTGGGCGAAACCCCGGGGTGGGGAGAAAGTGACATGCACATTATTTACGGCGTGTACGGCGTGAATAATAAGTTATGGGGGCCCGCGAGCGCCCCCACCCCCCCCTCCCTCCCTCCCCCCCCCCCCCCGCGCCGGCAGCCGGGGTAATGCAGGGCGAAATCCGCCCCAATTATGTCGGCAAAGCCCTGTGAACTGGGCCCTTTTTGACATTAAAGGGGCAATATTGAATTTTTGTTTTATAAAATATATTTTAAATATATTATATATTATATATAATATATATAAAATATATATTATATGTACTATATACACCGTTTTTTACACACAAGTTTTTATAGACGCATATATACATTCCATACATAACAACATTAATATAATACACACACTTTATAAACTCATATACATAGTCACAACATATATACAAACATACCACATTAAATACCCCATAGTATATTTACACAAATACAAGACAATATACATGCACATATACATACACAAACATATATACACACACAAATACATATATTTACACACATAGACACACACACATGTACATACATATATACACCACAGTATAAAATCACAGACAAAATTTCACACAATGTACCATAAAAATACATATCCAACATTTACAAAAACAACCATATAACAACATTCATACACACATATATATATATACACACACACACATCCCCTACAATTACACAACACACATATACATCATACCCCAACTTTTAAAATAAAAAAGCGGACATCTGAAGGGGTTTGGGGTGCCCCGGCAAAAGTTTCCATAACCCGCCCCCCCTTGGGGGACCACCCCCCTTTGAAAAAGTCCACCTACGCCACTAACTCTTTACACTCGGTAAACGGGTTTTTTTGGGTCACCCCGCTTTCCTGGACTGTCTTAGCCTACGCTCCAGGAAATTGGGGGATACCCCCAAACTGTGCCTACACCTAAAACCCTTAAATTACAATCAATATTTCCACCAACAAAATTATACAGGTAAAAACATATACACAGGCTCTCAGCACTTAAGGGGCTCAGTGGAACAGTAAGGACTCACCGGGGACTTTTCCCGTACGGGTTTTTTTTTCTTTTCCCTTTTTTTTTCCCCGTCCAGGGGACTTTTTCCGACCCCGACTCTCCCTGCAAAATTTCCCACAAACACCTTAGAATTCATTTTTTCAGCACTTCCCCCCGAACCACCCGTACAAACAACATGGGGTGAAGGGGGGAGGGGTATGGAAAGGTTATGGGCATAGGGGGATGATAACTGGGGGTAGAGGATTTTGGGGGATTAGGGGGAGAGGTTTTGGGGGTTTTATAGGGTGTGTATTTTGTTTGGACTAGAGCAAAACACAATGTGGGAGAGGATACAGAGCCAGTTTACAAACTCTTTGGGAGCATGGGCCATCCCCCAGGGGAATTTTTCTCGGGTCGCCTGCCTCCCAAAATCATATTGTACGTTGAACTCCCTACCCCGCACCCCAGAAGATCATTGAGGGGAAAGATCTTCGGGGGTCAGGGGAAAGGAGTTTTTTACTGTCATTTTTTTTTAATGCTTATATTCATACAGGGTTTCCCCCTTTTACATGTCGGGTCATTTATTTTTTGGGCCAACGTTGGTTGTTTCTGTAATAAAATGGTGAAGAGGGCGATGTTGGGATGTTTTTTAAATAAAAATTTTTTTTTTGTAAGTTTTCTTTTTTTTTTTTATTTAAATTTTGTTTTTAGTAATGGGGGTTCTACAACCCTTCCTTTTCACGTCGGGCTTGGTTCACCAGCAGTATTTTTGTCATCCCTATGACCTAACCCTGTGTCCTATGCCCCCGTACCTAAAGCAAGGGGGAAATGGGGAAAACCGGTAAACCCCAGAAATGGACCCCTTTTTTGTATGGTCCCCTTCTGGGGCCCCGCGGGGGGATATTTTTTAAAAGAGAAGGGGGTGTTATGGACCATCCCATTCTGAATAGAGCGGTGTTGGTTGCCGGGTGGTTTTTAAAATGGAGAATAACTCTCTTTTTTTTGTCAAATAATTTACTTATCAGAATCCTAAACTCGGGACCTCCCGTAATATTAATGGGTGCCCGGTGCAGATTTCATTAAAAACTTTTTTTAGAAAAAAAAATTCATGGGTCCCCCCCAATTTCCATAACCAGCCCAAAGGTTAAACCAACAGGGGACCTGATACAAACGAATGGGGGGAACCATCGATACTGGTTCTTTCCATTCAAAAAAACCTGGCTCCCCAAAAGACCATCACATTGAGGGTTTCCCCTTTGATGGTTTACCCCCTTTCCCCTACCCGGTGGTTGGGTCTGGGGTAAAAAGTGACACGGGGGTTGTGTCAGCCTTAGGGAACAAGAAACACACGGGGGACACCAAGCCCGACGATAGTAAAAGAAGAGGGGCTGTCAGATACCTCCCAAAAATCACGGAATTGGGTGGAAAAAAACACAAACAAATTTCACGAAAAAAACTTTTTATTTAAAAAAAACACTCCCCGACACCAGCCCTTTTAACCATTTTATTTTGAAAAAAAAAACCCAAAGGTTGATCCGACATAGTCCACGGAATCCGACGTAGCCAAATGGGAAACCCTTTTAAAAAACAAACATTGCACTAACACATAGGGTGGATACCCATTCACTCCAGAAAGCTGGGTGCCCCCATCACCCCCAAAGGAACACCAGCTTTCCAGGGAAAGGGAAAACTGGGGCCCCCTTGGGGGAGGAGTGTCCCCTTTCCTGGATGCAATAGGTATTCCATAGGGAATCACCGATCTTTCCCGCGGCCCTCCAAAGACAGACCACAGGGGGAAAGAAAGGGGGGGAAAGGGGAATTCTACCCCCCTTTTGGGCCCGTCCCCCCTGCCCCCTTTAGACCACGGGGCCGGAGACGGAGCAAGGACAAAGATAAGTTGGGGAACCCAACCCCCTTTCACATTCAAATACCACCCCTCACTTACACGAAATACACATACACCGGAAATACACAAAAGCACAAAAACAGCCCCGGGCCCCACACCTGAAACAGCCACCTCTCCACCCATCTCCCCTGCACGCACCTCGCCCCCCAATTTCCCCGCGCGCACACTCACCTGTCTTGCTGCGGTTCTCGTTCGAGGGGGGGGGAGCCTCTCGGGCCGTAACTCCGCCCCCCTTTCCCTAGTGCTCGGGCTCCCCGCTCTCAGCAGCTTCCTAGAAGCTACGAGAGTATTTCGGCCTGGCCGGGATGTGGTTAGGGGCGCAGGGGAACGCTACCCCCGATCCTCCTTTTTTCACTTTAAAAACCTCAGCCTTTTTATGCGGGGGGTTGAAAAACTGAAGTTAAAGAAGAACTTAACGTGCCGTCATTAAGACCTTCACACATGTGCAAATTTTAATACAACGGCCAAATAATTACAAAAAAGGGAGTGGTTTTTTGCAAATCTAATAATTTTGTTGGACTCTTCTCTGATGCAAAACGTAAGTTTGACTCTTTGCAGCTCATTTGCATATACTAAAAAGAAGTATAACAGCTTTATTTTAAGGATTTACTTTTATTCCTTTATGCAAATAGGGATGTTTTTACAAGCCTTTGTGGCATAGTCATTTATTTTAAATACAAAAAACCTGGCGACAGGTCCTCTTTAAAACTGCACTAAAACTGCGCTGTGTGAAGGCACCCTTACTGGGTTTGTAATCTGCAAGACTTCAAACTCACTTGAAACACCTTAACAATTTGACAACTAGAATGAGCTTGCTGGTAATAAAGGCAGTTAATTGCTGTGCCGTCCTGCACAAAAAACGTGTCAAAAACGCACCGTGTGAAAGCACCATAAGGGTGCTTTCACACAGTGCATTTTTTTTTTATTTTCTTTTACAGAAACGCAGATTAAACTGCCTTTATTGCTGTGCAACAAAACACACGCTGTGTTAAGGCATCCTATGGCTCTACCTGCACACAACAGTATTCTCGGCAGCAACTCCAACACTACAGTGTGTATAGACAGCAATAGAAAATACGTTCTCTAATCTACACATCACTTTTACAATCGGTTTTGTAATCTGCCGGATTCCCGCAAGTTTTTAGAACACGCTGTATATGCCGCCCAGATTGCTGGCAGATTCCTGTACATTCAATGTATGGAGCTGCCAGAAAATCCAAAAGCAGCTTTTAACACAAATCTGCACCAGAACCTGCGCTCCAGCAACGTTAAAATGCCGTCAGCTTTTGGACAGCATTTTAACATGGATGTGTAGACTTCAATGATTGCATTTATAATCAGCAAGATTTATCACTCGCTTATAACACCATTCCAAATAATCTAGTGAACTGAAAGGCGCTTTCTGGTAATGAGGGCCGTTTCAGGGCAGTGCTGCAAGTTAAAAAAAAACCACTGTGTAAAGCCTCCTTGGTATAAACGTGCTTTCACACAGCACAGTTTTGGTGCATTTTTAACTGCCTTTATTACCAGCAAGCTTCTTTCAGTTGTCTAAATTATTCAGAAAGGTGTTTCAAGTAAATAATCAATTAGGCAATGTTCACACGGCTTATTTGGGCACAGATTGGAGCCGCACTGCGCGCCGTACTTGTGCTGCAATACGGCACCAATCCGTCCCAGTAACTACAGTAATCTACAGTTCTCATAGAGAACTATGGATTCCGTCTCTCCCTCCCGCTCTGCAAATTCGCCAGGCGGGGAGAAAGTGACATGCACATTATTTACGGCGCGTACACGCCGTAGATAATGACAGTCTATGGGGCCGGCGAGCTGCCGGCCCCACACCCCACTGCCGGCGTAATTGCGGGGCGAAATCCGTCCCCGCAATTATGCCGGCAATAAGCTGTGTGAACAGGGCCTTACTGTGTTTTAAGTCTTGTGGCTTACCAACACACTGATTGATTCCTCCCTTTCCAGACAGTTCAGATAAGTGAAAGAAGCTTGCTGGTAATAGGCAGACAATTGGAGCGCAGTTAAAAGTGCACTGTGTGAAAGCACCTAAAGTGCCCTCAGTTTTCTGTACCTGGCTCCCTGTGAATAACATCCAGGAATTTTCAGTCTTCACCTGCTGAAGCATAACGTGCCTGACTCCAGTGCCAGCGCCCGGTCACCTACCTCTGGAAGACGCAATGATGTGATTCCCGCCAGTAAGCAGCGGCTTGTCTTCCAGCCCCGGTGGGTCAGCGCGCTCCGCCAGCTCATTGGTAGCTTTCTGGAGAACCTCATTGTGATTAATGACCGCTCCGTGTAAGCAGGTGACAGCTATCAAGCCTGAAAGAGATTGTGAACCACATTTACCTCCCAGACTGGAAAAGGACGCTCGGCGCTGGCGAGGCTATAAATAACCCCGGGCTGCATTTCACAATGAGGTACGAAAGCGCCATTAATAGCACGGCCGGCCCAGAATAGACCACAGGACGCGACATGAAGCGCACAAGTTCCTGGAGAACAGCGTTACCTTGTAGTGCAATAACAAGCGCAAACTTCAGAAACTTCATGGTCGCTTCAAGGAGACAGAGGTCGTCAGCGCTAAACTCTGAGCAGCGTCCCACTCCATCCAGCCCGCATGTCCACCGAGCGCGGCGCCTCTCGGGCACTGGTCTGATGCCTGCGAGCGACTGTTGCCTTAAATATGACTGGCCACTCCCTTCTTGACTAAGACCCCAGTCACACACAGGACGTGGGCAGACGCTCAGTACGCTTGAATAACAGAAGTCCGTCCGGGTACCGGCTCTTCCTATTTTTAATAACGGAATGTGCGGCCACCCCGTGCCCTAAGTACTATGGCGAGTAACCGCGTGATGAGCCAGTCACGTTCACACTGCAAAATAAGAGCCGTGGAACTGAGGCTGGTGCGATATCTACCAAGACATTCCGGGCACCACACTTCCCTGCTGGTACCTGCAGGTCATTGCTGCAGAGACCTATTAGGCCATGTTCACACGGTGTATTTGCAGGGTGTAATTACGGACCGAAATATGGCCCATTTTAAGCCGTGTGAACATGGCCTTAGCCTCCACTTTCTTCTAGCATCTTCTGGAGATAGTCTAGTGCAGGCATCCTCAAACTGCGGCCCTCCAGCTGTGGGAAACTACAACTCCCATCATGCCCACAGTTATAGATTATACAAATGCATGATGGGAGTTGTAGTTTCCCAACAGCTGGAGGGCCGCCAGTTTGACACCTGTGGTTCAGTGATCTGACTCCTAGAAGACCTTATGCTAAGCAGAGTTGCTGGTCGCAGAGCAGGTCAGTCTGTCAAGTACTCGAGGCTATGTCTACACTGCTATGTTAAAATGGTGTCCAAAATCCAAAGTATTTTAACATTGTTGGACCAGATTTTTTACTCAGATTTGCGCTAAAAGCTGTGGTCGGTTTTGCCGTAACCCCGTACATTGAATGTGCTGGAATCTGACAGCAATCCGGCGAAATATGCAGCATGTTTTAAAATCCTCTGAATTTCAAAGCCAATTGTCGAAAATCCGTTCTGTGTAGACTACAGCACTAATTTTTTATTGCTGTCTATGTAGCGCTGTGTAGCTTCAGTATTTAGAAAATCCGACTAAAATACCTCGCTGTGTCAGGCTTTGTCTACACAGCACAGGTTTTTGATCGGATTTACTATTTAGAATCCAGCAAAAATCCGACTGTACCTGCGTTGTTTAGACCTCAATAGATCCTCCATACTGTAGTCTACACATGTTCTATCTTTTGATGGAATCCCAAAGCCTCCATGTATGGGGCCGGCAGGAAATCTGACTGCGTTTTTTTTGCCCAAAACCACAGTATTTTATCTAAGCTGTGAAGACCTAGCCTAAGGGCTTGTTTTCAATCTGTGTTACAAGCGCTTTGTAGATCGGATCTAACAAATAGCAGTGACTTTATCACTGCTCGCCATTAGGAAAACGCAGCGGGGTTCAGATGAGAGATCGCCGCTGCGTGTTTCAAAAGCACCACTTATATCCGTCTTGCTAATTGTTAGATCCGTCTTGGGGTCCGCTCTGTCGGTCCCTACGACGGATCTACAAAGAGCTTGTAACACGGAAAACTATGCCGTGTGGACAGACCCTTGCTGGTTTTGGCTTACAAATGCTGCTGCAAAAAAGCATCATAAAACCCCTAAGTGAACCCAGTGTGTCTAAACTGCTGTCTGCGCATCGATCGCTATTTCCATCAGGTGCATAGAAAAAGTAGAACTATTCTTTGTTTCCATATCATTTTTCTGATGAATTTGAAATGGTAACAGACATTAGTCCCAACAAGGGACTAGCAACTAACAACATATAAGAACAAGAGAAAGGATAGGAGTTGGGTAAGGGGGGGGAGTGGAGCATAGGGTAAGAGGGGAAAGGGGGACATGGTAGAATGCAGCAAGCTTCTAACGCTTGATCAGGTAAAACTCAAAAAGTATATGTAAAGAACAATTAAGGGATCACTACAGGTAGTTATGGATTCATCCCAATGCATAAGATAGCATAACGTTAAAATGTGTGCTATTATACTGGGCGCGGGCCGCAGTGATTTCCATGGAGGTCCATTTTAGGGCACATGACAAGATGTGCACATGGGGATCCACGGAAAAGTCCCTTAAAATCACGGGGTTAAATAGTACTCCCTGGCTCTAAACATGGGATCAGGTATTGTCTAGGGGGATTTTCCCCAATATAAGATGTGCAATCCGCGCCATCAGAACAGCCAGATCAACAAGTGAAATAATCAACCAAACTAAAAAGTGGGTCAGGGTTAAATAACCAGGATCTAAGATATTATTATTAGACATCTAGCTATGATGTATCAATTATGCGCGAAACAGATGCTTACGATGTAAGTCCTCGGAAGTAATTTCCCATGAATTGAGAGAGGCAGATTCCGACGGGCTCGGGGCTGAGAAGTGAAGCTACAGTTCAAAAAGGCAAAAGTCCGCTGAATAGTCCGTACGGTTCGCGGTAAATAAGATCATAGTAACCCGTGCATCCCGAGAGGCTGAATTTGCTCATTGCTCAGTCCATGTTATCGAAGTATTAGGTTGGTCAGGATTACACAAGGCATGTATTGGCAAGATAGGTGAGTGTCTCTGAGGGTTCTCAAGAGTATATATAAAAGAGCATAAAACAATAGTAGATAATCGGTCAAGCAAACATTATAATTTTGGGTTGTGGGGAGGGAAAGAAGGTTAGAGGGTAAGGTAGGTGAGGAAGGTAAGGACTCGTGGAACCACCAAACGCCTCCGGGCTATTGGATATACGATGATACATTGAGCAAACCTAGTTTGCACTTTGCCAGGGTGTACCTCCAACTGTTTGTGCAAGACACCATATTGTGGAGCCAAAACATTCCCTGATGCGTGTTTGGATGTGGTTTGGGAGAATGTCTATGACGGGCTGCCAGGTAAGAAAAAAAATTTCCACTCTGGTCTCCTTCTGTAAAGCAGACTCTATCCAGTCCATTCTGAGTAAAAATGTAAGCTTCTCTAGGAAGATTCGCAGGATGGGAGGTGATGGGCCTATCCAGGTTTGGAGGACAGTTTTGCGTGCTGCTGCCGATATATAAAAGTGTAACGTTTTGGTATGTTGAGGGGTCTGCAGCTCCGTATTCTGTAAGATGCCAAATGTAGCCCACTGCGGGGTCAAGGAAATGTTGTGTTTGCGATGCCAGAAACCCTGGGTGATTGGGCATGCCCAGAAGAAATGTTAGAGGGTTGCCGAGCTCTCTCCGCACCTGGCACAGGAAGGCGAAGGGCATCCTCTCATAAGGTGGTTGCGATGGGGTAATAAATAACTTCTGTGTAGGATCTTAAGGGACATCTCCTGATAGCAGATACTTGGCAACTATGTGGCTGCCCTCAGGGCGGCCTTTAGCATGGACTCCACCGTTAAGTGTGGGATATCCTCCCTCCATTTACGTAAGCCTTTTGTCCTATTTTCGTATTGAAGAGGTAATCCTAAGGAGGTATAGTAGGCCGAGACATGTCCCCGAGGGTTTGAGACGTTCGTCAGTTTTTTAATCAGGGGGTCATTCCAATCCGAGTGGTTCAGTCTCCTGACTAGCAGGGAGGTGTAGTGTTGAAGTTGCATAAAATGGAATGGGTGTGAGGAACCACAGTTAAATTTGAGACACACCTGGTTAAAGGTAAGGGTCGTCTTTCGTTGGGGGTCTACCCTGTCACTTATGGATCGGAGTCCCCACCGGCTAAAAATTGGGTGGGATTTGCCTGATTGAAAAGCCGGGTTTTGTGTAAAAGTGAGGGTAAGAGAGGAGTCTTCAGACAGGGATAACCTCCTTCGCGCCAAGCGCCACGTCCTCCAAGGTGACATCAATAGGGGATTTTCCCTTACTATAGGTGGCAGGGCATTAAATGGTAGGTGTAGTAAGTTAGTCAAAAGTATGTCTGGGCAGAAACTGGCTTCAAGTGTTGTTGGTGCGTATGTTTGGGTGCCTGAGAACCAATCTTGCAATATGCAAAGATTGGCTGAGATATTATATAGTTTGCTGTCTGGAAAGTTAATTCCTCCATTAGTTTTACATTGTTGTAATATGTTCAGGGGTATCCTTTCCCTCTTGCCCTGCCAAATAAATGTTTTGAACAATGTGTTGATAAGTTTCTCGTCTCGTGGGCGAATGGAAATGGGCAAGGTTCGGAATAAGTATAACAATTTGGGGAATATTATCAATTTCAAAAGATTGGCTCTACCAAGGAAGGAAAGAGTAAGACCCGACCATGCAGATAATTTGGTATTTAAAAAGGTTATGAACGCGTTAAGCTTAGTATGAGAGAGAGTGGGTTTGCCATTAAATTGGAAAGGAGTTAGTCCACGACGGTCGTTGCGGGCCTGTTAAGAGTATGGCCTCTGATTTGTCTATATTGACCTTAAACCCGGATAACGCCCCCTTAATTTCTATTTCCTTAAGTAGGTTTTGCAGGGATGTTTGAGGTCTGGAAATAAAAAGTAAGAGATCGTCAGCGAAGGCCGACAGTTTAATTTCCTCACTGCTTATAGCTATACCTTGATATCCATCCCAGGATTGGAGATATCGCAAAAAGGGGTTTAGGGCTAGGTCAAATAAAAGGGATGAGAGGGGGCACCCCTGTCTGGCTACCCTGAAAAGGGAAATGGGGGAGGGGGGGGAGTTAACACCGTTAATCGTCAGAAAAGTGGATGTATGTGTTTGCACCTGCTGCAGGAAATTTAAGAAGACATCCCTGAAATTTCTCGCGTGCAAAGTTATGTTGAGGAACTTCCAGGAGACCGAATCGAATGCTTTCTCAGCATCTAGGCTGAGAAGCATGGTGGTAGGTGTTTTATTCAATGTCGCTGCCATCGATGCCGCTATGGCAGTTCTGATGCCTCTTGTGGAGTGTCGGCCTCTAACGAAGCCCAACTGGTTAGGCGTCAGGAGGAGATGCAGGAAGTGCTGTAGTTGTCCGGCCAAGATTGATGCTAATATTTTATAGTCGGTATTCAATAAAGAGATAGGACGATACGAATCAACATCCTCCAAATCCCTGCCTGGTTTGGGTATTACTATCGTTCGTGCCTCCTGGAAGTCCCCAACCACTGTGCCTTTCTCATAGATATCGTTTAGAAGCATTGTCAGAGTCGGAACAAGTTCCGTTCTGAGGCGTTTGTAATACTCTCCCAGTAAACCATCCGGGCCCGAGTTTTTGTTGCTTTTCAGGGATGTTATATCTCTCTATTTCCTCAGAGGTGATAGGGGCGATAAGTTGTTTTTGCTGCTCAGGTGTCAATTTAGGTGGGTTGGTTACTTTAGGTGGGTTGGTTAGATCCCGTGTCACTAGGGAGTCATATGGGCGTTCTGCGTAAAGTTTAGTGTAAAAGGAGGTAAAGGCCTCCAGGATGTCCTTGTTTTTCGTTAATAGTTGTCCTGTCTGAGGATGGCGGACCCTAAGGATAAATTGTTTGGTCATTTGTGGTCTAGTTAATCGTGCCAATAGTTTGCCCGATCTCCCTCCCCAACGAAAAAAGTGATTTCTGGTGGTCTCAGCTTGCCACTTGGCATGCGCCAATGTGTGCCCGTCCAAGAGTCGCTTTGCCTCCAGGTACAATTGTTTATGTTCTGCATCTGGGCAGTTTAACATGTCCCTGTGAGCCTTTAGTAGATCGTCATGAAGTGTTTTGTATGTCTGTTGTTGTTGTTTTCGTTTAAGTGCGACATAGGCAATGATGTGTCCCCTCATCACCGCCTTGGACGTTTGCCATAATGGGGGAGGTGGCACAGGGGAGCCTAAGTGATCATCCAAGAAAATTACACCAGTTTGTTTTAAGATATGATTGGAAATCTGTTGATTGGGTTAAGTAAGAGGGGAATCTCCAGTTTCTGCTGATTGTTTCGGGTTGATTCAGCCAAAGGTATAACCGGGTAGGGGCATGATCTGAGATGTGGATCTCCTCTATATGAGAGGATTTTATGTAATTGGCCAAGGAATCTGCCGCCAGGAAACAGTGAATGCGTGATAGCGTATGGTGGACTGGTGAAAAGTGGGTGTAGTCTCTTTCAGTCGTGTGTTCAATCCTCCAGGGATCGTGCACGTTTAGGTGTTGTGCAAGATGTGCAGGTCGGCTGTCGTGCTCACAGGCAGACGACCTGTCCAGGTGCGGAGAGAGAGCAGCGTTAAGGTCTCCACCCAAGATCAGGTTAGTAGTGTCTCTGGCAAGTAGAAATTTGAGCAATTTTGAGAAGAATTCGGAACCCGCAGTGTTAGGCGCATAAACATTTAAAAGAGTTTATTTGATTGCTTTAGTGTTTATTGACAGATACAGGAATCGACCGTCTGGATCTGCAAACTCCAAGTATTTTATATTTTAAAGCCGTACCAAAAATGACAGCGACTCCCTTAGTCTTGGAGGGACTGTTTGCCGAAACACATTGTGCTATCCAGGGGGTTTTTAGTGTGTTTCCTTCCCCCTCCCGCCAGTGAGTCTCCTGTAAAAATGTAATGTTTGGACGAAATCTTTTAATGTGTGTGTGTACTCTCCTGCGTTTTATAGGGTCGTTCAGGCCTGCTACATTCCAGGAGAGGATTTGGAGGGGGTCCTGCTTTATGGTGTTGGAGGTGTCGTTATGGCGTGTAGTGCTCGTCCTACCCCATGTCTAGGCGTTTGATAGCAGAGCGAATTTCTCACGTAAAGACCAGGTGGCCTGTCCCAGCAAGCAGGCTCGTCTAGTGCGTCAGAGGGGCGAGGTGGACCATGAGTCTTTGGGGGAAGAAGGGAACGGGGTGGCTGAAATAGAATAACATCATGTAAGAAAAACAAACAATTTGAGGGCAGAGTAGCCGCCGTGGTGTATTTCGGCTGCTAACACTGCAGGTACACCTAACTATAAATGAAGACGGCAAAGGAAGTGACTTTTAGATTAATTATATGATGGTGGTCAACCGTCTGGGTTGTGATGATACAGGTGGAAGTGCGTTGCTGCTCGGGCGGGATCTGTAAAGAGTAGTGTTTGGCCATTGACCGTCACCCGCAGTTTGGCCGGTTATTGGAGTTGGAATCTATGATTATTGTCCAGCAGGTACTTGCAAATTGGGGAGAACTGGCGGCGTTTGGCTGTTACTGCCACAGAGAAATCCTGAAATATTAATATTTTGTGACCCTGGACCTCGAGCACCTTACATTGGCGGTAGGCTCTTAGGATCTGGTCTTTCATAGCATAGTGAAGAAATTTCGCTATTGTAGGACGTGGGCGTGCGTGTTCACCCTGGTTTGCTGTCCCTAGGCGGTGCACTTGTGCCGTAACCAGCAGAATTTGGGAAAATGATAAGCCCAAGCTGGCTGGAATATCCTGAGCCACAAATTTCTCCAAAGTCTCCCCCCTTATAGACTCTGGAATACCAATGAATCTCAAATTGCTCCTGCGGCTTCTGTTCTCTAATTCATTGATTTTTTTTTGTTTGTTTTTTTTTTTATTGTAACAATCGTATTTGTGAATAGTGTTGTGAAGAATATGGTTGTAATTTTAGTATATCCGATAAGCAGGAGGAAGTGCGGGTCTCCATTTCAGTTAGACGTTGTGTGTTGGAAGTAATTTGGTTCAAGGCAGAGTTGATTGAAGTCTGGAGGAGGTCAAGCCTCTTGTCTAAGAGGGGCATGGGGATATTAGAAACCTCCTGGGCAATGGAGTGCACCTGCGGGTTTTCACACGGAGGAAATCCCGTCGGGCTAGAGGATTGGGACAATTGAGTTGTGGATAGATCTTCCCTAGATGGCGTTGTCATAGTTACCGAGTGAGGAGGGGTCGACGTCATGGGTTGGTGGGAGGAGGCAGTCTTGGCTGCAGAACATAGGTTAAGTTGCGTGTTCACCCGGTTTCGAGAGGAAGTCTGTTTTTGTGACTGTTGTTTTCTCTGTTTGGTTGTGGAGGCTGGAGTGAGATATTTTCTCATAGCCACCAGGCTGAGTTGATGATAGGGGAAGGATGCTAGACGGTTGACCTAACGCTTTTAGTAGTGTCAAATTTCAGATTACAAGCTAGGTGTACATAGCTGAGAACAAGTCAACACTGCATGTTAAGCAAGAGGTTTCTGCCAGAAGGTAGAGTATCGAGCAAAATATATCGCTTCGATTATATTATTACATTTGCACTGTGACTTGTCTGGTTCATACAAAGTAGAAGAGCGATTGCGTTGTGATCGTGTTGTAGGTAAACAGGAGAGTTGTTGGTATTGCAAATGTTCACTAGGTGGCAGTGGCGCTCTTTGTTAGAACCTGTACCAGCTTGGTGGATGTAGTTAGTTAAACAGAAGGGTTGATGGTATTGCAAATGTCCACTAGGTGCCAGTAGCGCTCTTTGTTAAAACCTGTACCAGCTTGGTGTCTAGTAATAGAGGCAGCGATTCATGGAAGTAGGGCAATGTACGCCAAAGTCTTAATTGCAGTGGTGCAGTAGTTAGGGTTAGTTTTGGCTTTGTCGACAGGCGACAAGTGGCGAGCAGTGCACTGGGGGTGAGGGGAAGAGAAACTATGTATAGGTCAATTAGCTAGTAAAGTAGAATCAGTTGTCAATTAGGGTTGTAGCCCTGCAGGTGGCAGCACTGTCCTGCGTTTGTATAGCTTATAATCGTTGGATACTGAAGTCACTCCCCGTGGCGTTCGGGGGGTTAATTGAGAATAACAAATGTATAGTATAATCGTTGTGGGGACGTTATGTGATATGAAGCAGGGATCAATGCAGGAGATTGTCAGTAAACCAATTACATATAGGGTTGGTGTCCAGAGTATTCTGAGTGATCGCGCTACCCTCTAGCTGGTAGGCAAGATGGCTGCCTTTCCCGCCCTCGTCTCCAACTCGGCTGTGTCAGTCAGAAAATGGCGGCCAATCCCGCCAAAATCAGGTCAGCACCGAGGAAGGCGCTGTTTGGCGGTGTTTTAATACGCCCCGGCCGGTCCGTCGTGTCCCCCACGGAACGATCTCGCCTTCTGCGGCTGTCAGGTGTTTCTCCGCGACGGCAGCACGGATCTCCGCGATGAGGTAATAGAAAGGCTGGTATGGGAGGTCTGCGTCACCGGCCCTCTCCGCTACCGAGGAAGGAGTAGTAGTGTCACCCATCTCGTCGTCCGGTCTCCTCAGTGTCCGTCTCAGCAGGTAAGACTTGGGTGTCGGAGAGGCATGGACGGGATCAGCGCCGCTCGGTTCCCTGTGCGCGGGCCGGGAGTCATCTCCGGGTATTCGGGAGTTGGGCTCACGATAACTCAGCTTCTCTGGGCAGTGCTGCAGTCCACCGGGGAGCGCCAGCTGTTTCTAGCGAGCGGCACCGTGAGGGAGTGTGATGGTGATGCACCTCAGCGCCCAGATTCCGCAGCTATGCACGGGATGTCTCCGGCCCTAGGTCCCGGTCAGCTGCCTCCCGTTGCTTGCTGTGCGGATTCAGCGGGGCGATACTTAGCCCCTGGACTACCGGGGAAGGTAAAAGAGGGCTCCTTAAGTGCGTCCCGATCTGTGCTGTTTTGCTAGATGTGATTCACAGCGGGATGGCCGGCGATGTCTTGGATGGTACAAGATTCGCTCGAGGTAGCGACGGAGCTCTGTTAAAATGCGGCCGCCATCATGCTCCCCGCCCCCGGAAGAACTATTCTTTATGTTAAAATTGCAGGCTAATAGGTCAGTGGAATCTGTCAGGTGCTTCTGTTGTAATGGAAAACCGCAGTAATGTGAACGCAGCCTTAAATTGCTAATTTTAAAGTACCGTATATACTCGAGTATAAGCCGAGTTTTTTTCAGCACAAAAAAATGTGCTGAAAAATCCGACCTTGGCTTATACTTGAGTCACTGTTGGCACTCGGGTGCTGCGATGGCCCGAATGCCGACAGGGACGCTTCAGTTATATGCGGCTCCTCAGGGAGCGCATATAACTGATTGCCGAGTACAGCTGACAGCCTCCGGTCGCTGCGGTGGCCCAGATGCTGTCAGCGATCTCTTCCCCTGCAGGAGCGCATGCAGGAGAAGAGATACCACTGCGGTGCAGAGAGCGAGCGCTCCCTGCTCCGCAGTGGACTCCGGGCGGCCGCAGACTCGCGGCCGTCCGGAGTGTCCGGCACAGGCAGCGTGTGTCATCACCCTGTGTGCGCGGCCTGATGACATCACCCGCCTGTGCCGAGAAGACAGAGGAGACCGCGCGGGAGGCCGGACAGCGAGGAGGCGGAGCGGCGAGTGAGACGGAGAAGCCACGAGCCAGGTAAGTGTTTTTTTTGTTGTTTTAAAACCATACCTATTCCTGCCTATAGCCTTCCTATACCTGCTAGGGGGACCTATAGCCTGCCCATACCTGCCTATAGCCTGCCAATACCTGCATATAGCCTGCCCATACCTGCTAGGGGGACCTATAGCCTTCGTCTACCTGCCCATAGCCTTCCTATCCCAGCTAGGGGGACCTATAACCTGCCTATAGCCTTCCTATACCTGCTAGGGGGACCTATAGCCTTCCTATACCTGCCCATACCTGCCTATAGCCTTCCTATACCTGCCCATAGCCTTCCTATACCTGCTAGGGGGACCTATAGCCTGCCTATACCTGCCCATACCTGCCTATACCTGCTAGGGTGTCCTATACCTGCCCATACCCTGCCTAGGAGGACCTATACCCTGCCTTTCCCTGCTAGGGGGGCCTATACCCTGCCTTTACCTGCTAGTGGGGCCTATACCCTACCTATACCTGCTAGGGGGGCCTATTCCCTACCTATACCTGCTAGGGGGACCTATACCTGCCTATAGCCTGCCTAGGAGGACCCATACCAGCCTATAACGACCTATACCTGCCTATAACCTGCCTATGGGGGCAATTACCTGCCTATAGCCTGCCTAGGGGGACATATAGCTGCCTATACCAGCCTATGGGGGACATTAAACTGCCTATACCAGCCTATATCTGCCTATGGGGGACATTAAACTGCCTATACTTGCCTATGGGGGACATTAAACTGCCTATGTAATTTTATTGGTATCTGTTTTTATTTTTAAAATTCACCAGTAGCCGCTGCATTTTTCACCCTAGGCTTATACTCGAGTCAATAAGCTTTCCCGGTTTTTGTGGCAAAAGTAGGTGCCTCGGCTTATACTCGGGTCGGCTTATACTCGAGTATATACGGTAACTCTTTAAATTTTAATCGAAGTGTGCAATGTTTAAGCTGCAGACTTGCTGAAAAAAAATCTTTGTCTGCACCCTTGAAAATACAGTACTCACAAAAAGTTAGAGATGTTTGACTTTTGGTTGAAATTTTAGGGTATGTTCACATGGCATACTTTCAGCATGCATTTCACCACGTATTTGCACTCTAAGGCCCCGTTCACACGGCTTATTGCCGACGGATTTGTGCGCCGTATTGAGCGCACAAATCCGCCGTGAATACGGGGCGGGGCCGGAGCGCGGCGGGGGCGCCGCTCCCGGCCCCATAGACAATGCATTGTTTACGGCGCGTCCGCGCCGTAAATAATGTGCATGTCACTTTCTCCCCCCGCGGCGGATTTGCCGAGCGGGGAGGAGCGACGGATTCCACTGTTCTCAATGAGAGCAGTGGATTACCGTAATGACTCCGACGGATTGGCGCCGTATTGAAGCGCAAATCCGGCGCGGAATACGGCGCCAATCCGTCGGCAAATAAGCCGTGTGAACGGGGCCTAATACGGGCGAGATGCGTGCCAAAATTACGGTAATCCATAGGCCCCCTCCCCTCTCCCCCCCGCACGCCTCGGGAGCACACACCGCAGTACATCGTGTGAATATACCCTTGGGCTATGTTCACACGGCTAATTTCAGGCCGTACAGTACGCACCGCAATTACGCCAGGTGTTTGGGAGCGATCCAGGGGGTCCGGCAGCCTACCAGCCCCATAGAGTGTCGTCATTTACGGGGAGAAGAGGCATAATCCATAGTTCTCTATGAGAACTGTGGATTACCGTAATGATTGGGGCGCATTTCGCCCGTATTAGAGCACAGTACGCTCTCCACGCGTGGCCAAATGTGTCCCAGAATAAGCCTTGTGAACATAGCCTAAGGGTATGTTCACATGCCTTATTTTGAGGTGTAATTGCGGGCGTATTTTGCCGCGTATTGCACATAAGAGGCAAAATGTGCCCTGCAATTACGGTAATCCATAGCTCTCATAGAGAACTATGGAATACGCTTTGTCCCCCTGTGCGTACAGTACGATCATATTGTACGCGCGGGGAGATGTGATATGTCAATTATTTGCGGCGATTACGCCAGGGCTGTGGAGTCTGAGTCGTGGAGTCGGTGCCTATTTTGCAGGAGTTGGGAGTCGTTATAAAAGGGTCCGACTCCCAAAATATATAATAAGTTGGTGCAGTTAGTTCGATGCAGTGCAAAGAGCAAGAGGAATTGGGTCCGGTCAGTGCTACTGCTCCCATATCTTCAGCCTTATCACATGAGGAGTGTAATTGATGACATGGAGCAGGCCCGGTGCTGCCCAACTGGAAAGGATTCCGTTCCCATGGCAAACAGATTTCAGCAAAATTTTTTCACCTGCTTTCAAAGAAGTAGAAGAGTTCAACCATTCATCAATACTGACTGTGGCTGAGGCAATTCCTTTATACCCCGAGATTGTTAGAGATGTTTCCCCTGTGATCACTGCTTTGCCCCCAACCCAAGTTAGTGTAGAGGCCGTTCTCTAGCCTGGAAATCATGAGATCAGATGTGATGCAGGATCTGATGGAGGCAATACTATTTCTCAGAACAAATTCAGAGACTCCACAAATATTCCTGCAGTGTTTTGCATATTTAAATTTTTTGGGGTTCTAAAGTCCTATCTAATAAATATATTTTATACTGATAAGCAAAAGGGTAACAATGTTTTGAACTTGTGAGACTTTCAGGCTCCATATCTCACCATCCACTACAGCTTTGTACATGTAGCTACTGTAATTTTATATAAAATCATCTTACCTATCTTATACATTGCAAGTATTTAGCATCTGCTTAGTTCTGCAGATTCTTTCCTGTAACTGCATTGTTACTGTTTTGCTCCTAAAAATCAAAATGTTAATTTTTATTATTTTGTTAGTATTTGGGAAATCCACCATTTTGTTTTCAATACTGCCTCAATCCTTCTGGGCTCTGAATCAGAATCAGACCTCTGAAGCAGGTCTTGACCAAAATCCGATCCCAGGTCTCTTCCACACATTCCCAATTTTGGTGCAGACTGGACTTGGATACAAATACAGCTCTTTCTTCAACTCTACCCACAAGTGTTGAAAAGATCAAAACATTGTTACCCTTTTGCTTGTCAGTGTCTGTTCTACCTAAATAGCTTGATTATTGTATTATAAGGTGATAAACAGCCTGATGTTACCACTTTACTACAGTAAAGTTATCACTTAAACATACACCATGTAGGAGTCGGAGGTTTGGAAAATTGAGGAGTCGGAGTCGGGGCTTTGGCTTGCCGACTCCACGGCCCTGGATTACACACGCGAGTAATGCATGTCAATGGGGCCGTCGAGCTGACGACCCCAACCCCCCGTGCTTTGGGAATACACGCAGATCAGCGCAACTCCCAAAACACCAGGCGTATTGCAGCGCGTGCTGTACACGCCGCAATTACGCTGTGTGAACATAGCCTTAGAATGAAGATAACCTCTTGAAAATCTTTTTAAATGAACGAAACAAGACCATCTCTTAGTTTTAGAATGCACATGTCCAACTGTTCAGTGTTTCAGTACTTTTTGCATAACTTGATGATTTCTAAAAAGGAACCTACAGTAATGGCAAAATTCACAACAGGTGTTTGATCCATGAATTACCCAATAAATTTAGGGGATCAATTTGAACTAGGATTTAAACATTCCTCCTTACTGTTAATCAACAGTACCACGCCATTGTGGGGCTTCAGGCATGATTCTCTGAAACGGAAGTGACCCCTGAGCTTAGAGTGTCATCAGCAGGTTGTAAAGAGATATAGAGGGACTGGAAGGGTATGTAAACACGGGTATTGAGGCGCGTACTGTGTGCGCCGCAATACACCATCTGTTTTAGAAGTACGTGCTGTCCAGCCCCCGGCCGGCCCCATTCACTTCTATTGTCAGCGGCGCATAAGTGCTGCAAAGAAGTGACATGTCACGTCTCTCCCCCCGGAGTACAATACGATCGTATTGTGTGTTAGGAGAGACAAAGCGTAATTTATAGTTCTCTATGAGAGCTATGAATTGCCATAATTGCAGCGCAAATTTCTGCCGTATTAAAGCACAAATATGCAGTGAAATGCGCACCGCAATTACACCTTGTGAACATAACCGAAGAGTCAGAGAAAGGCAAAGAATTGGATGTCCTTTGGCTGCATCAGTCACTCTTAAAACAGAACATTCTTTTAAAACTAATGGAAATGAAAAAACTGTGCCACCCTGAGCAGCCGGTCAGTTTCCTACTCTCATTTTTAGGTGCCCTCTAAAATCTGTTCCCCTGAGAATTTTCTATTGAGAAGCCAGTTAAAGGAGTGTTCTTATCATGTTTATTCACAGAGCCACAGGCAGCTTCAGAATCGAACTTTCAGGTCAGGCTGTGGTTGGTTCTTTAGCAGTGATTGGCATATCAGCTTTGCTATTCCTGTTCCAGTGAGATGAGGGCTGCAGATTAAGGCTATGTCTACACTGCAACGGACAAAAAACGGCCGATTTTCTGATGCAGGACCGTGTTTTTTTGTCACGCTTTGTACAAAAACTGCGGTCACTTCTCATTTTTTTGCCGTCACCCATACGTATGGGAAGACGGCAAGAAAACTAAAAGCTCTGGCGTATTATACAACATGTTGTATAATACGCCGGCACCAGAAGATGAGCGGAGAAAAGACAAACTGTAGAGACTACAGCTCGTCTTTTCTATTGCCGCCTAAGAGGCTGCAGGAACAATCGTAGCTTCGCCGCTTTTAAAAAACTTAAAGCGCCGAAAATACGATCGTAAGTCTGTGCAGTGGAGACATAGCCTAAAGGGGTTTTGCCACAAAGTAAAATTGGCGTTGGAAGCTTGCAAATTAAATAATAACATTTTCATCATTGTTAAAAAAAATGTCGACCATTTTTGTTTTAACGGCTACCTGACTGATCCATAGTGTCTCCAGGGAATATGACCAGGTACGAGAGCTCCTCAGTTTTGCCACACATGCTCAGACATCACCTCTGCTCTCTGGCAGCTACTGTCAGTCTCTTCCTTACTTAGTAATCACACACACTAACTCACTGCCGAGCGAGTGTTCAACTCCAGGTGTTGTCATTCTACTGTACTCCTTAATATTTAGTCAAACAGTGCAAATGAAAAGAAACCTCAATCAGATATGTGCATTGAGACAAAAATATGTTTGGCTCCAGCAGGGATTTGAACCAAGGACCCCTATGCTGAAAGGCAGAAGCTCTAACCACTCAGTTGCTTTGTTTTACTACAGTGAGCACACTGTGCTGAACGGCATTGTGATGTCAATCCTGCGGGGTCACATGATATGCAGTTCAAACAAATCACACACGCCCCCTTTTGAGCATACTGATGGCTAAAGCTGGATAAACCAGGTATTAAATGACATTTCATGTCCTGCTGTCTATTTGTAATTTTGTTTGAACTGCATAGCATGTGACCTAGCAGGCTTGACATCACCATGCTTTTCTTCACAGTGTGCTTACTCCTGAGTCTGTTTATGTAAAGTCAAGTAACCTAAAATACAAGAGCTATGAGTAGCTACAATGTAGCTGAGTGGATAGCACTTCTGCCTTTTAGCATAGGAGTCCTAGGTTCAAATCATTACATGAACCAACATGTGGGGGCATTTTTTCTCAATGCACATACCTGATTGATGTTTCTTTTGTTTTTTGGGGGTAGGATGAAAAAATACCAATAGACAGACACAAAAACAAGCAGCATGATGATAACTTATCTGCACAGATTGACTAATTATAACTGAGATTCAGAGGACAGGAGTAGAATGACAGCCCCTGGGGTTGAACACTCACTCATTACTAAGCAGGGAATAGACAAACCATAGCTGCCTGAGAGGAGAGGTGATGTCTAAGCGTGTGTGGCAAGACTGAGGAGCTCATATTACTAATCCTATCCCCTACAGCCAAGCCGTACACTATAGATCATTAAGGTAGCAGCTAAAACAAAAATGGTAGTGATGAGCGATTGTGTCAACTATCGTTATCGGATCGATAGTCGATATCGGCAATTATCATGCCGATATCCAATAGTTGATTATCGCCGATGACCATTAAAGTCTATAGGAGAGAAACAACAGCTTCATTCTTAAACCCAAACAGGGGAGGAGAAGCTGGAACTAACATCCACAACAGTAAACTGGATATGTGCTACATCTTAGGCAAGATAATTAGGCAACAAGAGTCACAGAAAAAAAGTCAGACTATTCACTATCCCTGTCCTGTACCACAGCATGACCCTTAAACCTGCATGACCCACAGATTAAAAAGTGCCAGAAGGCAGTATTTGAACCATCATTTTAGTTGAACTGGACATTGACTATCCCTGTCCTGGACCGCAGCATGACCCTTAAATCTGCATGACCCACAGATTAAAAAGTGCAAGAAGGAAGAATTATTTGAAGCAGCATTTTAGTTGAGCTGGACATTGACTATCCCGGTCCTGTACCACAGCATGACCCTCAAACCTGCATGACCCACAGATTAAAAAGTGCCGGAAGAAAGTAGTCTTTGAAGCAGTATTTTAGTGAAATGGACATTGACTATCCATATACTGTAATGCAGCATGACCCAAAAATCTGCACAGGTGCCCTTATGGATCATCAGCAGAAAATTTCACAATAAGAAATAAACTATATTTAAAAAAAAAAAAAATCCCAATACTGCTGCCGCTAGAGCTACTTGCCATTCTACTGGGGACATTGTTCCACTATGACATTAGAATGTGAAGCAAACGAAACAGATGTCCCCAGTAGGTCAACAAGGCCTGTCTGAAAATCCTGCATTCTACTGTCAAGTGGGTTGAAGGAAATTATTGATCAAGGCTGGTGAGGCTGTATACGTGGATCACGCAGGTTCAGCTAGCAGGGCCAAAGTTAGAGGGGGTGCGGTGAGAGCCAGAGCTGGCGTCCGTCATCTATTAACACGGCAAAAAAGCCCTTCTGATGCAGCAACGGAAACAGTCGTGCTGAAGCAGAGTGCAGAAGTGTGAGCTAAGACCTTTGACCGTTCGGTCAGTGTTGACAATTGTGAAGAACAAATGCCTGTTAGAAACCACAGTTTATAAAAGAGTACCTGTAGCATAGCTGTCTTTCACAGCAGCATGACCCAAAACATTATAAAAATGACTTCTCAGCCACTACAGAAATGCCACTTAGAAGCCACATTTCTGTTCCAAAGGACCTTGATTATAGCTGTATCTCACAGCACCATTAACCCAAAACCATTGACAGTGCGAAAAATTTTAATGAAGGAGTAAATGGAATATGTTTTTTTCATGAAACCGTGTACAATTGGTGTATTTTACAGTCTCCTCACCACAAAACCAGCAAAATGACCTTTTGGGAACTGAGAATAAAAATTTCAGTAAGAAATGATCATTTAAAAATTTTTTTCCAAGAGAACCATTTCTGTTTAAAGAGGAATGTGAAGTAGACCGGCCACTAATCGGTGACCTCGACAATTGGGGCCACAACATCATCAGAGATGATTCATCTTGATGAAAGTCAAACGATCCACATTATCAGTGGAAAGCAGGATGCATTTGTCTGTAATGACTCCTCCAGCTGTGCTGAAGGTCCGCTCAGATACGCGCTGGCTGCTGGGCAGGACAACACCCTATGGCGTGGCGAGCGAGCTCGGGCCATTCATCCATTTTGGTACCCCGAAGTCGATTGGGTCCTGAACATATCCAAAAACATCGGTGTTGAGACGCAGATAGTCGTGCACCATGATCTTAAGCTGGTCTCTATGTGTTGTATGTGAGCTCTGCATTACATGCGTTGGTGAGGTTGTAAATAAGGATTGCCAGAGGTCACCCATTAGGCTTCTGCCACAAAGCCTGCTGCTGCTGCGGCTACTTTCCACTCTACTGCTACTGCTGTCACGTTGCTGACGTTCCACCGTGACATTTGAAGAACGTGAAGCAGACGCAAAAGATGTCTCCAGTTGATCAATCAGCACGGTCTCCAATTCCTGCATTTTACTCTCTATTTGGGTGGGTGGAAGGAAAGTGCTGAATTTCGTTTTGTAACGGGGATTGAGGAGGGTGGCCACCCAGTAACTGTTCTTTTTGATGGCCTTCATGTGAGAATCATGTTGGAGGGCACTAGCAAACTGATCTTCCTCATATTCCACCTCTGCCATCGGTAACGTCGGTGTCCAGGAATACCTCATCCTCCTCCTCCGCTTCCTCCACCTCAGCTTCAACACAGCCCTGACTTTCCTCAGATGATGTACCCTGAGAGCTGAGGCACCGCCTTGCACCAGCCCTGAAACCCCGAACCACCGCCTAATGCAGACCGATAAAGTTGTGAAACTGTCGTGCCTTCTGGATTCGACGGAGAGAGAGGCTCTGTGTCCGTCTCCTCCTCCGTCGCTGGTGGTACCTGCTGTTTCAGAGTGTCCAACACTTGTTCCAGAACTAAGATCACCACAATGCTCATGCTGACAGAGCATTGTCCGCACTGGACCATTTTGGTGGCTTCTTCCAAAACTCGCAAGGATGGTGCAGAGCTTTTTCACCTGCCTCCACTCTCGGTGGCTTCAACACACCCCCAGGTCCGCACTGCTGCTTGTCAGGCCATGTGTCACTTCGTACTGAGTAATGGCATTGCGCTACTGCCACAATGTGGAGCTGTGGAGGGGGATTCAAGCGTATTGCCACATCAACAAGAGACGGTTGATGGGGGCTGGGACGCTGTAAAGCAGCCCGCCTTCTTTTAGTAGGCATCCAGACCCCGGAAGCGCTTAAATTTTTTGGATGACGAGGGGGTTTTGACGGTGCCGGGAAGGGATGTGCTCCAGCCTACCGATCCCTTTAAGGTGGCCAGGAGATTTCTACCGTTATCGACCCCCCCTTTCCCGGCACAAAGGTTCTTGTCACCCAGCCAACGCTGGTTTGTTTCGAAGGCCGGCCACGTCCTGACCCGGGTTTTTTGAGGCTCCAAGACAGATTAATTTCAAAAACAGCCGGTTTCTCGGGCACGTTTACTACCAGGGACCCCGGGGGAAATCCTGCGGTTTTTAAGAGCGTGCGCCCCGGCCCGAGAGCCCCCGTCACCCCAAGACATCCACCCCTCACCCAGTGAGTTTTTACGAGATATAGAGGGCCCTTTGGCCTGCTTTCTGTCCATGTACGGTGGTCAATGGGGTTTTGCTGGCACAATCAGACAACGCGCTGAGATTTTTGATGCACGTGGGTGGCCAGGGGGGGGATGGCTTTTTTGGAAAAGAAACGCCTGCTGGGAACTGGTATTGGGGCAGGCAAAGGGGCCCGACGTAGCAAAAAACCCTTCCCGTGTCCCCCCGATGGAAAAGGGAACATTTCCAAAAGGGCCAAAAAAACCCGGCAATGCCAAAAATTTTGGGTTTTTGGGTTTTTGGGGTTGGTTTGGGTTAAAGGGTTTTTTTCTACAAAAATTTTGTGTAGACGAGGGGTGGCTGCTAAAAATGGGCCCCCTGTAAGGGTGCAGGTAAAACGGTGGAAGGAAAAGGGGGTTAAAGGTGGGTTTTGTGGCCCGGGGGGTGGTGGGTTTTTTCGGAAAGAGGTTTGGGGCTGAAGCAGAGGTTTATCCTTGCTCGTGACGCTGAGAGACTTTGGGAGGAGGAACGTTGGTCTTGGAAGTGGCGGGGGGAGGAGACAGAGGGTGTGAAGTGGTTGGATGCCCAGGAATGGTGTGGCCTTTTTTTGGGCCCAATGTTTTCCCATTTTTAACTCAAAGGCATTGTCTTTTTGACCCAGACAAAGTTGGTGGTGGTTAAAACCTTAAAATTCTTCCCCCCCCCCGATGGAGTTTACGGCAAAAGGCGGCAATGACATGCGGGTGAAACGGGGGCTTGATTGAAAAAGGCCCCGGCTTGGGGAGGTTTGGAACTTTTGGACGGCCCTAAGCGAGGAGCGGGGGGGGTTTTGATGATCATGGTGGCGGAAAAATTAACACCCAAAAACCCCCCTTGTGCGAACCCTCCCCTTTTTGAGGCGGGACCGTTCTGAAAATACCTCAAACGTTTTCCCCCCCGTCCCGTGTTTAAGCGTCGCAAAGCAAATTTGCTGAAAAAGACCCCATTGTTTCCCCAATTTTCATTATCATTTAAACATGTGGGCTTCCTGTTTGGCATTCTACATCCTGGAGTGGTGCTCAAGCTACAGGCCTGCAAGGCGTTCCCGGAAACGCCCGGGAATTTTTTCCGATTTTCCGGTTCCCTTTTCCTCCCCTGATGGATCAGCGGATTGGGCGGTTAGTTTTGAAAAAAAAATCTTTCCCTTTGGCCCCTTGATCTTTGAAAAGCCTCTAACCCCCAAAACCCCAATTTTTTTTCATCAAAGAGGTCTTCAGAAAAAAGGATTATCCCCAGGGTGGGTACAAAGGTTTACAAATTTTGGGTGGCCCTTGCTTTTATGTTGGGGGAATGCTGACGATGTGATTTACGGGGCATTTGTGGCCGTGAAAAAGGGGGGCGAGGAGGGGGAAGATGCGGATGCGGTTAAAATTAACCCTGGGAAGAACAGATTTGCGCGCCTTTTTCGTTTTCTGGAAAAAAATTTTTTAAACCCCGGGCCCCCGGTACCCTCGAGGGCAAAGGGCCCGAAAGTCCGGGAAAATGATCCCCTTTGGGTTTGGGGTTGTCGCCAGCACTGGAAGGAGCACCTTTTTCGCTACCGTTTCCCCCATGTCCCCAAAAACCCCCCCTTTTTCTCCACCACCCGCAAATTCCTTTCCTTTTTTCAGAAGTATAAAAATTTTAAAAAGGGGTCAAGAGTTTTTGACAGTTCTTATTGAAAGTCTGAAAAATACAGTATTCTTAAAAACCCCTCAAATTTTCCAAACAGCCAACTAGGATTAGAAAAATTTTTTCAATCCAATTTTTCTGTGAAAGCGGCTGGGGGAAAACCGTAACACAAATCAAAGTGTTCGTCCTTTAGCCCAAAAATTTACAACTGCCAAGTAGGACTAGCAATTGTAGTTTTCAAAAAACTATCGTACAAATGCATATTTTTTTTAGACTGAGCCGCTGATTTAAATTTTTAATATAAAAAAATTTAGGGGTTACTATGGGGTTTTGCCCCCATACAACAGGGGGGCAGTTACTATGAAATAATGTTAAAAAAATTTGCATACAATGAACCCCTGCGCCAAACCCGAGCACTAACTGCAAAAAGGGGTTTTTTTTTAAAATGTAATGGGGGTTAATAGGTGGCCTTGCCCACGAACAGCGAAATTTTAAATATAAAATATGTATAAAACAATTTGCGTACAACACCCTCTCGCCAAACAGACCGCCGAACTTTAAAAAAAACTTTTTAAAAGTTATAGGATAATTTATGCCGGGTTTTTGGGGGAACACGACCACAGTGATTGCAATAGAATTTAAAAAAACAAAAGGACAATTTCACCTCCTATCAGGCTGCGGGTAAAAAAACAATATTTTTTTAAAATTTAAGGTCAAGAACACCGAGCTGCACAATATCCCCTTTCCCTTTTCCCAAAGCCTTCCTCTTGCACCCCCCGCAGGGGAAAACAGCAAAGATATTTTTTAAAAATTTTCTCAAATAAATAAAAGTGAAATTCTCAAATCAACTATATTCTAAGCCATACAGGTGGGGGTTTCTTGTATTAGAAGAGACTATTTCTCAGAGCTGTTAAACACTTTTGGGTTTTAAATGCAGACATGCCCGCTGTGAAGTGCATGCAGAAAATGAGCGACGGGAAAATCAGTTGCATGAAAAAAACGGGGTCACGTATTTTTGCCCCCAATGAGATCCTAAAAGCAAAGTGGTGACTTGAAATCCTCCTCACCCCTTTACCCTTGGGGCTGTTTTTGCGGGCCCCCAAAATGACAAAAACGCTAAAAAGGTGTGATAGAATAGTTATCTTAAGATTTTCACCTAAATATCGCATGATCGGAAAATTTCGATAAGCCTAAAAACCATGCCATTCAAATTTGGCGATATCGCTCTCCTAAAAAATGGAAGAACTTTTCATATTAAAAGGTAAAAGTTTATTAATGGCAAAATTCCCACAACAATTTTATTTTGGGGGAAAACCCCCCTAAGTTGGTAATCAAGTCCCTCTAGAGATAAATTCACAGGGGGAAAACCCACCAGGTCAAATAAATACGATAGTTTTGGTCAATCAGAAAGGCTATGCCATTTTAACTTTGTTGTACCAGGGCTTTTGACACAGGTTTGCGCCAAAAGCCCGGTCGGTTTTTGGATGTACTGGCCGTAAATGGGCTGCATACGAATCCGGCAGAAGATGGCAGCTTCAGTAGAAAGCCCATGCTGTGTAGACTACTGAAGAGGTAGAGTCGGATTTTCGGCAGATTCAAAATACTGAATCTGTTGAAAATCCAAAGAGAATTCAGTGCTGTGTAGACACAGCCTAAGAGAGCAGCAAGAACTGGTTGGTAACCATGAAAACTTGTGTACACTAGCAGTAGATAAAATCTCCTTTATCTACTCAACAAAACCAAAACAAGGAACACTGCTCAAAAGAAAAAGGGAACGCTGAAATACCACATCCTGGATCTCAGTGAATGAAATATTCCAGTTACAATTCCTTATTCATTACATAGTGGAATACATTGTGAACAATCAAACATAAAAAAGATCAGTGAAAATCAAAATTAATATCCCATGAAGGTCTAGATTTGGAATGATGCTTAAAATCAAAGTGAAAAATCAAATTTCAGGCTGATCCAACTACAGTGGAAATGCCTCAGGACAAGGAAATGAGGCTCAGTAGTGGATATGGCCTCCACATGTCTGTATGACCTCTCTACAACGCTTGGACATGCTCCTGAAGAAGTGGCGTATGTTCTCTTGAGGGATCTCCTCCCAGACCTCCTCCCATTAACCCCTTAACCCTGGACATATGGGTAACGGCAAAATCGCGGGCTCCTGATCGGTGAACATAGTTACATAGTTTGTAAGGCCGAAAAAAGACAAGACTTCCATCCAGTTCAGCCTGTTGTGCTAAAGTGTTGATCCAGAGGAAGGCAAAAAACCCCAATGAGGTAGAAGGCAATTGTCCTCATTTTAGGGGAAAAATTCCTTCCCGACTCCAATCTGGCAATCGGAAAAAATCCCTGGATCAACGACCCCTCAAAGCTGCATATACTCCAAATTGGTACCAATAAAACCTTAAACGCCACCGCGCAAAAAATTAACCACAAAACAGCTTTACCAGAGGAAAAATAAAAAGTTACTAAAACTATAGAAATTTGATAGTGCCTGAATTGTAACAACCCACAGAATAGAGATGGCATGTCATTTTTACAGTGAACTCCATGTTATATGTCCAGGAAATAGGATCAATGGCAGTTGGAAGCCTTGTGAAGGCTTCCAATGCATCAAGTTTTCTATACAATGCTTTAGGCTTATAAATGATCGCGCCCCCTAGTGGTGAAGCACCCTAGGGGGGAGTCAAAGTGAAAGTAGAAAAAAAAAAAGTTCTAAAGTGTAAATATTCCAAATGCCAAAATTGCGGGTTTTTCGGGTCATTTCGCGTCAACTAAAAAATTGGAATTAATTTAATCAAAAAGGTCCATTTATTCCAAACTGGTAGCAATAAAAAGTACACTTCAGCTCACAAAAACTGCCGCTTCATTAACCCCTTAAGGACCCAGCCTGTTTTGACCTTCCTGACACAGCCCTATTTTTGAAATCTGACATGTCAATTTATGTGAGAATAACTTTTTGACACTTTTACCTATTCATGTGATTCAGAGATTGTTTTCTCGTGACACATTGTGCTTTAAGTTAGTAAGAAATTTTTATCCATACAATCCTTGTTTGTTTGTGAAAAATATCAAAATTTCATGAAAATTTTGAAAAATTTGCGATTTTTGAAAGTTGCTAAATTTCTGCGTGCAAGACAGATAAAATTTTTTCCCCAAAAAATTGTTTAAAACTAGCATCTACCATATGCCCAACTATAAGGTTGGAACCCATTTTTTTAAAAGTTTTTTTTTTTTTTTTTTTAAAACGACATTGGGAGGGCTTGGGGAAATTTTTGGGGTGGGAAATTTTTCTCACATTTTCAAAAAAAATTTGCAATATAAATTTTTTTTAGGGACCCCCCCCTTCCAAAAAAAAGGTTCTGCCCGGGGCCCTTTGGGGGGCCTGCATGTTAGAAAACCCCCATAATGACGCCATCGAGAAACTAAAAACCCCTTAACGTATTTACAACACAAATTTAAAAGGGAAGTTTGAAAAACCCCTTTCAGTTTTTTCACAAAAAATTAAACAAAGTGGAGGTAAAATTTTTAAAAAAAATTTCACTTTTTTTTGCAGTTTTTTCAATTTTTATCCTTTAAACACGGGAATACGGAAAATTTGTGATAGGAAATGAAATTAAAAAATAAATTTCCCCCCGGGCTGTTTTTTTTTAGAGATGCCCCATATGGGGGCCCCTATTTGCATTTTTTTGGCCCCCAAATAACCCCCAGAAATGGGAGGAGCACCTACTATACTCTGGGGTTCATTTTTCAAAAACGTTTTTTATTGAGGGCCATTTCGGGTTTTGGGGGGAACCCAAAAGGTGTTTAAAACTTTAAAACCCCTAAATAAAACCGCATTTTGGGAAATTTAACCCCCCTTAAAGAATATATCCGGGGGTGCTTTGAGTATATGGGCCCCCACATTTTTTTTCCCAAAAAATTTTTTTTTTAAAAAGGCTGTGAAAATTTAAAAAAAAAATTTTTTTTCCCAAATAATCTGCAATTTTAGTTTTAAAATGTTTCTTATAAAAAAGGAATCCAAAAAAAAAGGGAACCCTAAAACTTTTTTAAGCAATTTCTTCCAATTTTGGGCCCAATACCCTACATGGGGGTTGTAAATGCTTTTGGGGCGCATGGCGGGGGTTTTATAAGGGGGGGGAGCGTTTTTTGGCTTTTGGAAAGAAATTTTTTGGGGGGGGCCAGGGTCACTTTTGGCAAAGCCCCCCAAAGTAAGAACAGGCAAAACCTTTCCCAAAGTCGCCCCATTTTGGTTTCCCAAAACACCCATCGGGGATCTCATTAGGGGGGGGTTACTTGTGCTTTTTGGGATGCACAGGTGTTAAATATTTTTTTTTTAGCATTGGGCAATAAAAAATGGGAGGAAAAACGCAGTTCGGTCATTTTTTTTGATTTTAAATTTTTACAGCATTGGGCCGTGCAGTGAAAATTTGATGTGTAACTTTACTTTTGGGGGTCGGTACAATTACAATGTATAGATTTTATATATTTTTTTGTTTTTTACTTTTTCCAGTAGAAATAAGTCTATAAAAAATTGCGTTTTTTTTTGTTTTCCTATTTTGACAGCCATAACTTTTAAAAAATTTTTTTGTGCTTGGAGCTGTTTAGGGACTTTTTTTTTGGGGGGAGATAAGTTGACGTTTTTTTATTAGTATAATTTTTGGGGGGGCAAGGGGTTTTTTATGTTTTTAAAACCATTTTTTTGGAGGCCAGGGGAAGAAAATACATGCAATCCCCGTAAAGGGGGTTTTTTTTTATTTTTAACAGGGTTAAAAACGTTGCATTTCCTTTTATAAGTTAGCTTTACCTTTGGGTTTTGCTTTTTGGGGGTTATGGGGATACCCTATTAATAAATTTTTTTTTTTTAAAATGTTGAAGGGGACTTTTTAAAAAAAAAATGAAAAATGTTTTTTTAAATGTGTAAAACAATATTTTTTTGCATTTTCCCATTGTTTGGGGGACTATACTTTTTTAAAATTTTTCCGTAAAACCGGAGCCCCTTTAAGGAATTTTTTTTTGCAGGATGAACTGAGGGTTTTTTAATTGGAATCTTTGTGGGCGGTTTAGGGTTTTTGGGCGCTTTTTATTCCCATTTATAAAAGCCTTTCGGGATTTGGGAAAAATTAAACTTAATTTTGTGATTTTTTTTTTTTTTTTTTTTTTACGGGCGTTCACCCTAAAAGGTTTAAAAAACATGACAGAAATTTTTAGGGCAGGTTTGTTACGCACCGGGGGGGGGGATACCAAAAAATGGGTACTTTATTTATTTTTTATCTTCTTTTTGGGGGGGATTTGGGGTTTTGTTTTAAAAGGGGGAAAAAGGGGGGTGTTTCGTGGGTTTTTGTTTTTCTTTTTCGTGTTTTTTTTTTGTTTTTTTTTTTTTTTTTTTTTTCCCCTTTTTCACAAATTTTTTTTTTACTTTTCCCCTAGGGGTTTTGAAAGAGAGTTTTAGATTTTCTCATTCAATAGGAAAACAGTGGGATGCTTTTTTGCTTTACTGGTTTCCTAAAAGCCCAATGTCAGTCACTATGCCAAAAAAGGCCAGCCCCCAGGGCACGGCCGGGGCATGTGACATCACAGACAACCCGGGAAAGGGATTCTCTGCCTTCCGTCTGTTGTCAAGGGCAGGGCTGCCCCCAAACGCCCGATCCTGCGCTGCTTGCCGCCGACAAAGGGCGCAGGAGGAGCGATCTCCTCCTGCGGGCTCCCTTAGTTTTAAATTTCGAACCCGAAACGTCGCAAAAATTTTAAAGGGTTTTCCGCCCCCCCCCCCCCCCCCGGAGCGTTTCCCCGGGGGCGGGGCCGGGCGCTGCGGGAAAAGTCAGCTGTAATATACAGCTTTACCCCCCCGGGGCCGATCGCCGGGGAAATCCCGCCCTTTTGAGTTCCCCGCGATCCCAGGACGTTCCCCAGTGGGGGTTAACCCCAAACGGGGCCCCGGGCGTATTTGGGGAAAGTCTAAAGGGCCGTTAAGGGGTTTTGTCCCGGGGGTTTCTAATACAAAAAAGTTATTTTTCGGGAGAAAATGGTTTTGCCCCCACAAACATCAAAAATAGAAAATGTTTGGAATTTTTTATGGTACTAAAACGTAATGAAAACCGTACATATTTGGTATTGCCGGATTTGTATCCTGTAGAATACAGATAACACATCATTTTTACTGAAGATTGAATGCTATAAAAGCAAAACACCTGCAGACCAAGTATTTTACTTTTTCCACATTTTGCCCCACATAGATTTTTTTTTTTCTGGTTTCCAAGTATATTCCATGGTGTCATGAATGACACCATTAGAAAGTACATCTTGTCCCGCAAAATAAAAGCCCTCATTTGTCTATGTAGGTGGAAAAATAAAAACGTTATGGCTTTTGGAAGGCGGGGAGAAGAAAAAAGAAGTCCTTTTTTTTTTTTTTTTTTTTTGGTGGGGTTAAAGCATCAGTCAGTCTGGTGGATGGAACGAGATGATGTCCCAGATGTGCTCGATTGGATTCTGTGGATTGGGCAGACCAGACCATAGCATCAATGCCTTCATCATGCAGGAACTGCCGACACACTTCAGCCACATGAGTCCCAGCATTGTCATGAATCAGAATGAATCCAGCATCCCCTGCACCTGCATATGGTCTCACAATGGCTCTAAGGATCTCATCCCAGTACCTAATGGCAGTCAGGGCACCGCTGGCTAGCACATGCAGGGCTGTGTGACCTTCCAAAGGAATGCCTCCCAACACTATTACTGACCCAGAAATTGGTCATGCTGGAGGATGTGGCAGGCAGCAGAATGTTCTCCATGGCATCCTCAGACTCTGTCACATGTGCTGATTGTGAACCTGCTCTCATCCGTGAATAGCACGGGGCGCCAATGTCAGATCTGCCAATCTTGGTATTCTTTGGCAAATGCCAATTGCCCTGCACAGTGTTGGGCTGTAAGCGTACTGTATTTTTTTAATCTCTTATGATGCGATTGCCCCAAAAAGAATTGCAGCGTTCTGATCTCCATGGCAACTGTCAATCACTATACCCAGGCATAGTGATGTCACTGGGAGCCCCGGAGGACTAACAAAAATATCCGATGCTGTCATATAAGGCATCAGCAGTTGCAGCAGCTAAGGGGTTAATCACCTGCAGACAGAGGCGATGCGGTCAATTAACCCCTTAGCTACTGCGGCTGCTGATTTCTTACCTTACAGCCCCGGATGTTTTTGTTAGTTTTCTGGGGCTCCCACGCTTGAGAGCCCGCACGCTATTTAGGACGTGCCCATACGTCCTTTAACAGGAAGTCACTTCCCGCTAGAATGTATGGGTGAGAACGACTCCTCAGATACGACGTCTCCTGTCGTTTGCTTCTGTGTTGGATCAGTGCATCCAATGTTGTGGTTGTGACCTGAGCTGGTGTCTGACCATTCTGTGGTCTCTATATGACGGTGTTGTAGTTTCTCGATAATGTATATATTTATGTAAGGTTGTGCTGGTTGGAGGGGCCCCATGCACCGCTCAGCCTAGGGGCCCATAATGCTGTTAAGACGGCCCTGCGTAGGCGGAAGTACAAAAAAAAGTTATTGGTGCTACGGTGCAAATCTAAAGAATAGAAGATGTTTGGCAGATAACAATGCACCATACACCAAAATGTATGAGTTCTATAGCACCACCCCCCTTAGTCACAGTAAAAGCACAATTGAAATGGCATGACACCGAACACCATACACCAGCCCTTTCCCCATTATCTCAAAGATGAACTCCTTAACCCACTAAGTTCAAAATAATATGGTTCCACCTTTTTTCCTCCCTACCTTTCAAGAGCTGTAACTTTTTTTTTTCTTTTCCACCTACATAGACATATGAGGGTTTTTATTTTGCAGGACAAGATGTACTTTCGAATGATTTTATTCATCATTCCATACAATATAGTGGGGGGAAAAAAATTCAAAGTGGGGCAATGTGAAAAAAAGGTGTCTTTTGTTTTTTTTTTTATTACGGCATCCCTCTTCGGGAAGGTAGGTTGATATGATTCTGGCACTACCAAATATATGCATGGTTTTCATTAAATTTTAGTACCGTACAAAAAATCCACACATCTTCTATTCTTTAAATTTGCTCTGTAGTGCAATTAACTTTTTTGTACTTCTACCTATGGACCGGAGTGAGTCCTTTTTTTGCAGGCTGAAAAGTACTTTCCGTTGGTACCATTTTGGGATAGTTGCGACTTTTTTTTTATCTCAAAAACCACAATTTTGTCGATTTGGAATTTTTTCTTGTTCAGTGTATGGGATATTATATTTTAATAAATATGACTTTTACGGATTCGATGATACCAATTATGTGTAATTTTAATTGCTTTATTTTTTTGCTTTGTAAAATGACAGAGGGTTGATTTGAAGTTTTTATTTTTATACTTTGAAAACTTTTTTTTTCTCACGGTAAGAGTCTCCCTAGGGTACTTAACCACTAAAGGGCTCAATCCTCAGTACATTCAATTGCATTACATTGCAATTAACAATGTAAATAGGGTGAACAAAGATGGTGGGTGCCTGATACAGGAAATGTTAGAATCGCAGACATAGCAGCGATCGAAGCCTTCATAAGGCTTTCAGCTGCCACATTAAATAGTCGGCGCAGAGGTGCCGATCAGAGTGAGAAACACGTTTCTCATTCACTTAAACGCCACAATTGCTGCAGCATCTAAGGGATTAAACCGCAGACATCAGAATCAGCTCTGATAATTGCTGCTAGTGGTGGCTGTCAGCTGTATCTAACAGCCGTCAGCCGTCGCATATAGTTGGGACAACTAGAGCATATACATAAATAATCGTTGATAGGGTAGGGGCATGCGATCTAACTTTCCCTCATAACTTGCTGACACCTCACTTCATAGAGCCTTATTTGTTGTCAATACATTTGGACAGTATTCCGGTCTGCATGTTAACGTTGACAAATCCTGTCTACTGCCTCTGGATTCCTTTGCCCCCTCATGGCAGGTTCTACCTCTGTCATTGCAGCGGTCCTCTCCATTCACCTACTTGGGCATCACCATATCTAAATCTTTGTCTGAGTTTCGTGATTTGAATATTAACCCACTTCTAGTGTTTCTTCGTAATAAGATTCAAGGCTGGAGGAAGCTTCCCCTGTCACTTATGGCTAGAATCAGCTTAATGAAGACGATTCTCTTTCCCAAAGTATTGTATATTCTCATTCAGTCCACACTGTACCTGGATTCCTCTGTGTTACGGTAATTAAACTCCATCCGGTTTTCATTTATCTGGAATAATGGTAGGGCTGGTTTCTGCACCGTTGGGATTGGGAGGTGTAACTTTCCCTGATTTGCGTACTTATTATTGGGCATTCCTGCTCTTCCATTTGGTTAGATGGTACACGACAGATTATTTGAGAGTCATGGAGCTTTTAATTAAGCCTTGGGGCCTTGTATATCTGTAGCCTTTTCATTTCTTCTTCGCAACACAGCTTCGATATATACATCATCACCAGTGCCCCATTTTCCTTAAGCAAAGCCTTTTAATATGGAATCAAGTCAGAAATCTATATTATCAAATACGGGTAGATGATTATACACCTCCCTGGGGTAATAACTTGCAGGAATTTCTCTCTTTAGACAGCTCTGTATGGCAGAGAAAGGGGGTAGTATATTTGCCGCAACTATATAAGGATTTGACTCTTAGGACATTTCAGAATTTGGCAGCTGAATATCACATCCCTAACACATCCTCCTTCCATTATCTTCAGCTTTGGCATGCCCTACAGGCGCATTTCCCGAATAACCAAATTATGTTTCAGGAATTCCCTATACCTCCTTTGCTGATATCTTCCCCTACACGCGGCCTAATTACCCGCTTTTATGCCCTGCTGTTGAGAGAAAAACTTGGTGTTCCGTTTTGGGCAAAAAAAAACTACTTGCAAGGGGGATGCAGGTCCTATATCAGATGACCAGTGGACAATGGCACTAGAGGCTCCTAAGGTGATCACATAGTTACATAGTTTGTCAGGCCAAAAAAAGATATACGTCCATCCAGGTCAGCCCGTTTTGCTAAAGTGTTGATCCAGAGGAAGGCAAAAACCCCAATGAGGTAGAAGCCAATTGTCCTCATGTTAGGGAAAAAATTATTTCCGACTCCAATCTGGCAATTATTATTATTATTATTATTATTATTATTATTATTTATTTTAAAGCGCCATTGATTCCAGGGCGCTGTACAATCGAGGGGTTACATACAATACATAAGTCAAACGAGTACAAAGATAAATGAACAATGACAATTGGCACGACAGAGGGAGAGAGGACCCTGCCCGCGAGGGCTTACAATCTACAAGGAGGGGGAAAGAGACAGGAGGTGAGGGGCAGACATGTGTGAGGGGGAAGTAGTGACAAGTTTAGTGAAGGTTGTAGGCAAGCCTGAAGAAATGGGTTTTCAGGTTACTTTTGAAGTTGGTGAGAGTGGGGGAGAGTCTGATGTGTTGGGGCAGTGAGTTCCAGAGTGTGGGGGAAGCACCAGAGAAGTCTTGGAGACGGTTGTGTGAGGAGCTGATAAGGGGGGAGCAGAGGAGAAGGTCCTGTGAGGAGCGGAGATTGCGTGAGGGGAGATACCTGGAATTTGGGCAGAGATGTATGGAGGAGAGAGGTCATGGAGAGCCTTGTATGTCATGGTTAGTAGCTTGAAATGAATTCGCTGGGCAATGGGAAGCCAGTGAAGGGATTGGCAAAAGGGGAGAGGCAGAGGAGTAGCGAGGAGAGAGGTGGATAAGACGGGCAGCAGAGTTAAGGATGGATTGGAGGGGAGCGAGGGTGCTAGCTGGGAGGCCACAGAGAAGGATGTTGCAGTAGTCTAGGCGGGAGATGACAAGGTATTTATAAATCCAGCCATAATATACTTAGATATCCAAAAATTGTATATACTAAGTCGCAAAGTTCTATGCAGATCTGAATTCCAATACACCAAAATAAATCGAATACTAATTGTATTGTAATTGTAATTAATTGTAAAACCCTCAGATAAGGGAGGAAACATCGTTCTCTTAGACCACCAAAAATATCTTGGCATGTGCAATATGTTACTTAATGATTCCACATGCTATGAGGTATTGAAAGGTGACCCGACAGAAGAATATAGAAAGGAATTGTTGAATATTCTAATAAATGCGAAATCTCAGAGACTTATCTCCGTTGAGGAGTTTGGATTTCTGTTTCCTAAGTTTCCTAAAATCCCTACCTTTTATAGCCTTCCTAAGATACATAAGGGTACAACACCCCTTAGAGGGAGGCCTATCGTGTCGGGGATAGACTCCCTAACACAAAATTGTGGTGTGTATTTAGATCAGACCCTAGCACCTGTTGTGGAATCACTCTTTTCCTACACTAGGACACCACGTTTCCCCTCTGTAAATTTAAAGGGAAATACAGGGACCCCCAGTTGTTGGCTTGCAGCATTGATGTGGAGGTTTTTAAACAAGTATACCCCATGAATTGGGTTTTTAAGCTGTAAACTATTTTTTGCGGGGCCGTGGGTTGATTCGGTCCACATAATGAGTTTCTTTTGGGAAAATTTTAAAAGATTTGTTCTCTGAGAAATTTTTTTCTGTTAATGGAGGTTCTTCCCCCATAAAGGGGTACGGCAATGGGAAGCCAGCGCTCCGCGTATGCAAATTTGTCCCTGGCTGGGGGGAGAGCCTCCATGTTTTTGATGCCAATTAAAACAAGGGACAGAGAGTAGGTTAGGATCGTTACAGGGACGATATATGTTTATATGGAACGGACTGGGCCCTGTTTCACAACATTCTTAAAAAACTGAACTGCAAAAAATTGGGCTCAAATTCACTTTGAAATTGATGTGCCTTTTAATTTTCCCTTGTGTGAAAACTTAAAGATAAGGTGGAAATATTTCCAAAAACAATCTATCGAAACCCCGGACCCAAATTTCCCCTGTTAATTGGGAAAATACCCCCCCCGGTGCCAAAAAAGGGGAAATTCCCACGTGGACAGTTCTTGCGACAACCAAAAAATTTTTCCCCATTGTGGAATACAAAAACAACATGGACTTGAAGAATCTTTTTGGGGAGAAGGGCTACCCGAAAGATGTCATTCAAAAGGGTTTTACCATCTGCTTTCAGAAGAAAGAAAAAATCTTCTGACCCCAAAACCCTAAAAAAACTATGCAAACACTGATTTGAGAAAAATTTAGGTAATTTGTAAGCCTCGGGTGAGGCCCGAAAAATTTGGCTAAGCACTGGGACATTTGCTTTTAGCCCAGGCTTTAAAAGATAAAATTGGTCCACGCCCCCAATCCATTTAGGGGGGTAGGAGCTTACGGGACCTCTGGTTAAGAGCCACTATACCCCACCTCCAAACCTAAGAATGGCTTGGGAGACAGCCATTGGGTTTCAAATGTAGGGGCTGCATAGGCTGCCCCTATATTGAAAGGGTAAAACCTTGCTAACCCAATGGAAGGACGGTGTTCTCCATTAGGCACTTCATTAATGTAGATCTCGGGAAAAATCTATGTATTGATTTTTCCTGTGGCAAAGAATACTTTGGGAAAAACAATCCGTGAGTTTCGTAGACCATAGGAGAACATTAGGAGATTTGGAAAAAAAGGGGACACCAGTTCGCAGACACATATGGACGGGAAATAATGGGGAGTTTGGACAGCTTAAATTCAGGGGATTGATAAAATCCCAAACCACAAGCTCGAAAAGGAGATCTGAAAAAACTAATTTTTCAGAGAATCCTTTTGGATTAACACTTAAGACAATTTACCTGACGGTCGAAGATCAAATTTAACTTTAATTTTTTATATGAAATGCTGCCTTTATTATTCCCTCTAATCGTTGATTATTCTTAGGTTTTGTTTCATGTTCCCATATTGATTCTTTATAGCCATAATCCCAAAATTTCAGGGGAGCGGGCCCAGATCTAGACTACCATTTGGAGTCTGTGGCGAAGGATTTGTGCCTGCCCAACGGGGGCCCCTTTCCCGTTCTAAATCGGATATATAAACAGAATCACTGGGCATCCCCCTGTCATTTTTTTTTTGGAGTGACGCGGTACGGGATGTGCCGCGTCATTTTGCTTCTTTTGGCGCGACGTTTTTGTCAAAATACAAGCGATATGAACAAATGAATACTCTCATAGGCCCCGCTCTTTTCCGCCTTTGATTTTGCCGGCGAGTGATACCTGCCGCGTCACTTCCCCCTTAAATGAGACATGAGATACAACATCCGGATATGTAGATAAACCTGTGACTTCGGGTTTTTCGTTCCATGTTCGGGTTTAAACGGTAAGTATCGGGCTATTTTAAAATGGAGTGAGTTGTTTTTAATTGGAAGAAGGGATGCCGGAAAATATTAAAAAATGGGGAATCTGTGCATCTCGGGTGGGCACCCATAACCGCATCCTGACCATACGCTTGGACAACCCATTCTTTTGGTAAGTACCTTGTGCATGTTGTGTATTGTAGTTTTTTTTTCAACAAAACACAGGCTTATTTGCCCCACGGATTGGCGCCTATTTCCCCGCCGGATTTTGGCTTCAATACGGCGCCAACCCCTCGGAGCATTACGGTAATCCCCCTGCTCTATAGGAACAGTGGATTGCGCTCCCCCCCGCTCGGGAAAAACCCCGCGGGGGAGAAAGTGACAGACTTATTTACGGGGGATGGCGTAAAAAAAGCATTGTTTGGGGGGGGCGGGCCCCCCCGCGCTCGGCCCCCCCCCCGTCCGCCCCTTATTCCGGCGGATTGTGCGTCAATCGGGGCACAAATTCGTCGGGGAAAACCGGTGAACACGGCCTTAGTTAATCTGGGTTTCCCCAACTTTTTCCCAGCCAAAATTTTCCCCTGAGGAAGTAAAGTAGGTACTGAAACAGTGGGGGCCTTCTATGAGGGGGAAGTATGATACATCATTATTTTTTTTTTGCCTTGAGCCTTTTTTTTTGATATGAATCTTTTTGTCCATTTTTTGGGGGTTGGGTCATTAGGGTTTTTCTTACAGGGATAGGTTCCCAGAGGGGTGTCTATCAGGACGTACATTTCCGTATTTTGGGGTAGCAGCTTAAACCCGGAAAGTTTTGAGGATGGTTTGGGGATTACCCTTTTGAAATTTTTCTGACTACCCTATCTTCCCTAACTTGTGTGGGTATTTGGTTATAGATGTTGTATTTGGCCCTTTTTTAAATACATTTGGAGAATAACCTTGTTCTCAAATTTTTTTTAAGCATTCAAATTAAAAGTTATATTTTATTTTTAAGTTTCCCTTCCCAATAAAGGGTTATTAGGGAGATGAAAAGGGGCAGGGACCGCATTTTTTGGGGGTTTAGGCCTGTTCAACGGCTTAAAAAGGGGGCCTATTTGGGCCCGTAATTACGCGCCGAAGGGGCCCCAATTAGGGCCCCGAAAAGGGCCCATTCATTACGGTAATTCACAGTTCTATAAAAAAAATATGGATTACTTTCCCTTCCCCCGCCGGGGAATCCCCCGGGCGGGGGAAAATTTCCCCTGCCTTTTCTAGCGGGTTACGCGCGCTAGCATGATAGTCAATGGGCCGGCGAAGGCCGGCCCCCTGCTTACCCCCCGCTCCCCCCGCCCCCGTCCACGGCGAAATTGCGGGGGTAATTACTCCTGAATTTAAAGCCTGTGAACTACCTTATAGTTGAGGAATGGGGATGCGAGAGAGTTTTTCAGGTGAGGCGGCAGGCGAGGGAGGGTTTTGGGATGTCGGTTTGAAAGATGAGCGGAGTTGGGATTCCCCCAAGACAGCGGTTTTGGGACCGGTGAAAGTGTAGAGCCGTTGACTGTAATAGAGAGTCAGGGGCGGGGTAGAGTTGGACGGTGGGAAAATGATGAGTTTGTTTTCTCCCAGTTTAGTTTTAGGAGATGAGGGGAAGAAGGAAAAGGGAGGACGAAATCGGGGACCCGGGAGAGTAGAGAAGTGAATCTGGGGGGGATGTAGAGTTGGGGTGTCTTGCTATAGGTGGAAATAAAGGTGTGAGGCTATAGCGACCCAGGCCGAGAGTGGTTTGGAGATAGTGGGCCAAGGATGCCCCTTGTGGGACCCCAACGAAGGGCCGGTGGGGAGGTGGAGCGAGAATGAGAGACGCTGAAGTCGATCAGTGGGGTTTGAGGAGTCCAGGAAAGGGCCAATCGTGATGCCGAGGGGAGGGGGTTTTGTAGCGGAGGAATGGTCGACGTGTAAAGGGCAAGGTAGTCTAAGAGGAGGACACAGATGTGGATGGGCTTTAGCATTTATAGGTCATTAGTGACTTTGGTTAGGGCGTTTTCGGTAGAGGGGGGGGTGAAAAAATTGTAGGGGTCAAGAAGAGAGTTTGTGGAGAGGTGGGGACATGAAGTAGCGGGTTCGAGGATTTGGAAGCAAAGGGGGAGTGAGGGGGGGCGATATTTGGAAGAGAAGAGGGTAAGGGTTGTTTTTTTAAGGGGAGTGAAGAAAGGTGTTTTAAAAGGCGGAAGGGAAGTGCCAGAGGTTATCAATGGTTGAAGAGAGGGTGAGGGTGGGATATAGAAGCATGGGTCGGGGATGGGGTGGGATGGCGTGATCAAGACTACGGTGTGGGTTGGGGACTAAGGGGAGAGCTTGTCAGGTGCTGTGGCGAAGCAAGAAAGGGCAGAAGAGCAGGGTTGAAGGTGGGGGAGGGTGGGGGGATGGGGGTGAAGCTTTTCTGATTGGTTAATCTTTTGGGGGAAGTGAATGGAAAATCATCTGCTAAAAGGAGGGGATGGGGGAGGAGGTGTAGGGGGCGGAAAAAGGGGTTTGAAGGTTTTGAATAATTGTTGGGTTGTGAGCAGGGAGGATTGAGAGGGGGAAAAATACCCTTTTTGGGCTGAGGCGAGTGCTGACTTAAAAATTTTGCAGTGAGTGTTTTTAAAAGGGCCCAAATATCAGTGGGTGATTTTTCTTGCGGCGTTCGGAGCTCGGGAAAAGCAGCCTCATGTTTGGTAATCTTGTCCCCGGGTTTTGTCGTTGATTTTGGGTTTTTTGGGTGTGAGGGGAAGAGTAAAGGGCGTGGGAGTGGTTGTAGAAAGGGGGGCCCTTTTTGGGGTTTTTGAATGAGGAGATAGGGGAAAGAGGTACAGGGTCGAAGTGTGTGGGGTTTTGAGGTTTTGTGTTCCTGCTGGTTTTGGGTATGAAACAGGAGGGCAGGTTGGGTGGGAATAGAAAAGGGAAGGGGTTGTGGAAATTTGGGGGTGGGGGGGAGTTTGGAAGTCAGATAGGGGGCGAGGGGGGAAATGAGGTCCGTGGTGCCCATCTTTGTGGGGTTGAGGTCCACTGGGAGAGGTCGAAGGGGGACAGGTGGGGAGTTTTTTGGAAGCAGAGTGGGGGGTGTCGATTGGGATGTTGAGTCTCCCATGATGATAGTGGGGGTTTTGGTGGGAAAAAAAGGGAGAAACCGAACAAAGTGTCAAAAAGGGGAGTGGCAAAGGGCCCGGCGGGTCGGGGGAAACCGTCACTTGGGGGTCAAGGGGGGGTAAGCGGACAGAGTCATTCAAAGGGAAAGTGTAGGGAAGGGGAGGGGGGGGCAGGGGCAAAAGGGGCAGGGTGTCAGCCGGAGGAGGCGCACCTCCCCCCAGCTTGTTACCGGGGGGGGGGTATGGGGAAAATTGGAGGCCCCGGGGGGAGGGGAGACTGTGTCAGAGGGGGGCAGCCAGGTTTTGTCAGCCAAGGAAAAGTAGTTGCGCGAGATGAACAGGTCTTATGAGGAAAGTTTTTACTACGGACCCCCCATTCCCCCAGGCCCAGGGAGAGGGGTGGGGGGGCAGGGACAGAGGGTGTTATTGGGTTTAAGGGTTAGCGGAAATTTTTAGTGGTTGGGCGTTCGAGGAGGGGGAGACGGGGGGAATGTGCTGGGGGGGGCTGGGTTTTTGGGGGATGTCCCCCGGGGGCAGAAGGGGCAGTGAGAGGGGGGATAGGTGGCATAGGAAAAACTGTTTTGGGAGGTTTGTTTTGGGGCGGAGGGGATTAACTGGGAAGAGGGTTGGTGGCAGCAGAAGGGGAGGAGGTAGAGTGCAGGGGGGGATGAAGTTCGTTGTCCAGCGGGGAGTTTGTGGATAAGCAGTATTTGTTAGGAGAGCGGTGATAGAAATGATGAGGGAAAAGAAGGATATGTTAGTCACAGGTGGACAGTCGTTTGGGGGGGCCGCTCTTTGGCCGGGACAGTCGGTGGAGGGCTCTTGGGGGAAGCGGGGGAGGGGGGTCTCTGGCCCGGGGCAGTCGGGGGGGGCGCTTTGGCCCGGGGAAGGGTGGGGGCCCTCTTTGCGGACAGACTGGAGGCGCTCTCTGGCCGGGACAAACGATGGGCGCTCTCTGGCCGGGGCAGCGTGGAGGCGCCCCTTTGGGGGAAAAACGATGGAGGCCTCTTGGGCCGGGAGATATGGAGGGGCCTTCTGGCCGGGGACGGGGGATGGGGGCCTCTCTGCCGGGGCGGTGATGGGGGCGCTCTTTGCCGGGACGGGTGGGGGGGCCCATTGGCCGGGCAGGGGGGGTGGAGGCGCTTCTGGCCGGCAACGAATAAATCCCCGGGTAACGACCCTCTCCAGAACCCAGTCACTTAACTTTTATTTACACACTAAGAAATCATCCCCGCACTTCTTGAATTTACTTACAATTTCCCCTACAGCCCCCGTTCTTGATTTTCTCCCTGGGCATAAATAAAGCTTTAGCGGACTTATATTGGCCCTTTTAATATTTTAAAAATTTTTATTATGTCCCCCCGAACCGTCTTTTCTCAAACAAATAACCTAACCTTGTAAAACTTTTGATTGCGTCTTCCCGTCCTTTTTTTTTTTTTGTTGCCCGTCTTTGTCCTGTTAAGCCCCAAAGTTTTCCTGTTCACTGGTGCCCAAAACTGTACACAAAATTCCATGTGTGGTTTCCCCTGACTTGTAAATGGAGAATATGTTCCCATCATGTGCATCTAGCCCCCTTTTTAATCAACCCTGTCCCCTTTGCCTTGGCGTGCTGCCGACACTGGTGCTCGTTAGTTTATGTCCCCTAGGGTTCCCCAAGTCCTTCTCCATGTCCCTTTTACCCCCGTGTTTTTCCCTTTAAATGTAATCAGCATAACCCCTTTAAAATTTTTAAGTTTAAACTTCATCTGCCATTTTCCTGCCCAGGCCCAACCTATCCAGTCCTTTTTTAAAAACACATTACCTTATTTTGGTTGTTTACAGAGCTTAGTATCATTGCAAAGATCGTTTTCTACGTTTTCAATCCCCCGGTAAGATAATTTTGAAAAAATTAAAAAGGATGGGCCAATACTGAGCCTGTGGTACCCCCCTAGTAACCGGTTCCAGTTGATATGCAACCGTTAATTACCCCCCTTTTGTTTTCTAACATGAGCCAATTGCTTTCCCCCTTTCACCATTTTCCCCCCCGCCAACGTTCTCATTTTACTTACCAACCTTTTATGTGGAACAGTATCAAATGCTTTAGAAAAAAACCAATATGCATCCAGTGCCTCAGCCCGATCCAGTCTGGGAAATAACTTCCTCATAGAAGTGATGGAATCAGTTTTCAGGGCGATCCTTCATAAACCCCTGCTGGGAAAGGGTTACACTTTATTTTTAGTGAATAGTCCCGGATAGCAACCTTAGAAAACCTTCAAAATTTTACCTACAGCCTCGGTTAAACTTTTCCCGGGCCCATAGTTTCCTGGATACTTTTTGACCTTTTTTTTAAAATTGGACCAATTTGCTTCGCCAATCCCTTTTGGGCTAAACTGTATTATCATCCATAAAAATTTAAGAATAGGGGTATCATACATTATTAATTCAATTAGGCACGGGGTGTAACCTCAAAGGGGTTGGGGATTTGTTATTTTAAGCTTCCAAAGGCATAGCTGCACTTTTCCCGGGGTTTGACAAGCAAAATTTTGTTGGAATTGCCCCCCCTTTGCTCATCAACGGAAAAGGGCTCCCCCTCGGTAAATACAGTGAAAAGAAATTGTTTAAAGGTTGCTTTTTTTCTCTAGCCCCCTGCGTCTTCCCCCCAAACTTTTTAAAGGGCCAACATTTTCTTTTTTAAATTTTTTTCTATTTATTAGTTAAAAAAAAATTTTGGGGTACTTTTTTTTCTATGGAAAAAATGTCTCTCGCCCAGCTTTTCTGCCTTCCATTTTTTTTTACATATTTAATTTTTTTTTCCCCTTGTTCTTGTGCCTTTCATTGCCTCCTGTTTTTGTCTGAAATGTTTCTTTTTGTTTTTTTGCCTCTTTTTTCTTCCTGTTGATCCACATTGGGGGGTTTTTCCCGTTTTAATTTTTTTTTTCCCTAGGGGGGTTTCCTCCAAGTGGGTGCCTAAGATTTTTAAAAATACCCATTTTATTTTTTGTTTCTTTTTTTAAACACCCTTTTCCCGTCAATACGGTTTAGGGCCTCTCTAAGCGATACAATAGCCTTCCTCAAAATTTAGTTTTTTTGGCCATGACAAAAAGCGTATTGAAGGATAAATGGAAGTTTTTATATTATGGGCACTATTCCTAGGTGCCCCTCAACCAACTTTTTTACTCTTTCGTCTATTACAATTTTAAATCTAAAAGGGCCTTTCCTTAGCGGGTTCCTGCCCTTTGGGAAAGGTAATTATCTTTAGTTATAGACAAACATGTTTTCCCTTTTTGAGGCTACAGGTTTAGATTCCCAATTTATTTGGGTATTTAAAGTCGCCCCAAATAACAACCCCATTTGATTGTTGCTTATCTATTTGCCTGAGGATTTTTTTTCCTGGGTTTTGTTTTTATTTGGGGGGCCTTTAGCAGATCCTTTAGAATTATATTAGTTATTACCCCCTGTAATTTACCCATCTGTTCATTTTCCTTACCCAATCTTCCTGCAGGGTTTTGGTTCAGAAGGATTTTACTAGAGACAGACACCCCCCCTTTCCCGGGGTTTTTGGTCACTTTTAAATAGACTGTAAACCCTGTAAGTTAAAATGCCCCGCGTAGTTCGTCCAGCCATGTCCATTATCCCCACTGTCATATTTTTCTTCTGCAATTAGACATTATTCTGGAGAGAATTATTATCTGGTTTTACCCAATAATGCCATTCAATTCCATGGATCAAAAAAACAGGCGCATACTCCAGAAATGAATTATCCACCAATAGTATGTAGACAGTAATAATCGCCTAACAATATTCCCCAACTAAAAATAGCTACCACAAATTAAGAAACTCTCAGACGCATTTCGTCCTACTATTAGGGCTTTAAGGGGTTAGCAATAGTCTTAAAGGGGTTTTGCCACAATGTAATGTTTACGTGGGGTCCCCCAAATGGGTATTTAATCACTTTTTTAAATATAGTGTATTACATATATGTGAGAGCTACAGCATTTCTCAATCCCCCTTAGTTACCTGAAAGCTTGCATTAGACACGACCAGAGGAGCTGACAGGCACGCTTGCGTGAAACACTTCTTATCTGATGACAGGGGAAATGAATGAGCTTCAAGGGGCTGGGGAGAAAGTGCAGTGTATGAGCCTGTGTCTTGCTGTATAGATAATCCACTATTGTAATGTTCTTATTTGAGTTAAATTTTGAGACGCTCCCTTATTCCTCACTCTCTGCTCACCCCCTCCCTCTCTCCCCTGTAGCCTTCATGACTCAGCATGATTTGTTTATATTCTACTCTGTGCTGATAAGGAGGTAAGTAACTCATGTCCTGGCAAAACCTCTTTAAGGGCAATTTACAGCCCCAACAGCTATATATTAGTACTCAGATGTCAGTGATATTTAATATTGAAATTGCATAGAAATGCATAAATACATAGTACCTTGTTATCCAAACAGGCAGATGTTGTCCAAGATATGTGTCTCCTAGAAGTCGGTAGTGTCCCCCTGTGGATGGGTAGCTGTCCCAAGTAAAGTATGAGACAATAGGAGGGAATATATAGAACAAGCAGACTCCTCCCATTATCTCCACCAATAGAATAGCCACCTCATTGTAACGTCCCTAACTCATTCTAATCCCCACACATAACAGATAAATAGTAAGTTCTACTGCTGTGTCTGGCATCAGACGCACTATAATATCTAAATCTTAGTTCGTGTAGAATCATCTCGGCGTCCCTATAGAACAAATGCACATGCGCCGGGTTTCATTTTGTACAGCGCATGTGCAAGTCCCAGCAATGGTATTATTGCCTATGATGTTTGCGCCAGATGTTCCCCAATCCTAATCCGATACATAATACCCCATAGATATACGTACAAACCATGGGGCATACCAAAATGATCCCAAACGCCACATAAGGGCCATTCAGTATTAGATACAATGTATATAACAGAGAGAGAGTGATAAATTATGCACATGAAGATCCTTGGGCACATGAGATAATAGGATGATGATGCATAAAATATAAGAGAAGAGGTATAAGGCATAAGCCCCTTGTGGGGATGGACAGTCTCATTTGAATGACAGGATAAATTAGTGTATATAGCTTGTCATAATCTGTTAACGAAAGGCCTCCAAAGAAAAAAATGCAGAACACCATTAGGTAGTACACACCAAACTGAAATGAAATTAACCCCTTACCGCCGGAGCCAGTTTTGGCCTCTCTGACAGAGCCCCATTTTTGAAATCTGACATGTGTCCATTTATGTGAGAATAACTTTTTGACACTTTAACCTATCCATGTGATTCAGAGATTGTTTTCTCGTGAAAACATTGTGCTTTAAGATAGTAAAAATTTGGGTCCCAAAAATGCTTGTTTATTGTGAAAAATATCAAAAAAATCTTTGAAAAATTGAAAAATTACCAATTTAAAACTTCAAAATTTCTGCATGTAAACAGATAGTTTTCCCCACCAAAATAGTATTATAACTAGCATCTACCATATGTTGCGTAGTTTGGCAAAATTTTTTAAATGTCTTTTTTTTTTTTTTACGACTGTAGGGGGCTTAGAAATTTAGTAGTAATTTAAAAATTTCAACAAAATTTGAAGAAACATTTTTTTAGGACCGTCCAGTTCTAACGTGACTTTGATTGACCTGTAGTTTAGATACCCCATAAATGACCTCATCTAAGAAAACCTACACCCCTTAAAGTATTCAAAACTGCATTTAGGAAGTTTATTAACCCATTAGGTGTTTCACCGGAATTAAAGCAAAGTGGAAGTGAAGTTTCAAAATTTTACTTTTTTTTGCAGATTTTCAATTTTTATGGCATTATTCCAAGAATACGGTAAATGTGATCAGGCAAATGCAAATTAATATTGATTCCCCAGATTCTGCCGTGTTCAGAGATTATCCCATATGTGGCCCTAGTGCATTATTTGGCTCAACCAAAAAGCCCCAGAATAGGAGGAGCACCTACTGGGTCTGGGGGTCTCATTTTCATTACGATTTTATTTAGGGGCAATTTCAGATTTGCGGACACCCAAGGTGCTAAAAAATTAATAAACTCCCCTAAAAATACCCAAATTGGAAACTACACCCCTTAAGGAATATATCCAGGGTGTAGTGAGCATATCGACCCCCCCAGGTTTGTCACAAAAAGTTTTAGCGTTAGGCTGTAAAAAATTTTAAAAAACATTTTTTTCCAATAAATCTGCAATTTTAGCTGAAAATTTATAATTTTTACAAGGCATCCGGGGTAAAAAAACACCCAAAACCTGTTACGCAATTTCTCCAAGTTCAGCAATACCCTACATGTGGGTGTAAACTGCTGTGGGGGGGCGCATGGCAGGGCCCGTTAAGGGGGAGTGTTACTTGGATTTTGGAACGCAGATTTTGGTGGGGCCATGTCGCATTTACAAAGCCCCAAAATACCAGAACAGTGAAACCTTCCAGAAGTCACCCCATTTTGGATTCAGCACGCCTCAAAAGATCTCATCTAGGGTGTATTGTGCATTTTTGGGTGCACAGGTGTTCCAAAGTTTTTTTTTTTTCCCATTGGGCTATGAAAATGGGGGGAAAACGCATTTTCCGCCATTTTTTTTTTGGGCTTCAATTTTACAACGTTCGCCGTGCAGAAATCAATGATAGGAATCCTTTACTATGGGGTCGGTACAATTGCAATGATATAGATTTTATATAGTTTTTTTTATGTTTTATTACTTTTACACAATAGAAATAGGTTTATTAAAAATTGCGTTTTTAACGTTGTCCTGTTCTGATAGCCTAAACCGTTTTCAGTTTTTCTGTATACGGAGCTGAGTATGGGCTTGTTTCTTGCGGGATGAGTTGACGTTTTTTTTATCATTATGGGTGGCATATGACGCTTTGATCACTTTTATTAAGGTTTCTGTGAGGCATTTTGAACAAATACAGCTTCCGGGTAGTGTTTTTTATTTTTTATTTTTAACAGCGGTCACCGTGCAGTTTTGCTGACATGCTAGTTTTTATCGCAGGGTCGATACGATTAAAAGCGATACCCAATTTGTATTTTTTTTTATGTTTTACTGCTTTTACACAATAAAAACATTTTATTCAAAAAGGAAAAACGTTTTTGCATCGCCATAGTTGAGAGCCATAACTTTTTTAAATTTTTTTGTGTACGGAGCTGTGTAGGGGCTTGTTTTTTGCGGGATGAGTCTACATTTTTATTGGTATCATTTTTGGGGGGACAAGACTTTTTTATCAGTTTTAAATCCGTTTTTTGGAAGGCAGGGTGAAGAAAATACTGCAATCCTAGTAGTGTTTTTTATTTTTATTTTTCACAGCACTCACCGTGCAGTATCCATGACCAGTTAGCTTTACTCTCAGGGTCGATACGATTACGGCGATACCCTATTTATATAGTTTTTTTTAATTTGGAAGCACTTTTAAAAAAAAAATAGTGTTTTTATTGTGTTAAATAATATTTATGCATCGCTGTCTTCTGAGAGCCCTAACTTTTTTATTTTTCCGTATACAGAGACGTGTAACAACTTTTTTTTTTTTGCGGGATGAACTGACGTTTTAATTGGTACAACTTTGGCGGTTATATGAGTTTTTGATGCGGTTTCCCTTTTTTATTCCATTTAATGTGTGCAGGATGTACAAAAATCGCAATACTGTGACTGTTTTTTGTTTTTTGTTTTTTACGGCGTTCACCATACGGGTTAATTAACGTGACAGATTTATAGGGTGGATCGTTACGCACGCGGCGATACCAAATATGGGTACTTTATTTATTTTTGATCTTTTTTGGGGCGATTGGCGTTTGTAAAGGGGAAAAGGGCAGTGTATGGGGTTTTAATTTAATTTTTTGTTTTTTTTTTATTTTTTTTTTTTACTTTTTCACATTTTTTTAATTTTCCCCAGTGAGGATTTGTAACTGCAAATCCCCACTGGGGAAAAGCAATCATTAGATTGCTGTTTGGAAGGGGGCGATCTGTGCACAGGTTACTGCTGTGCATAGGTCGCCATGGCAACTAGTGACACCATGCCCAAAAATGCATTGTGGGCATGGTGACGTCACCAGACTACCCGGAAAGCTCAGACAGCATCCGGGGAGTCTGGTAGGAGACGGGCAAGCGGCATTTGTGCCGCTGCCTCGCCGATCGTAGGCAGAGGGAGCTCACTCCTCCTGCCTGCGGCATCATTATCGCGGCATGACAGGCTGCGGTATGATGCGTTTTTCACCCGCGGCCCGGAGCTCACTCCGGCCCGGGGGTGATTTGGGGGATGAAGCCAGCGGTAATTTACCGCTGGTTCCATGCCGCGATCGCGCGCGGCTCGCCCGCAAGCCCGCGCCCTCGCCCAGGGCGTATGCCCTACGTCCATTTGCGGGAAGTCACTTCCCGCTAGGGCGTATGCATACGCCCAATGTCGTGAAGGGGTTAAAGAAAACAAGTAGGAGACTATGTCATTCAAGCTTTGTGGGTGCAGGGAGATTCTCTGTGCAATATAAGTTTATTCCAGTCTCCTCCTCAAGTCTTACAATATCGATGCCCAAAAACTGAATCAACTCACTTCTGCCATTGTGTTGTTCATGAATGTGTTGGGAGATAGGGGTATCCACAGGTCGCTTAATATCAACTATATGCTCTCCCACACATCTGTGAAATTCCATCATTTTGTTGCCAACATAACTGAGTGGGCACGGGCAAGTTGCCATATATGGTTCTTGCCTTGTGGGTTCCAGGGCATTAACCAGTGGTGAGGCTGGGCTTAAAGTCCTTGTCTCTCTCCCTCACCCACATTTTCCCCACCCTTGGTGGAACTTGATGGACATGTGTCTTCTTTCAACCGTACTAACTATGTGATATATCACCCCTACTGACCGACAATTGATAAATTCATTGATAGTAAAGTGTTTGCCAGTTGCAACTCCTGTAAATTCTTTACTATTGGTAATATATTGGCAACATTTACAAAATCTGCATTTAAAACAACCTCTCAGTTGTCTGCCCAACCAAGTATCCTCCCTGCTAGGTGCTACAAAATGACTAGTCACAAGTCAGTCCCCTAGACTCCTTCCTTTCCGATATGTAATTAGAGGAGTACCTGGTAAAATTCTCTCAATACATTGTCCTGTAGTAAAATCCCCCAGTATTTCTGGATGATTTCCTGAACCTAATACACGCTAGAACTATATTGACCAATAATTCGTAAATCTGGACGTGATTGCTCATCATGACTCTGTTGTCATCTGGGGACAAACAGCCTGAGTCTCTCTTCATGTGCCTTTTTGATAGGCTTCCCTCAACACATATTGGGGATGTCCCCTTGCCATCCCAAACGTGCTCTTAGACCTTTTGATTAGAGATGAGCGAGCAGTAAAAAGTTCTAGTTCGATTAGAACCTCGAACTTTAGTGTGTTCGGTTCGAGGTTCTATATGAACTAGAACTCGAGCCCCATTAAAGTCAATGGGAGATGTTCCAGTTAATTTTTATACCTATACAGGTGAGGAGAAGCTGTAGTTACCATCCATAACAGTAAACTGGATACGTGGAACAACTTAGTGAAGAAAATTTGGCTCTAGAGTGAAAGAAAAAAAATTGAGAGGCTAAAATACTTCATTCCTTTCAATAGCTAACTGAAAAGATGAGGACAGCTTGCAAGCAGGGGCGTAGCTATAGGAGGTGCAGCGGAAGAGCTGCTATGGAGCCCTGCATCCTGAGGGGACCCAAAAGTCCCTTTGACACATAGGAGATTTGGAAACGGTGTGTTATACAATTACTGAACCCCTAAAACTGCAAAAACTTAACTTTTGGGCACTGAGTATGATTTAGCAAATCCAAGCACTCTGTATAATATATATCCATGCATATGAGAGTTGGACATTACATGAGCCTGCAAATGTCGCCAAATAACAGCTTCTGGGTGTGGGAAAGATGGAGCCAGCACTACCAAACTCCTTAACTTTTAATGTCTATGGAGATGAAAATGCTATCTAACTAAGAGCAGTCTGTACAGTACAGAGTGAGCTGAAAATGGCATTCACAAGGCAATACACTGAAATATATTGTCATGGGGGCTGGCGTGGGAGCCAAGGTGGCCCTGTGGCCGCCCCCCTGCCCGCAGGGGGTCCGGTGCGGGTGCCGCGGCTCCCCGCGTCCATGCCCCCGCTGCCCATTCCCTGGCACCAGTTCCCTTACCTGGCCGCGCTCCTGTGAACGCCGCTCCTGCCTGTCCCGGCCGCCGTGCGCGTACCCGCCGGCTGGTCTGGATTTAAAGGGCCAGCGCACCATTAATTGGTTATTGATGGCCGCTGGTCCTATAAATGGAGTACGCCCCCAGCAGTCTCTGCCAGATTGTTGGTGTGCGTACCTTGTCTTTAGAGAGTGTTGGCGTCCGTTTTGATTACCCGTGTACCAGTCCGCTTTGCTTACGTTCCTGACCTTGCCTGTTTGCCGCCTGCCCTGACCGTCTGCGCGTCTCTGATCACGAACCTCTGCCTCCTGCCCTGACCTTCTTCCTGTTCCTGACTACGCCTCTGGACTACGATTTTGTACCACGCCATACCCCGGCCGCTATCGCAAGCAAGTCACGTCAGGGGTAGCGACCTGGTAGACTCACGCCGCAGCAAGTCCATCCTGCTTTGCGGCGGGCTCTGGTGAAGACCGGGGGCTACTTAGACTCCGCTCCCTGGCCTGGCTTAACTATCATCGCCTGCGGTGGTCCAGCGAATCCACCGAACCCTTACATATATATAACATGGCCATGTGATTTTAGCAGCCAATGAGAGCCCTAAACCTGAGCAATGACGCTTTTGACACTTCTTTGTGCTCTGCACTGATTGGATGGCCACCAAAAGTGCAGAAAAGTGATTTGATGGCCGCCAAAAGTGCAGAGAGCCGCTGAAAATGAAACTGAAAATGGCGTGTCGAACTAGAACTTTACTCGAACAAACGGTAAAATGTTGGGTTCGAGCTCTAAAAATTCAAGAAGTTTTACTAGAACTTAACTTTTCTAGAACAGTTCGATCAACACTACTTGTGATCTGAAAACCTGGGTAGCTGACCAGTTCCTTCCCAGATGGAGATACTGCCTCCTAGGGATTCCCTTAATCAAGGACTTCGGGTGGCAGCTTTCCCATTTAAGAAGGCTATTTGTTGCTGTAGTCTTCCGAAAAACTTTTGTTTGCAAAGTGCCATTATGTCTTTTTTTTTTAGAGATCAAGAAGTCTAAGAATGGAATACAGAATTCCTGAATTTCAAAAGTGACTTTATGTTCAATCTAGTTGATGTTTAGTTCCTCGACAAATGATTTGATAGATGCGGGTTCGCCTTTCCTCAGCACAAAATTGTCATCTATATCTCTGGCCCACATGACAACTTTATTCGGGAGTGGTTTAGGTTCATCACTGAAGACAATCATGTTTTCCCACCAGCCCAGGAACAGATTCGTGTATGTGGAAGCACTTGGGCTCCCCATTGCTGTGTCTCTGAGCTGGTGGTAAATTCTATGATCAAACACAAAGATGTTTTTCTCCAGTGTGTACCTAATGAGATCCAAAATAAACATATTGGGCCACATGAATGAAAACTGTCTAGGTCTAAAACTCTCTTTGTTGCCCATAAGAACCAATTGGAACTCTCCTTTTATTTCATATAGTGCTCTGGAAAAATGAGAGAAGAGCTCTGATTGGTTGCTATGGGCAACAAAGAGCGTTTTGGACCTAGACAGTTTTCTTACATGTGGCCCATTGTGCTGTTTGAGGTGTATCCCCCTAGTCTCAAGGAAATATTGGACAGCAGTGAGGCCCCTCTCATGTGGTATAGATGAGTAAAGGGTCTCTACATCGATGCTGCATAATAAAGTACCATGTTCAGCTGTTATTCCTTCTAATTTTAGTTAGAGATCAGATGTATCTCTCACATACGACGGCAGTGTAGTTACAAATTTTCTCAAATTACGGTCAATGTATAACCCCAACTTTTGGTTCAGACTGTTAATCCCCGAGACATTAGGTCTACCTTTCAGCGGGTTCGTTCCTTTGTGTATCTTGGGCAGTCCATAAAAGGTAGCTCGCCTAGAAAATTCTGGTAAAAGAAAATTAAACTCCTTTTTGTTGATGATACGGTCAGAGAGGGCTTTTTCCACCATTTCTCTTAAAGGCTTGTTCAAACTTCGTTTTCACTCAAGAATTGCATGTCAATTCTTTTAAAGACGGAGCCGACAGGCAGTGGCGATCTCTCATGTGAACGCTGCTGTGTGTTCCTCATAGCCCGCAGTGATGATCTCACTGCTAATTGTTTAGATCCGTCTCTGGGTCCGTCCTGTCGGTCCCGGAGACAGATTTAAAAAGCGTAGTTAACATGGAGTGAAAACGCTGTGTGAACAACCCCTAATTCCACTGAGAAAATGGCAGTTGGATCCCTATATATTATCTCATAGGTGGATGTATCCTGCAAAATAACCAGACACATTCGTCTGTTCTTATCGACATCTAGAATAACTGTTTCCACTTTTATCGGCGGGCTTGATGACTATGGATTTATCCTTTTCCAACATCATCAAAGCCCGCTGCTGTTTTAACGACAAATTCTTATGTATATTTGTTTGGGCACAGTTTCTCACTTCTTCTGTCACTGTGTCAAGAAACGTGTCAGTACAACAGTAAGGTTGAGGCAGTGGTATCCTATTGCTCTTATTACTCAGTGTTGTAAAAAGGCACACGACCTGGTCTCGATCCTTATCTGATAAAAGACTAGATAAAGTTCTCACCCCTTCTAAGTCTGTTGGATCAATACCTAACTGTAAACATTCCCTAGTATTCTTGTTATGGAACAATTTGGCCCAGTTGAGTTTTCTTATAAAAAGGTTAAAATCTTTCACCAATTAAAAATCATTAAAATAATTGGTAAGTACAAAAGAGAGACTCCGAGAGTGCACGCTTAGACAGATTAAGAATTTGTAGATTGTCTACCAGATTTACTTCTGATTTAGAGTTTTGCTACTTGGCGGATATTGTGGTTGTTGTCGGTCTAAAAAAGACAGAGAAGCAGATAAGGAAGAGGACAACGGCATGGATTGTAAGGTGTTTGGTGGGGAATTTGAATATACTTTTCCCTGTCCACTCCATCCTTTTTGATTTCACCCCCTATTTCCCGATCCCACTATTTCTATAATTTAATTCTGTATTTGGGTTTCTCCTTTCGGAGTCTGAGAGTTCAGCTTCAGATGAAGATATGTCTATTTCAATGTTTTGCCTTGTATTACCCCAACCCTCTACAATTCGCAACATTTATAATAGTGTTGATAAATCTGGCACAAGTTAAAATTGTCTAACTTACCATTTTTAAGTTGGCTTACTTTATGCCACTAACTTGAGCCCAAATTTTGGCCCATTTTTTTGCTCTATAAGCCATGGCCCTTTTCCAGCAAAGCCACACACTCTATCGGGGTCATGTCCCTTTTTCGGACGAGGGACAAAAGTGTCTGAAAACTGTCTAAAACACATAGTAAATGTGGTGTAAAGCTTGTACTGCATTATTCTTGGTGCATATTGTGCCACAATTCTGGCGCAACTGCCCTATGTCTATAGCAGAGAGCCATGTCCCTACTGTATTTTTAGGGGTGTGTTTACTCTGTGTGGCCCTCATTCTTCTGGGTGGCGTAATACAGCGGTCCCCAACCTTTTTTCTACCAGAGACCGGTTTGGTGCACGACACTTTTGCCACGGCACAGTGGGGGGAGGGTGGGGGGGTTATTGGGGGTGGGTTTATTAGGGGGCGGGGTTATGGAGGGGGTTGGATGTTTAGAATCTCACACACACACAAAAAAAAAAACAATAAAGTGTATACTGTGTCATTTAGGGGTATAGTATGGGGTAACCAGTATTTTATAACTGGAGACTGATTGTCAGCTCTGTGGGTCACTATTATATTAATAATGCTGACCCACAGAGCTGATAATCAGTCTGCAGTAATATTGGTCAGCTCTGTGGGTCAGCATTATACATGTATATAATATACATATGTAATCAGCTCTGTCATTATAGAGATATATGCCCCCTGTAATAAATAAATATAGCCCCCCAGTAGTGATAGTGATACATAGCTGCCCCCAGTAGTGATACATAGCTGCCCCCAGTAGTGATACATAGCTGCCCCAGTAGTGATATATAGCTGCCCCCAGTAGTGATATATAGCTGCCCCCAGTAGTGATACATAGCTGCCCCCAGTAGTGATATATAGCTGCCCCAGTAGTGATATATAGCTGCCCCCAGTAGTGATATATAGCTGCCCCCAGTAGTGATAGTGATACATAGCTACCCCCAGTAGTGACACATAGCTACCCCCAGTAGTGATACATAGCTACCCCCAGTAGTGACACATAGATACCCCCAGTAGTGATATACAGCTGCCCCAGTAGTGATAGTGATACATAGCTGCCCCCAGTAGTGATATATAGCTGCCCCCAGTAGTGATATATAGCGGCCCCCAGTAGTGATATATAGCGGCCCCCAGTAGTGATATATAGCTGCCCCCAGTAGTGATATATAGCTGCCCCCAGTAGTGATATATAGCTGCCCCCAGTAGTGATACATAGCTGCCCCAGTAGTGATACATAGCTGCCCCCAGTAGTGATACATAGCTGCCCCCAGTAGTGATACATAGCTGCCCCAGCAGGCGGTCAGGACAATTATTAAAAAAAAGTAATAAGAAGTCACTCACCTTTCCCGGATCCTCGGCCGAGCTCCTCCTTCCAGCAGCTGACAGCACTGAGCGGCGCGGGGGGTGTGACGTCACTGTGCATCACACTCCCTGCGCCGCTCATCGCTGTAGATGCGCCGCTCAGTGAGCTCCGCATCTACAATGATGGGGAAAGCAGGGCCGTAATGCACCGCTCCTGCTTTCTCTGTAATGCAGCCACACGCTAAGCGCAGCTGCTAGGTCTGCGCGGCCGGATTATAGCGGCCACGCAGAGAAGATGCCGACCGCCCGGACTAAAGTCACCGGGCGGCTGGCATCTGGTGTAGCTGGCGCCGTGGACCGGCAGGGGACGCTTCGGCCCGGTGCCGGTCCGCAGACCTACGGTTGGGGACCCCTGGCGTAATAGACTTTCTTGCTCTAGTGTCAACATGCTTAGTGGCAGGGCTGCTATCAGGAATTTCAGGGCCCCATACTACTGAAGCGTCTGTGCCCCGCCTCCCTTGCCAACCCTGTCCCCTGCTGTCCCATCCCCACCGGCAACCCCCACCACCTTAACCCATAAAAAACGACTTTTGTGGGTTGAACAAGGAGGGGGGGGGAAGCAATTGCACCATTTTTTTTTATTTAGTCCTTGTTTTTGGATTGTACAACGTACAGTTCATCTGTATTTTGCTGGTCAGTATGATGTTACTGACCAAACCAGCATACCTAGACCAATAATATCAATAACAATAATATACAATGATCAAATAATACCCCTCATATCACTACCATATAGTAATTAAAGGGGTTTTGCCACAATGTAATGTTGACGTGGGATCCTCCAAAATTGGATTTTTATCCCTTTTCTAAATATATGTGATTACAAAAATTGCAGTCTGAGAGAGCTACAGCCTTCCTTACATGCCCTTGGTTACTTCAAAGCTTCTATTAGATACGACCTGACAAGAGCTGCTGTCTGCTGGCCGGGCTTGCGCAGATCACACTTCTTATCTGATGAGACTGAGCTGCAGAAGTTTTTAAGGCACCGGGTAGCAAAATGTTTTCTTTTGTATACAGAATAAACTAGTTGTAGAGTGATTAGATCCCCGCTTTATCTGATGACAGAGAACATGAAGAAGCTTTCAAGCTGCTGTGTAGAAAAGTTGTTGTCTTTTGTACACAGAAGCCACAAGTTATAGTTTGATTATTTGAGTGAACATGTCACAGGATCCCTTATGCAGCTTTGTGCTCTGGCTGTGTGCGTCTCTCTCTCTTTCAGCTCGTGATTTGTTTACATTAGCGTCTTAGCAGATAAGGCTCCTCCTGACAGTGCACTCTGAGGCTGTGTCTTGCTGTATTGAGAATCCACTCTTGTACTGTTTATTATTTCACTAAAGTTTTGAGACGCTCCCTTGGATTCCTCACTCCTCACTCGCCCCCACCCTCTCTCCCCTGCAGCTTCATGACTCAGCGTGATTTGTTGACATTCTGCCTGTGCTAAGCAGAGAGGTAAGAATCTTTGTCTCAGCAAATCCCCTTTAATACCACTATAATGTTACTGACCAAACAACAATATACAAGGATCAAATAATACCATAACATCATCACCACATATCTGTAAAATAAAGATACAGAATAATACCACTGTAATGTTACTGAATATAAACCATTACACAAAAAACAATATTACTGCCACACAGTGACCGTATAGTGGTAGATAAAGGTGCACACAGTGCAGTTACATTTAGTGACTCACAAGTGACATCTTGGGGGACATGTAAGAAAACTGTCTTGGTCTAAGACTTTGTTGCCTATTCTTTTTTTCAGAGCAATATCTGAAATGAAAGGGGAACCGTGATTGGTTGCTATGGGTAACAAGTAAAATCTTAAGACCAAAACAGTTTTCATACATGTCCCCCCTTGTTTTCTCCAGACTGCCATGATGACTTCTCCCAGCCACTACTTGTCCTTGCAGCATTAACCACAAAAACACCTGAGACTCCTCACTTTTCTATCTTCTTCCCACCTGTGCCCCCCACCTATGTACAAACTCCCAATCCATAGTGCCTCAAATGGTAATTTATCCCGTAGTACCCTGGTAGTTAGTTATATAGGCCTCCTGTAGAAGTAGTTCATTATTTAAGGCTCCTAGTACGTAAATAGGAATATAGGTCCCCCTCGTGTAGGCGGGTATATAGGGCCCCCAGAAGGTAGTGTCCCCCCCCAGTAAGTAGGTAGATAAGGGCCCCCAATAGGTAGGTACAGTCTGCCCAGTAGGTAGTTAGGTAGATAGCTATCAACCAGTAGGTAGATGGGGCGCCCCAGGAGGTATGTAGTTAGGTAGATAGCTGGCCCCCCAGTAGATAGATAGGGCCCCCCAGTAGGTTAGTAGGTAAATATGGTGCAGCCAGCCGCCTCTCACTGTACAAGGCCCTGCATCGCTACTAAAGGCAGTGAAGCCCTGCCTTGTGGGAGGAAGGGTCCATCCACACAACTAAGAATGTACAAATTTAACAGGCCTTAGGCCTATCTTTATAATTAAAACATGTGGTGGGGCCACACAACTAAGGGTCATGCAAGGTGCCGCGCCAAGACCCCACACTTTTCAGGGCTCTGCAAGAAGCCCCACAAGGGGACAAAAAACAGCTCTGGGCCCTGCAAGGTTCCCCACACTTTTCAGGGCTGCGCAGGGATACAAAAACACCTCTGGGCCTTGCAAGAAGCCCCACACTTTTCAGGGCCACAGAAGGAGACCCACACAAAAGCAGAATTAAGGGCCCACACTGAGAGGAGCAGCCTGTCCTTAGAGTCCGTCTTAGCTAAATGCGTCTTACTGTCCCTTACAGGCATGTTCTTCTTTTTTTACAACTTGGGGTATGTTCACATTACGTTTTTTGAAGTGCTGATTAGATGCGTATTTCGAAGTGTATTTTGAAAAATCCTATCCCCACTGTTCCTATGGGGATTTTATGGGTGAAAAATGCCTTAAGAATAAGAGACATGTCACTGATTTTTATAGCCGTAATTGTGTCCAAAAAAGGCTCACAATTACACTTGTTTTTCAGTGGTGCCTAAAATGCTCTAAAAAATAGCCCAAAGAACACTGCACGAACATACCCTGCACAGGAGCTATAACAGGGCTGGAGCCAGGCCTCCTGTTTCTCTGTAAGCAGGACACATGAGATGTCGTGGCAATTTAAATCAGTGAGGCGAGGCCTTACTGGTTTAGTTTGTTACGAGTCTCATAGCATCCGCGCAGTTGCCACGAACAGAGAGAGAGGAGAGGCCCCGGCTCCAATCCAGTCACGGCTCCTATGTGCATATGCAGAAGTAAGCGTATTTAGCTACAACTGACTCTCCTCCCACCGCGTGGGCCCCTCCTCGTTTCTCCCTCAGCGCAGTCTGACCATCTGTGAAACATGGGCCTGCTTTCACCTGGCCTCCTTGTTTCACATTTTCCTCCGGGTCCCATACAGCAGTAGCGCCAGTACTGCTTTTACGGTGGCCCTGCTTTGTGGACTAGAGTCTTAGATAGCTTTACTTTTCCCAGCGGTACTAATGGTGCTCTGAACACACTGTATGACAGCAGTTCCCCAATGGCACCTATCCACAGATGCTAATCCTACACACAGAGTAAAACACACACACTCTATTTAGGAGATAGTGCTAGGAATCCTTTTAACCCTTTAGTTATAACACTGAAATCATTAATATCACTTCACTTAACAGCTAATCAGGCTAATATTATCCTATCCAGGATTATAAGATTTTTTTCACATTAACCATATGTCTTCATAGTCTACTAAAAATTGGTAAATCCTCAATCAGGCAGTTAAGACGCTATATAGTTTTAACTAGGGTCACTACACATATACATTGGGGGCTGATACTGATATGATACAAGACATTTTAAACCTCTAAAAACAATAAAGCACTAATTGACTGCAAGTTTTCTGAGGTAGCGTATTAATCCACATAAAAATAAATAATGCAGTTTATTAACATATTAAAGGGGGTGCCTCACTAAAGGCTTTCACAGGCATCTTGAGCTTTCTCTCTCTTTCTCTTACAGTTTCAAATCCAGGGGCGTGTCTCCTCCCAGCAAGCGGGTCTCTCCTCCCTGTAGGTGAGTCTTCCCTCACTAAAGACTGGTGACATCATCATTCTGTGTTAGCGGTGGAAGGGAGAGGATGTCACAGCTCTGCATACCTCCTGCAATGGTCAGTTCTCATGCCTGGAGAGCTGTCACCTCCCTTCATAGGTGCCTTGTAACCAGAACACCGGTATTGCTGTAAACCGTTATATATACAGCCTGAAATGATGAAACAAATGTGAGAAAGTATATAAGGCTGTATTATATGTGTGTGTTATATCTGGCAGCTAAAGAGTAATTGCCAGGAACCTTCATATAGACCGGTCACAGTGAGAGCAGCAGAGAGGAGCTCAGGCTCAGAGAGAGTAAAAGACAATGAGAACATAGACAGTACAGAAAGCCACTTTCAGTTTCATTTACACACAGGTCAGAGGGAGGAGTGTATGTGGACAACATCGAACTTTACATGTCCGGCTCAGATGTTAACTCTCTGCTCTCCCATATCCCAGACTGTCTATCATCCATATCCTCCTTCTTTTCTTCCCGTCTCCTAAAACTTAATGTAGAGAAAGCTGAATTTATCATCTTTCCACCGTCCCACTCTATCCCCCCTCCTGACCTTTCTATCACAGTCAGTGCCTCCACACTATCACGAGCCCTGGAAGTCCACTGCCTTGGGATAAACTTTAACTCCTCTCTTTCAAAGCGCACATCCAAGTCCTTACCTCTGCCTGCCACCTACACCTGAAAAATATCTCTCGAATCCGCTCATTCCTTAACTTCGATACTATAAAAATGCTGGTCTATGCCATTGTCACCTCCCATCTCGACTACTGCAACACCCTTCTTTGTGGTCTCCCATCTTGCTCCCCTCCAAACCATCCTCAACTCTGCTGCCCGTCTGATCCACCTCTCTCCTCCCTACACCTCTGCTTCTCCCCTTTGCCAATCCCAACACTGACTACCCATTGCCCAGCGAATCCAATTCAAGCTACTAACCATGACCTACAAAGCTCTCTATAACATCTTCCCTCCCCTCTCTGCCTTAATCTCTAGATCCCTCCCTTCACGCAATTTTCGCTCCTCACAGGACCGTCTTCGCTGCTCACCCCGTGTCACCTCCTCAAACAGCCGTCTTCAAGACTTCTCCTGTGGTTTCCCCATACTCTGGAGCTCACTGCCTCAATACATCAGACTCTCTGCCACCGTCACTAGCCTCAAAAGCAACCTGAAACTCCATCTCTTCAGAAAAGTCCACATCCTACAATAACCCCGCTGCTAGTACACCACCCGACAAACATGTCTGCTCCTCACCTTCTGTCTCTTTCCACCTGCTTTGTAGATTTTAAGCCTTCAGGGGTAGGGTCTTCTCACCCTCTGTTGTTAGTCATCTACCGTCACCATTATACTTATTTAACATATGTTATGTATGTAACCCCTCTTGAATGTACAGTGCTCTGGAACTAATGGCACTTTAAAATAAATAATAATAAAAAAATATATTAATATCAAGCATATAGGAAAATATACTGAAACAAGCAACAAAGTGATCCAGCTTCCATCCAGGTGATCCATATAAAGTATGAAACTTTATTTATTTCTCATATTAAAAACGTGCAAGAAATATAAACATGATGACAAAAAACTGAGTTAAACGCGTTTCAGAGAGTCCTCCTTAATCATGGCATGGCTTACAACATACTGACCGTGGTTTACATAGGAAATACCTCCGGTCACATGACCATACTAAATTAACTCCTAATTTACCAACATAGATTCACAATAATAAAACCTTAATCTCAGTCTAAACAAGACCTGAAACATACTATTAAAATTAATACTAATACATAACATCATGTCTTTTATTAAGTCCTTGTGGTACTCGTGTGGCTAAACGGTAAATCCACCAAGTTTCTCTATTTAACAGCTTCTTACGATGGTCTCCTCCTCTAATGGATTTAAATACCCTTTCTACGCAGAAAAAAATTGACGATCCCTTGCAGTGCCTCAATAAGTCCTCATGCATAAACTCAGTAGCCAAAGTCTATGATGTCTAAAAATGACGATATCTACTTTCAAACTGTTAGTGCAGCCCACATATTGCAGGTTGCACTGAGAACAGGTAATTAAATATATTACAAATTTTGTATTACAGTTGATATATGATTCTATCTCAAAAGTATCGCCATTAGTTGCAGACTTAAATTGTTTAGTGATTTGTATATATTTACAAGCAATACAGTTAGAATGGCCGCATTTGTAAGAACCTTGTTGTGACAACCAGTTCTGAGTGGCTGAAGAATTTTCCGATATAATCAATGCGATTATTCTCCACCTCTTTCCTCATGTTGTCCTGTATATACAATAATGGTAAGTTCTTTTTAATTATAGAAACTATTTCCCTATATTGAGGATTATAAGTGGTGGAAAAAACTATCCTGTTGTCTCTATTTGGCGAACTTTTTCTTATAGATTGTAACAAATTGTTGCGAGATATAGAAGCTACTTTACTTTTTGCCATACAAAGACTACACTGTGGATAGCCTCTCCTACTAAGCCTATCGCAAACATCCTTTTCATATTCTGGGAACTTATTATCAACAGAGCAGTATCTTTTTATTCGCATGAATTCACCCACTGGGATATTTTTAATAACATGTGAAGGATGACACGATTTCGCTTGAAGAATTGAATTTTTAGCCATGTTTTTCCGATAGGATAAGACATCTATTTTCCCCTCTCGATTACCGCAGAGTGACATCCAAATAATTAACACTATCAAGATGCCATTCATTTTGATTCATTTAGATTCATTTCATTCTGATTGATGTATGTGCCAAACATATTTGCCTCTTGTTCCGATCCCCTCCCACACCAGGAGCAGGTCGTCTATATAACGACCATACTACCTGATGTGGGGGAGAAAGGGGCAATCAGAAGAGAAAAGATACCTCTCTTCCCACGCCGACATAAAAATGTTGGCGAGGGAAGGGGAGAACTTGGCTCCCAAAGAGGCTCCACAGCACTGTAGAAAAAAACCTCCCATCAAAACAAAAATAATTATGTTTAAGTAAAAACTCCACTGCCAAAATAACAAAACTATTCACCTCAGTGCTGTGAGAGCTGAAACAAAAAGATGTGGTTCTAAATACTGCAAGACTAGATCATGTGGGATAGATGGGCACAACCCAATAACATCACAAGTAACCCATGCACATTTGTTGTCCCATGGGGCCCAAGACATAATTGTCACGAGGCTCTTAGTATCTTTCAAAAATCCTGGAAGACACATTACTAAAGGTTGTAAGATCCCATCTATCCATGCTCCCAGGGGTTCACCCAGGGAGCCAATACCAGCCACAATCGGTCTTAATGGTGGGTGAAAAATGTTTTGTGGACCTTTGGTAAAGAGTGAAATAATGAAATGACTGGATGTTTCACATATAATTTATCTGCCAATAGAGTAGAAAGAACCCTCATCCTGACTCCCTCATCCAAAAGTTTACGTAATTTAATATGAAACACACTAGTAGGATCCGATAGGAGGGGACGATATGTGCTGGAATCCTCCAACATATCTAAATTTAACTTGTGGTATAAACAACACTACTCCTCCTCCTTTATCAGCCAAACGGATTAGCAAGTCAGGATTTTTTCTTAATTCTAATAAAGCATGCTGTTCCTGTTCCTGTTTTGTGGATATAATATGATGTTCTCTAGTTTTAACTTGCAATTACAATAAATCTCTTACTACACTCTCCTGAAACAGATCTAGACTCATTGGTTGAGATTGAATGGGATAAAAATCACTCCATCTCCTAATACTCTTAGTGCTAGGAACCATATCAACCTCTCTACTTTCACTCTGTAGATTTCTCAAAGTTACCACATTACAAGTGTCCTTAAAAGAAAAATAAACTTTATTGTAGACATCAACACTTTCATCATTGTTCGCCGTTTGTCTTATATCTTCACTAGAATCACAGTTTTCAAAGTGGTTTCTTAATGTTAGCAATCTTGCGAATCTATTCACATCCAGTAGCATTTTGTACTAATCAAGGTTTTTATTCCGTATAAAACCCAAACCTTTAGACAAGAGGGAAATGTGTGCATCTGTCAGGATGTAACTGGATATATTAACAGGGCAGTCTAATATCTCCGCTTGCGAGGTTTCGATTAGCGTTGATCTCTTATGTGTTCTCCTCGCTCTTCTAATGCGTTTTTTGAAACTGTTGCGACATTTTGCTTGGAAATCTTGTTCTTAGGACGTCTCTCCATTGTCTCCATGACACTCAGTGTCTGAAAGTTCATCCGACATAGATGTGGCTGAAGTATCTGCCGAAGTGTCAAGTCCTAGAAAAGAAACATTTCTTCTTCCTCCCATATTATATTGTGAATTTTGATGGTTTTTCAAGATCGAACGGGAGGTGGTAACACTTTCTCCCCCACATCAGGTGGTATGGTTGGTATGGTCAGAACAAGAGGCAAATATGTTTGGCACATGCATCAATCAGAATGAAATGAATCTAAAATTTACATATGAATGGCATCGTGATAGTGTTAATTATTTGGATGTCACTCTGTGTGGTAATCTAGAGGGGAAAATAGATGTCTTACCCTATCGGAGAAACATGGCTAAAAATTCAATTCTTCAAGCGAAATTGTGTCATCCTTCACATGTTATTAAAAATATCCCAGTGAGTGAAATAATGCGAATAAAAAGACACTGCTCTGTTGATAATAAGTTCCCAGAATTTGAAAAGGATGTTTGCGATGGGCTTAGGAGGAGAGGCTATCCACAATGGAGTCTTCGTAGGGCAAAAAGTAAAGTAGCTTCTATATCTCGCAACAATTTGTTACAATCTATAAGAAAAAGTTAGCCAAATAGAGACAATAGGATAGTTATTTCCACCACTTATAGTCTTCAATATAGGGAAATAGCTTCTATAATTAAAAAGAACTTACCATTATTGTGTATACAGGACAACATGAGGAAAGTGGTGGAGAATAATCGCATTGATTATGTTTCAAGAAAAGGTCAATCTCTTGGTTCTTCACTTTCTCCAAGTCTGTTTATCTCGGAAAAATTCTTCAGCCACTCAGAACTGGTTGTCACAACAAGGTTCTTACAAATTCGGCCATTCTAACTGTATTGCTTGTAAATATATACAAATCACTAAACAATTTAAGTCTGCAACTAATGGTGATACTTTTGAAATAGAATCTTATATCAACTGTAATACAAAATTTTTAATATTTAATTACCTGTTCTCAGTGCAACCTGCAATATGTGGGTTGCACTACAACAGCTTTGAAAGTTAGAATACGCCGTCATTTCTCAGACATTCATAGACTGTTGGCTGGAGCTTCTATGGAGTTTCTATGGCATCGAGGCACTTTATTGAGGCACATGCAAGGGATACGTCCAGTTTTTCTTTTTCTGGTATAGAAAGGGTTTTTAAACCCATTAGAGGAGGAGACCATCGTAAGAAGCTGTTAAATAGAGAAACTTGGTGGATTTACCGTTTAGCCACACGAGTACCACAAGGACTTAATAAAAGACATGATGTTATTATTTTTCAGGTCTTTTTTAGACTGAGATTAAGGTTTTATTATTGTGAATCTATGTCGGTAAATTAGGAGTTAATTTAGTATGGTCATGTGACCGGAGGTATTTCTTATATAAACCACGGTCAGCATGTTGTAAGCCATGCCATGATTAAGGAGGACTCTCTGAAACGCGTTGGAGTTTAACTCCGTTTTTTGTCATCATGTTTATATTTCTTGCATGTTTTTATATTAGAAATCAATAAAGTTTCATACTTTTTATGGATCACCTGGATGGAAGCCGGATCACTTTGTTGCTTATTAATATCAAGCAGTTTATCACTCAAGAATGGCTGAAATTGGAGAAGGAGCTCTTGTTATCTAAACTCTTCAAAGGAAAATATCTCTTTGGGGAAGAAGATTCAGCCCACTAGGATCATATTTAAAATGTTGGTGCTCTGGCAGCACATAGCTTTATGAAGTCTTAGCTTTTTTTTTTTCTTTGAAGGGGCCCATATCTTCTAAACAAAAGAGGAGGTATAGAAAAGAAAACAGCTGATCTTTTTTTAAGAAATCCTGGGAAACGACTACAGCCATCTTTTGGCCCAATACTCCACCAACTTGTACTGCTAAAGATTTAAAGGTGTGGTTACTTGAATAACAGGATCAAATTTTGTAAAAAAAAAAAAAAAAAAAAAAAAAAAAGAGTTTCTGTATGATGCCTAAGCCATTGTGATTTGTCTGACATGTAAAGTGGTTGCTTATCTTATGTAGTCAAGAGTTCGGTCTGGCTTTCACTTTGTATGGTTTAAAGGAGTTGTCTCACTACAAGGATTGCTTTTTATGTTTAAGATCTTGCAAAAACAAATCACTTTAGACTTACGGTTCCGGCATGCGCATGTAAGGCAGCAGGGAGAAGGAGCTCCGGCGCCGACCCTTGCTACCGAGGCTTAACCCGGCCATACAGCTATCAAAGCAGCCCTAACAAGTTGCGCACATCAGGCACAGTAAGGCTGGAAGCCGCTGGCCGCAAAGACACCGCCGGGAGCACCTCCATAGCGCCGCAGCAGAGCAGAAATCAGCCGCGGCCAGCCCCAAGATGGCGCCCGATCCACCCCACGCCACGAGGAGCGCGAAAACGGTAGCACAACCGCAAGTATCCTCGGGGGACAGTGGCAGCGATAGCAGTGACCAAGAATCAGGGGCCTCTGAGCTGGAAGTTAATTGCAAGCAACTGGCACAGAAGGAGGCTAAATTGATTGCACCAGATATTAAGGCATCACTGGCTGCTCTGGTAACAGAGACTATGAGGCAGATTCAGACAGATATACACTTCCACACTGCACATATTGCAGAGTTGGAGCAGAGAACCAACAGTGTGGAGGAGGACTTACTGGGAGTGAGAAGCACTCTCCAAAAAACTCTGAGACTTACTAAATCCCTGCAAGATAAGGTAGACGATTTAGAAAATCGTTCATGCCGTAACAATGTCCGTATAAAAGGAGTGCCAGTGGCAATTTCGCAGTCCCAACTACCCAAAATTTGCGCAATTGACATTCCAAGGGCACGGGGACTACCAATCGACTGTAAAGTGGAGCGTGCTCATCGTCTGGGCCCTATGCGAGACAATGGCAGAGCAGGGAACGAGAGAGCAAGACCAGTCATCGTACGCTACCTTGATTTTGCTGAAAAAGCATTAATAATGCAGGCATTTAGGAAAAAAAGAGGAAAACTAACCATTAAGGGACACAACATCCTGATGTTTGCCGATTATTCTGCAGAGGTGACAAAAAAGAGGCGTGCGTTTTTCCCGTTATGCAGTGACTTGGTGCAGAGACAGATACATTTTTCGCTGCAATTCCCGGCGATACTACGCATTTTTCTACCTAATGGCAGATCTGAATCGTTCACTACACCTGAAGCTGCCAATGCCTTTTTATTGGAGATAGAGCAAAACAAGGACCAGCGGGGAAACAAGACTCTGGAGGGTCGATCAAGCCCCACTATGGGACGCCAAACCCCAGATTCACATCGTGACTTGTCGCCAATCCACTCCCCGATACAAGAGACCACGGGAAGCCAGGCGCTCCCACCTCGCTCGGCAAAAAAGCAATGAGTGACACTCTGCCATCTCTTGCTATGTTTTATTTTTGATAGATAGTGATGTCTATCTTAGTTGTCTGTTATCTGATGTCTATTGCATTTATCGCTTAGCGGCTAATTTAGATACAAGGACAGGATATGGTTACTTTAAGCAGTTCCTTAAAAAAAAACAACTTTAGGATGATAGGAACAAGGTGGGAAAGGCAAGGATGCTGCAACACAGAAAGTACAAGGGAGGGTCGGTGTGGAGGGAAGATTTGTGGGCTATATGAGGTCCCTAATAGGCCTAGGTGTACGGGAGGTGAAGGAGAAGAACTTCACGTGCGAAAAAAGTGAAGTCAAGAAAATTGTTTTTGGCTGGGGAAAGTTATGGGGTTTTGTGGTTTACAATAGTTTGTATGGTTACTCTTTTATTCGCTGGCTCGCTTCTGTCAAGACCTTGAGGAAGAAATACCAATTAAAAACGGAGGGTGAGATGGCCCAGGCCGCTAGGAAGATACGAGTTTCCTGGAGGGGTAATGCTGTGACAAATTGCAGCCATGACAAAGGTTACAACGTGGAATGTTAAGGGGCTTAACTCCCCCCATAAGAGGAGGATGGTGCTTCGCCATTTAAAAAAACTCAAGGGAGATATAATACTGTTACAAGAAACCAATCTGAAGGTGGAGGACATCCAGAGAATGAACAAGCTTTGGGTAGGAGAGGTGGTGGGCTCCGTGGTGATTGGAAACAAAGCAGGGGTGTTGCTGCTAATCCATAAACAGGCCCAGTGCTCGGTGGTGACCTCCAGAAGCATTAAGGAAGGCATAATCTTCCATGCAGTATTGGACACCCCGGCGGGACGAATAAGTGTATATAATATATACGCTCCTAATAATCCTGATAAGGAATTCTTTGGAGTCCTGGAGACTTGTGTTTTACAAGACCGGGAGCCCCAGATTTTGGTAGCCGGGGATTTCAATTGTGTAATGGATTCACAGGAGGAGAGTGAGAGTCGGGTAACTAGACAGGTGTTGCGGGGTCCGTCACTTCTGGCACAGCTGCCAAAGTCTACAGGCCTCAATGATGCTTGGAGGCACAGACACCCGGAAGGTAGAGATTTCACCTTCTACTCTCACGCACAACACTCATGGTCCAGATTAGACTACCTCTTACCAAATAACAATATAATGAAAAAAGTCACAGAAATAGAGATATTAGATATGGTGATCTCGGATCATACTCCAGTCTCACTTAAGATACAAAATACGCACCCTAAGGGCACGGATATCTTTTGGAGATTCCCATCATTTTTGACACAGGAGGAAGACTTTAGAGATAAACTCAGAGGCTGGTGGCTAGATTACTCTAGGGATAATCAGGAACATAGAAATAACCCATTTTTATTTTGGGATACGGCAAAAGCTGTATTAAGGGGCAAAATCGTGGCCTACACCTCAGGATTTAAAAAACGGGCACAAAAAAAATATCTAGCGGCAACTATTAAGCTACAGAGTAGTTATACTAAATTTATTGCCACTTTATCAAAGGAAGATAAGCAGGCCTGGGAACAGGCCAAAGTAGAATATGAGTCCTGGCAAGAAAAAATTGAAAAAATGTATGTAGATCGCCAACAAGCGGAATATTTTCGCTTTGGCAACAAGTCAGGCAGGCTGCTGGCCAATATGGCTAAAGGAAGGAATAAACCTAACATCATTCACGAATTAAAAGACCAGAGAGGAACAAGTTGCACAGACCCTAAAGTGATCAATGGTATTTTTAAGGATTTTTATGAAGATCTTTACAGAGATGATACTCCGGGTGGAGATTTTTCTGCATTTCTAGACAAAATACCACTCCCGTCCTTGTCAGAAACAGATCTAATTCCTTTGAATGCTCCGGTTACGGACGAGGAGATAACGGCTACAATTAAGTCCCTGCCGAACAATAAGGCCCCGGGCCCAAATGGCCTCAGCAGAATTCTACAAAACATTAGCCCCAGAAATAGTTGAAGACCTTAGGCGAGTCTTTGAAACAATTATATGTACAAAAGAAATGCTGGCATCGGCAGATACTGCCTATATTAAAGTACTTCACAAACGTGGTAAGGATCCCACTGTCCCAGGCTCATATAGGCCAATTTCCTTGATTAATCAGGACGCAAAAATTTTCTCCAAACTTATGGCCAACCGATTGGCTCAGCTTTTGCCAAAACTCATTAGTCCACATCAAAATGGGTTTGTCAGGGGCAGATCAGGCATAATAAATATCAGAACAGTGTTGGCAGTGCAGGATGCCATATCTAGTGGGAAAATGGGGGAGGATAAGCCAGCACTCTTGCCTTAGATGCCGAAAAGGCATTTGATAATGTCAAATGGTCCTGGCTATATGCGGTTATGGATAAGATGCATATCTCCGGAGATTTCAGAGACTTCTTGGCAGCTACATATCGTAATCCCCAGGCCAGGATTAATACTCCTGGCTTCCTGTCCGGGTCTATAAGATTACAAAAGGGGACAAGGCAAGGATGCCCGCTGTGTACCTTGCTTTTCAATATAGCACTGGAGCCACTTATCTCTCATCTGGTCTCTTCTGAGATATACAGAGGCATTAAGGTAGGGAAGGAGGAGGTCAAGCTATGTGGGTTTGCCGATGATCTGTTGCTCTTTGTCCGCTCTCCCTCACAGCATCTGGAACCCATTATAGACGAACTAAGGAATATAGGGGACCTTATGGGTTACAAGATCAATATATCTAAGAGCCAACTACTGTTCCTGGGGCAAAGGCAAGATATTCCTGGTCTCAGAGGAAAGGTAGAGATATCCACGTCTTACCTCACATATCTGGGCATAAAGATAGGAAAAGACACATCTTCCCTTTATCAATTAAATTATATCCCACTAATGGAAAAAATTGTGAGAGAATTAGATAAATGGGCAATCTTGCCTATATCATTTTTTGGAAGGGCCCATCTATTAAAAACAATGAGTTTTTCTCGATTAATGTACCCACTGCAGAATATTCCACTCTTCTGAGACATAAAGATATAAACAAATTAAGGTCGGCTTTCATCAAGTTTCTTTGGAAAAAAAAGAGACCTAGAATAGCATATAGGAAGCTTGTGCTACCAAAAAGGGATGGCGGATTACAATTACCAGATATTCGTCTATATAATCTGGCTTCACTAATGAGACATGCTAGAGACTGGATGCATGGTACGAGTCACTTTTAAAGCTTCTCACTGGAACAGGAGCTGGCGGGCTCCTACTCGCTTAGAGCCTTACTACACACTCCCTATAAAAATCTGCCCCCCGCAATGAAACACAGTATGACACTAAGATACGATTGCCACCTGGAAATCGGTGAGAAAACTATACGGGCTCCCCATGCACATGTCCAAATATGCCCCATTATGGGATCTGCCTGCTTTCCCCCAGGGGAAAGAGAATAAGCTTTTTCAGGAATGGAGGGCTCAGGACATTTGGCATGTATCTGACCTTATTCATGCCACGGAAAAGAGATTTTTAAGCTGGGAAGAGATGAGAATCAAGTACAGATTGAACCCTAATCAGATATTTCAATATCTACAGTGTATTCACTTTTGTAAAAGTCAGGTACGTAACCTAGCAATCGTCGAGGCCAGAGGGGATTTTGACACTTTGATTGGCAGCGCGGGAAATCCACTCTCGCTGTCTGTAATATATACACAGCCTAGGGGAAGGTCTCTGCGAGCTGTCAATGACAAGTGTTTTGAGACATGGGACAGGGAATTGGGAGGCCCAGAAGTTAGGGATCAAATCAAAATAGGTTTAAATAAAGTGAGAACAGTCATTACAAACGAAAACTGGAGAGAAATGCTATTCAGGCTAGCCCATAAGGCAACATATGCCTTTGACATCCCCTACAAAGATGCACCATCTCACTATCTACGGGAGTGTCCGAAATGTAAACTGCAGAGAGCGGACTTCATGGTATTTGGCATTGTCCGAAATTGACAAAATATTGGGAGGAGACGCTGGCCTTCATAGAGTCATAGAGTCGGTTTGGGCCATTAAAGTTCCAGATATCCCAATAAGTGTCATATTCCATTATATTCCAAGAGAGAGGAAGGACGAAGGCGAGTCGCAGTCCTCTATTAATTCTAAGGGAGTGCATCTCACCTTACTTTCAGCCAAAAAGGGGATTTTAAGACATTGTCTGGAGGACAAAACCCCGAGCTTACAGGAGGTCATAGAGATTTTGAAGAGTCTATTGGTAGTGGACAGAATTGAAGCGGAAGCTAATAAAGAGAAATATTCTGCCAGATTATTCAAAAAATGGAAGCAATTTATTGTTAAAGTATTCTCGGATGAAGAAATTGGGGTGTTGATGACTCCTTTTAGATATACCACATACTACTTGCACGAGAAGTTGGGAGGGTCGTTAGGCAGGTTAATTAGTGGAGACCCCCTTTGAACCCTGAACTTCGAACCTTGAACTTTGAGTTCATTGGGTCTATCCTCTTGGCTAAGCCAACAGAGTAGTCTAAATTAACTAAGTACTTAATCAATATAAAAGTCAGGTCCTTGAATAAGAGATGGGACCAGCGGATTTAGGTGTTATATGTTATGGTTTGGATACAAAGTTATAATTGAACTTATGGAATCTTTTGAAATATCTTGATATATGTCCAAAATTATGTCAGCTTAGAAGATATTACAGTGTCTATACTTAGGCAAGGCTTTAAACATTTGGAGGGACAAGGTGCCAGATGGACACTTAAACATAGATATTTACTAAGAAAAGAGGAAGAAGGGTTACAGCAAAAGCTGAGATAACCAATACGTGCCTTTTACCTTTGACAACGAAATATTTTATTGTTGTATTGTTTTACATTATTTGGTGCATATGAGTTTGTAACTTGATATTTCCCTTCTTCTAAATAAAAATGTGTTTAAAAAAATAAATAAAAAACAAATCACTTTGCAATATGTGTCCACTAACAGTGTCCTACCTATTCTGAGATATCCCTTCTTGTATGGGCTGCTTCAGCTCCTCAGATCGCTATAGCTACAGACCTGTTTGATCTTTCCTGATAGGCTGTCAGCACTGGTTGCTATAGCTACAGACCTGGCTTCTACTTCAGCCTAGTAGAAGCCAGTAAACATGGCCCTGAATTCAAAATGAAAACAAGAAAACAGTAGGTAAGATGAATCAATGTAGTGAGACAACCCATTTAAAGAGCCATCTTTAGCCTGGATGACTTTTTGGAGAAAGGATCTGACAGGTAGACGATTTTCCTATTGACTCCAGAGTTTTCCAGCAAGAGGATCCATTTGAGGTCCCAGAACATGAGGAGCAGAGGAGGAGAAAGCATTCCTCTAATTGCTGGCTGGCTTTCAAGCAAAGGGTTGCTGTTCTAAATGGTCTAGATCCTCTTAATAACCACAGGCTGACTGTAATTTCCAAGGTAAATCAGTTTCTCCCAATGTGGGAAAAACTATTTTTGGCTGAATTCTGCAACTACTGAGATAAGATATCATCTAGAATACCCCCCATGACTCCTGGAAACATTTTCTTCAAAGACTTCTGCTCAGCTAGAAAAAATGCTGACTTTAACAGGCAAATTAGGTTCATGAAGATCAGAGAGAGAGAAGCTTTTATTCTTCACCCTTCCAAGTAAAAAATAAATAAATAAAAACAGTGGTGTCTATTGGGACATTTCAATCTAAAAGAACGAATGGGGATATGTCAGAATTGGGATTCGCCATTTGTTTGGTGAATTTTGTGGCAAAAAACTGTCGTAGCCCTATTCTATATATGTCTGAGCAGTCGTACACAAAACTAGGCGCAGTTTACGCCAGGCACGACACATTGCATAGCATATCTTAGGCGCATAACTTCCAAAGTATACCACACACCACATTTGTGACAGGTTTATACATTTGCGTGCACTATACACTTCAGGGCCATAGGTGCAAGACTTGGGCATCCTTAGCCCTTAGATAACTTCCAGCAGTTTGGAAAGCCCTATAGACATTTGGGACAGCATGTATGAACGGGGCTGTGCCAGATATCTGCCGTCTTTTTAGTCTGATATCAGGCGCAGCCCCGTTCACTACATTTTTAAATGTGCCGCACGCCATTATCGGGCTCATTACATAGAGCCTGCGGCACTTTGTAATGCACCCGATCTTGCGGTGTGCACTAGAACCGTAGCGAAGCTATAAATGTATAGCTTCGCTATGGCATTTCTAGGTGCATTGCAGCTGGAACAGGTATACAACCAGAGACGTAACTTGAAGCTCCAGGGCCCTAGAGCAAAAAGTGAAAAAGGCCTCCTAGCTACCATGTGCCACTTACAATGCTGGTGTCTCCTTATGTGGCAGAAGAGCTTTTGGGCCCCCCCTCAAACTGTAGGGTCCGGTAGCGACTGCTACCCCTGCACACCCTATAGCTACCTCCTGTATACCACTTTCAAAGTGGTATACCTGAGCCAGAACTGTCGTACAAGCGGTAGAATGCGGCAGATTTATGACCCGCTGTAGAGCGGGATCATAAATCAGGCGCATTCTAGGCAATTATTATGCGCATGAAATTTGGTGTTAACACGCCAAACTTCATACATGCTGCCCTTGGTCTTTCTCTTACACGGAAGGATATTCTGATATTTGTATGGTTACAGACAACACTATAGCTGTGGCCTATTTAAAAAAAAACAGGATGGAACAACGAGCAAGATGCTTCAGCGCCTGGCAGGCAGGATTTTTCAGTGGACAAAGGTCAATATCTCCTTTCTCTCTGACGTCCATCTGACAAGAGATGAAATGTGGTATAAGATTACTTAGGTTGAAAGAATCTGCTTAAGGTAGAATGGAAGCTGCATTCAGCTATTTGGCCAGCCGGAAATGGTTCTCTATGCATCATTTCAGAGCCACTAGTTGAGGCTGTTCTTCCCTCTTTCTCACAGGGATTTCACTTTGGTGGTGGATGCTTTCTCTTAGTCCTTGGAAATGGAAATTCTGTATGCCTCATTTTTATCGCCCCAGATTTTCCCAAAAAATCTTGGTTCCTGTTACTCCTTATACAGCCTGAGAGATATTCTGGCATTTGCACCCTAAAACAGGTCCCATCTAAACTTTACTATATTTGTCACTCAGAGATGTCTTTTCCATTGGGCAGGGTACGCGGCTGTACTCTACGTCAGAGGGGTCATATCTACCTACAGGGGGCTGTGTACCTACCCACATGGGGCTGTGTACCTACAGGGGGCTGTAGATCTACCTACAGCAGGCATATATACCTATCTTCATACAGGGGGCTACTTAACCTACCTACAGTGGGCCTATATAACTACTTTCTGGGGATCTATATACCTACGTACTTAATGGTGGGCAACATTACTACCATATCAGAGGTAGGAATTGGTAGGGAAGTGCTGATAAAGTGAGAAGTCTAAGATGTTTGTGTGTTACATTCAGCAGGAACAAGTTGTGACCATGAGAAGTTGCAATGGCGTTTTGGTCAGATGGAGAAGAAAAGGGAAAAAGAACAACTCCGAGAATGACTCATCAGAAAAGCCATCTCCTATGAGTCCCTGGATTTCAGGGGTTATTTTGCTTCTGTGTTTCATAGTTTGTAAGGCCGAAAAGACGAGACGTCCATCCAGTTCAGCCTGCTATGCTAAGTTGTTGATCCAGAGGAAGGCAAAAACCCCCAATGAGGTAGAAGCCAGTTGTCCTCATTTTAGGGAAAAATTCCTTCCCGACTCCAATCTGGCAATCAGAAAAATCCCTGGATCAATGACCCCTCTCTTGAATCCTATAAACAAATAACTTGTTATATTATTACGCTCCAGAAATACATCTAAACCATTTTTTGAACTCCGTTATTGAATTCACCATGACAAGTCCCTCTAGCAAGAGTTCCACATCTCACTGCTTTACGTAAAAAATCCCTTTCTATGTTTATGTAGAAACTTTCATTCCTCAAGACGTAGAGGATGCCCCCTTATTCTAGATACAGCCCTGGGTATAAATAAATAAATCTTGGGAGAGATCTCTATATTGACCTTTGATGTATTTAAACATATTTATTATCTCCCCCGAAGCCGTCTTTTCTCTAAACTAAATAACCCCAATCTTGCTAATCTTTCGGGTACGTAGTCCACCCAGTCCTTTTATTATTTTTGTTGCCCTCCTTTGTACCTGTTCAAGCTCTACAATGTCTTTCCGTGCACTGGTGTCCAAAACGTACACAATATTCCATGTGTGGTCTAACCATGACTTGTATAAGGGAGAATAATGTTCTCATCATGTGCCTCTATGCCCTTTTAATACACCCCATGATCCTATTAGCCTTGGCAGCTGCTGCCTGACACTGGCTGCTACAGTTTAAGTTTACTGTCCACTAGGATTCCCAAATCCTTCTCCTGTCACTTTTACCCCAGCCTTTTTCCATTTAACATGTAGTCATTAATGGATTTTCCTCCCCATGTGCATAACCTTGCATTTATCTGTATTAAACCTCATCTGCCAAATTTTCCCCGCCCCGGCCTCCAACTTATCCAGATCCCTTTGTAATAACACATTATCCTCTATTGTGTTGATTACTTTACAGACTTAGTATCAGTAATTGGATCAGTAATGTATTCATTATCATGTGATGGTGACCTGAGCTGGTGTCTGACCACTCTGTGGACTCTATATGGCAATGTTGTAGGTTATAAATTAATTTATATATTCCTGTGAGTGACTGGTTGGAGAGTCCAGTGCACAGCTCTGCCCAGGGGCTCATAATGCTGTTAAGACGGCCCTGGTGTCACTTCTAAACTTTACTGAATGTGGAGCTTTTTTCTCTCATTCTTGGCTAAGGGCATGGCCAAACAGCATAGATACAATACCAGTCAGATTCTGATTAAATAATTCAACCAGTATTTAATCATTTTTTGAACAGTTATGGGGAAGAATTCTGGCCGCAATTTACCGATTCGGACATCTCCCTAAACATTGAATAGTACATGTTCTGTCCTAAAACCGGGTGGAAGAATGTGCATGTGCCAAATTTTTTAGATGGTTTTTGGAGTTCAAATCCAAACATTAAAAAATCCAAGCTGTGGGGGGAGTGGCCTGGCATGCTGGCAGGAGGACGCATGCTGTAGGAGCTCCGTGCGGGCCTACGATTCAAATAGTGGCAGTAGCACCTAAATGCCGTTCAGGAGAGCATATTAAAAGGGGTAGGACTGTTCCTGGCACCCAAAGACTCAGGTGTTGCAATCAGAACTTCTTTGATTCCCTTGCTGATCGGCGCAGGAAGAACGGAGCGCGAGGTGGGGTATGGCTGAGCACGGGCGCCATCTTCCCTTCTGGCCTGGGCCTCAGCTTATGAATCAACTAGGAGGCAGAGTCAGGGATGTGGAGTCGGAGTCGGAGTCGGCTGGTATTTTGCAGGAGTCGGAGTCGTCAAAATATGGACCGACTCCGAATCCCAATATATTAATAAGTTGGGTCCAGTTAAGTTATTGCACGGAATTTGGGTCAGGCCAGTGCTGCTGCTCACATATCGTCAGCCTCATCACTCATGAGGGAGTGTAATTGATGACTGGAGCAGGCACAACAGCGCTGCCCAGGGACAAAAAACAGATTTCAGCAACATTTTTTCATCTGCTTTCAAAGATAGTAGAAGAGTCCAACCATTCATCAAAACTGACTGCGGCTGAGGCAATTCCTTTATACCTGTCATTGTTAGAGATGTTGCACCATGTGGTCACCGTGTTGCCCCCCAAAGTTAGTGTAAAAGAGGCGTTCTCTAGCTGGAAATAAATGAGATCTCAGGATTGTGAGGTCATGTATGCGGATCTGATGGAGGCGATACTATTTTCAGAACCAATTCTGAACAACTCCACAAATGTTCTTGCAGTGTTTTGCTTAATTATAATATATTTTACACTACCGCTTTGTACATTGAGGCTTACTGTAATTTATTATACAGTCATACTTACATATCTTATGCAAAATCTGGACTTGGCAATATTTGCATCTGCTAGTTCTGTTTTGCTCTTAAAAATCAAAATGTTATTTTTTATTTATTTTGTTAGCTTTGGGATAATCCACTTTGGTTTCAAGCACTGCCTGAATCCTTCTGGGCTCTGGATCAGATTTCAAGCACATCGTGACCAAAATTGATCCCAGGTTCTTCTACACATTCCCAATGTTGGGTGCTGACTGGACTTGGATACAAATAAGCTTTTTCTTCAACTCTACCACAAGTGTTCAAAAGATCAAAAACATTGTTACCCCTTTGCTTATCATTGTCTGTTCTAAACTAAATATGCTTGATTATTGTATCACAAGTTTGATAACTGCTGATGGTTACCATTGTACTATAGTAAATTATTACTTGCATGCGACGTGTATGAGGGAGTCCGGAGTCGGGGCTTTGGGAAATTGAGGAGTCGGCGTCGGGCGGTTCGCTTGCCGACTCCAAAGCCCTGGGCGAGTGACCGAGGAGGGATCCGACGTGTCGTCAACGGGTGGCCCGAGTGCTGCGAGGATCACCCACACAGGTAAATTCTCCACCCGCCGAAACCCGACAGCTTATCCTGCGGTGGAAAGGAGCACTCATGAAGGAACCCCTTGATGACGTGTGGGCCGCCATATTTCATCCAACCTGGACGGAACTCCTGCCGCGAGTCGCCGGGGGACAGAGCTGCAGTGGAGGACCGAAACGCCTCTCTGGAGACCCGAGCGCAGCGGGGATCGTCCGCACAAGACGCCGTCCATCCGCGGAATACCTGCAATCCACCAGCGGGGGATGGAGCTGCATCCGCGGGACACCGCAGCACCACGTGGGCGCCAGCATCACCGCCTGATCGGGGCATCTCCTGCACCTCGCCGGCGCACAACTCCACGGAGGGAGACCCGAGGGTATCTCAGAGGAGACGGCAGCTGCCGACGCCACCGAGCGAGGACGTCGGGCTCCCCATCAGCTGTAAGTTACAGAGGCTGCTTGGGACAGGAGGAGCAGAGGGACTTGCTCCCGTACAGTGGGAGAGAGGGATGCAGGCAGCAGCTAGCCGGGCACCAAGGGCAGGACTCCTCCTAACGAAAGCCCAGATGGAGGAATGTGGAGGGGATATTGAGCTCAATAGAGGAGGGAGAACTGTGCCCACATTATGTACAGGGGACATACCAGGTAATGATCACACAGGAAGGAGAGTGGAGGGGCAGGGTTCAATGTCTAGGATGGGAGCCAAACCAGGACTTGCTGTCACATAAATCCGTCTAATATGCCCCATGGGGAATCCATGGGTTTGGAATCCTGGCCCAGAGTGAATACCAGACCCGTTTCAGGAGACTGGCGGACCCTTTTTGAGGACTCGTCTAATGTTTATGGGTCTCAGGCATCTGGCCGTACCTATATCTCCTACAGGCAGTCCGCAGGCTGTCTATCCGGGTCTGGCGCCACTGATTCTGTTGCTTCCCGAGCTGCTTCCCCAGATGGCTGCCACGTATACTCCGATCTCGGAACTCCACCTGATCATACCTCTGATATCACAAAATATCGTGCCCTTGTAATCCTCAAGGGCCATCCTGAGCTCCAGTCACTTCATAAACATTTTACCAACCAAGGAGATATGTCGGCTATGGCAGCTGATATCATAAACAAGCTTGGCAGCAGGAGCTGGCAGTGGTCGTGGGATGACCGTCTCCTCAATCCAAACTAGAGTAGAAACATCCGAATCCTCACATTCTTCAGTCAAAAAATCATCCTAGGACTGCAATCGGCACTCACTCGCAGCTAAACCCTCCATCAACATCTTGTCGATCAGTTTGACGTTTGGAGAAACAGAAATAGGAGGAAACATTGTCAGATGTTAGGGGCCTCCCAGAGTCTGTTAAACCCACAGGACTTATTCCGTTCCGTGCTAGAAATTAAAGCTCGTTTAATATGCTTCTGGGGAAAGGCTACTGAAATCCAATATCGAGATTGGGACAGAGCACTAGGGCTTCTTCGCCCCATGAGTCAGGACGCTTGCCAAGCCGCGAGATGTAATATGTAGACAAGCCATTATTATACAATTAAGGAAGGAACATAATGAGTAAAGCGAGATGAGACTAACAAAAATATCCTGTAGTGAGGGGGTCAGGGTGGCTTTGTTCCCAGACTTGTCGAGACTGCACACTTCGACTTCGTCTGGCATTGAAGCCTCTCATTACCCTTCTGCAAAATCGTCGCGAAATAATGTCACCGCTGGGTGGGATATCTTTTGCCCTCCATTGTCCAGGTACGGGATGATGGGCACGGTGACATTATGAAACCCCGGCGGCTGCCGGTGTTCCTTGCAGCTTTGTAAGCTACCTAGAGTTACCACTCCCCGATTGGGAGGTCTAGCTGTGTCCAATTGCTCGCGTGTGCCAACCCTGCGCGTGCACACCATGCCCTTCCAGGAAAAGTGGATCACATGAACCACCCAAAAGTGCAGAAGACATATTGAGATCAGAGAAGTGGTCTCACGCTTGGAGAGGGTGGATGGTCGCAGTGAAAAGCGGTGCTTCTACATAACACACCAATGATTCATTCAGAATTCTCCTTTTATTGGTAGTGGCCCAGTGAGTGATACACATGTTTTACTGTCCTTCAGGGCCGCCATCAGAAATTTCAGGGCCCCTGGGATTTACACATTGTATGATGCATTCTGGGCCCCCCCCCCTTCGGCCCCATCCCTCTGCCAACCCCATGCCACGTCCCCACTCAGGACAGCCCCCACAATGCCTCCACCACACACACTGGCCCCCCTCACACACACAATGCCTCCACACACACACACAAATGCCTCCCACACACACACACAATTGCCTCCACACACACACACAATGCCTCCACACACACACCCCATGCCTCCACACACACACACAATGCCTCCACAACACACAACTGCCTCCAAAGACACACTCACTGCGCCTCCTACTCACACACACTGCCTCCACACACACACTCTGCCTCAACACACCACATGCCTCCACACAACCTCTGCCTCCTAACACACACATCAATGCCTACACAACACACAAACTATGCCTCTACTCACAACACACTATGCCTCTCCCCACACACACATTGCCTCCCCAAACAGCTCCCACAATGCCTCCCCACAATCAATGCCCCCACACACAATGCCCACTCCACAATGCCCCCACAAACTCAATGCCTCCACACACAATGCCCCCACCACAGCTCCCACAATGCCCCCAAATACAATGCCCCCACATCACAATGCCCAAACAAATGCCCCCACACACAATGCCCCACACACAGCTCCCACAATGCCTCCCCACAAAGCCTCCCACAATGCCCCCACACACCACACACACACAATGCCTCCACACACACACAACAATGCCTCACACACACACCACACAACACAATGCCACCCACACACACCCACCACACACAATGCCTCCACACAAACACACACCACACACAATGCCTCCACACACACACACAAGGCCTCCAACACAAACACACAATTGCCTCCACACACACCACACACAATGCCTCCTCACCACACACACAATGCCCCCACACATCTATGCCCCCATCAAACACAATGCCCCCAACTCAATGCCCCCACACACAATGCCCACACTCTCAGCCTACCACAATGCCTCCCCACACACAATGCCCCCTCCCACCCGCCCCCACAAAACAATGCCCCACACACAGCTCCCACATATGCTACACATCACTATTGCCCCCACACACAATGCCCCCACACACAAGGCCCCCACACACAATACCTCCACACAGAATGCCTCCCACACACAATGCCTCCACACACAGCTCCCCACACACAACACATGCCCCCACCACACACATTGACACCCAACACACATCTAACTCAATGCCCACACACAATGCCCTCCCACAACAATGCCCCCACACACCAATGCCACACACACATATGCCCCCCACACACAATGCCCACACACACAATGCCCCCACTCACAGCTCACACAATGCCCCCAAACACAAAGCCCCCACAACAAATGACTCACACACTATGCCTTCCTCAACACACACACACAATGCCTCCAAACACACACACAATGCCCCCACACACAATGGCCCCCACCACACAATGCCCCCACACACAGCTCCCACAATGCCCCCCCACAGTGACCCCACACACAATGCCCACACACACACAATGCCTCCACACACAAATGCCTCCACACACAGCTCCCCACACCCACACACAATGCAACCACACACAGCTCCCTCATTGCCCCCACACACAATGCCTCCACACACAATGCACCCACACACAATGCCCCACACACAGTTCCCACAATGCCTCCCCACAGTGACCCCACACACAGCTCCCACACACACATATGCACTCCACTCACTCAACTGTGCCCCCAACTAACACGCCCTACCAACACCACACACAATGCCCCCACTCACTGCTCCCACAATGCCTCCCCACAAATGCCCCCACACACAATGCCTCCCCCCCAGCTCCCACAATGCCTCCCCACAATGCCCCCACACACAGCTCCCACAATGCCTCCCCACAATGCCCCCCACACACAGCTCCCACAATGCCCCCTACAATTTGCCCCCACACACAGCTCTCCACAATGCTACTCCCCACAATGCACCCCCACCAGCTCACACTATGCCTCACCCACAAGGCCCCCACAAACACAGCTCCCACACACAATGCCTCCACACAATGCCCCCATAACTTTGCCTCCACCACACACAGCTCCCACAATGCCTCCCACAATCCCCCCACACACTCAGCATCCCACTCAAGGCACCTCCACACAATACCCCCACATCACTCCACTCCAGATCCCACGTATGGCCTCCCACTATGCCCCCACAAAACATTTGCCTCACCACAATTACCACCCAACAACACCTACCACACACAGCTCCCACAATGCCTCACCACAATGCCCCCACACACAGCTCCCACAATGCCTCCCCACAATACCCCCACCAACACCTCCCACACACAGCTCCCACAATGCCTCCCCTATCAAGGCCCCCACAACAATGCCTCCCCTCAATAACCCCACCATCACCTCCACACAACAGCTCACACAATTGCACTTCCACACCAATTCCAACACAATTACTACTTCCCACTCTGTGCTCCCACTTTGCCTCACCAACTCAATGCCCCCACTAACATTGCCGCCACCACCACATGCCCCCCTCTACATTGCCTCCACTATATACCCCCACCATACACCTCCCACTACATGCTCCTCTAACATTGCTCGCCACACCACATTGCCCCACACACAATGCCTCCCCACAATACCCCCACCAACACCTCCCACACACAGCTCCCACAATGCCTCCCCACAATGCCCCCACAAACAATGACTCTCCACCACATGCCTCCCCCACAGCTCCCAACAATGCATCCCCACAGCATCCCACAATGCCTCCACCACAGCCTCAGAGGGGGGGGGGAGTACGCTGGGGCAGAGAGGGGGCTTCAGTGGGGCCCCACATTATTCCCAGCGTGTGAGGAGGTGGGGGGCGCTCTGATTCTAGGACTGCTCTGTACTGACAGCAGCAGGTCCTCTAACCTCCTTCCAGCGTCTCCATCTGATGCAGTCTGGCCCCACTCCCTCTGCCAGACTGGAGTCACTGAAAAGCCCCGCCCAACAGGCAGTGAGATGGGAGGGGACCGACTCCGATCAGAGGAGACGCTGCGAGGAAATGAAAGTTAGTGACAGGACGCTGCTGCTGTAGCATGTGACGTACAGAGCAAGTCACTGCTGCGACCGGGTGCGCGGCCTACTCACACACTGAGCCGCTCGGGTCCCTGCGGACAGTCAGCAGTGACGCGGGGCCGTGTACAGGGCTGACAGACTTTAAACAGGAGGGCCTGCTTGCCGCGGGCCCCCCTGTTTCACCGGGCCCGGTACGGGGGCTTACCCCCTGTATGGGGGGCCTGCTGCCCTTGTTGGTGCTTCCTGGTATTTTTTGGACCCTGATCTGGTTGTGTCCCTTGGTTTGGGTACGGGATCCTTGGCTCCCATATTTCGGAGAAACCCGACTGGGTCCACAAAATGTTTTTTACTCTAATTTTAAAATATGCCACTCTTTGACCTTGTTTTTGATTGAATGTTGTTTCTTCATAGGCCCGGGATGACCTGTATATTATTTAAACTGTATTATCTTTCCTATTATATTTTGGATTGATGGGGCTCCTCGTCCCCCCCCCCGATAGGTTTTTGACGGCACTGTGTGTCTGTCCTTAGCATGAGTGATTCTGGATTTTAGTTTTTTTGCGGGGCTGTATTTGGCATTCAGGTAAAATTGTACGTTTATCTTCCTAAAGTTTAGTGTTTTATTTTACTCTTTTTTTGTTGGAGCGGCGGGTTTGAAACTTTTTTCCTTAAGTGCTGATTGCCCAATATTTTTTCACGCATGGGCCTTCAAATATCTTCCCTCAATGAAAAAGGGTTTAAATATTCCAAAGGAATCACAGATCCATATTGTATCCCAAAAGCGGGGGGGCAATACTCTGTGTTCGGAGACCTTCTTAGTGGGCCATTTAGAACCTTAAAAAAACAAATATTTCCCCCTCTGGTGCTGCAGTGAAACCCCACTCATAAAACAAAAGGGCGTACGATTTTCTTTCACAAAAAAGGGGCCCGGTCCAGATTTAAATGTCAAAAAAGTAAGATGCCCCTACTTTTTGTTTAAATTTCGATATTGATGTCCACCAGTTCTTTGCAACCATCTATCCCCCGAATCAAAGGCCACTACCTTCCTACTACGTATTAGATGATTGACCGAAATTCGCTGAGGGAAAATTTTCTTATGTGGGGATTCAATTTTGCTCGCGCCAGTTAGACACCTTTTGGGCGTTCCTTTGGGCCGCACCACAGGGTTAAAGAATTCGAGGGGGGTCCTGTATGTATGCATTTTGTGATGTCTGGGGACTCATCATCCGGTGTGGATTACCTTTATTCGATCCCCTGGAGGTTACATAGAATAGATTATGTTTCCCCCAACTGCTCTTTTGTCTGAGGCTTCAATTCAATTTTGGCAATATTTCTCTCAATCACTCCCCCGGGGTCATTATTTTAGAAGAAAACCCCAAAAAGGGCCCACTTTCCCGAGGGGGCCAAAAAAGATATTGGTTGCAGTGCTAAAAAAATCCAAGTACACTTTCTAACAAAAATCGGGTCTTTATTTCAAAAAGTCAAGGTTTTTAAGATTGGGGGTGTACACATTCCTTAAACAACATAAACCCTTTGTTGGCTTTCTTATCTAATTTTTAAAAAATCTCCCTCTCTTTGTTAGAGAAAGAAAAAATCGAAATGGGCGCCATCTTGGCATTTCTAGTGTGTCGACACAATGCCCTTTGTGAGTGCAATAGAAAATTATACATAATAAAATTTTTAAAAAATTTTTCCTTTACAAGCAGATTATAAATAATGCACGTAAAAGCTGTCCTGTATAACCATAACTCTTTAATGTGATAGCAAAAGGCCGCATATATAAAGGACATAAGAGGTATTATACTGATTAATACATTAATATAGGACACAAAGGGAGCACACATCTATAACCTTTGTTACCATCCACAAAACAGTCCCCCCTTGAGACTTTGGTCTCATTTCTAATCTTTTCCTTGGGACCTAGACACCACGGGACTACAGCTGCGTTTAAGTGTCCCAAACATTCTCTCTGTTAAGCAGTGAGGGTTGGTCCAATACCGTGCCCCATCTAGTGATCCACTATCCCTACACTCCTGCTCAAATAATTCTGATATAGGGAGACGTCCGCTCACGGGCAGGCACATGTTGTGGCAGGGTCCAAAAGGTGTCTAGTAATGTTCCAATGTCATTATAGGAGCCGGGGTTTGGACAGCTGTAGGGTATGGGAAGTGTTGCTGTCATAGTTGAAGCCAGCGTGGAACAACTGTTCATCATTGTAGAATGCTTTCATCCACAGCTCTTCCAAGTAGTTTCCTTCAAACAGGAAAAATCACAACCAACCAATTAGGGCAAGAATGAGCAAAATGCAGACAATGCAGCAATCCCATTGTAGCTAAAAACATCCCTGCCAATCCTTCAACCTAGTCTGGACTTTGAGATCTCCCAATATCCAATATACATCCCTATGGAGAGTATTTGATTCTGCAACTTGTTGCTACTGATGTTCTATATGTGGTAGCAGTACCTTTTGGTGGTAAAGTTACAGGAATCTGCATTTCCCATACTACAGGTATTAGAAGGTGTAATTAACGCGGGTTAAACTGTAGTCCCAACCCCTGGCCTTAATGTTTTGGTGGTGATTGAGTATTTGGCCTTCCTTTCCTCACAGTTCAGTATGGTTTGTAGGATGAAGTTGGGGTACAGACTAAGAAGACATCCTGTGCTGATACAAGGAATTTCTAGAGGGACAGTGCCCGTATGGGGCCTAGCGGCTGAGCAAAAAAAACGTTTGTTTTATTGTGCTGGTTGGCTGTATACTTAACCCATTCAGCCACTGATCTTATCTGAGAACCCGGTCTCTACCCCATGGTTGTTCTCAGAGGTGGGTTCAGCTATGGCTGGTAATGCTCTGAAAGTCTGTTCATCGGTGGCAATATGTGGGTTTACCGGTTGTGGTGCTGGGACTCACATCCATTTCCCTGGAATCTGTATTCATATCTTTCAGCTGGATTTTCTCTCGAAATCCCGATTGCCCCCCCTCGTAGTATGTCCCAGGACATATATCGCCTCCATCAGTCTCTGAGGGTTTCAATGGTGTAAGGTTTGGGGCATGATTTCACCTGATATTTCCTGTTCTTGACAGCTCCAGTTTTTGTTAGACTCATTCCTTGTCCAGTAGGGGCTTCCCCAGTTTATCCTTTCTGTTTAATAGCAGTCTGTGGTCTATATCCCTCCAGTCATCCCCGGTGTTCCATCCCTCACAGCACCTCAGTAGTAGAAGGAGCGTCCCACAGTACTCGTCAGTCAAACACAAGTTATACACCGTGCAGTGCGAGGAAATGTTCATTGTAGATGTTGCACTGTATGGGGACATCAGGACAAACTTACTACATCACAAAAATCAAGGAATATGTGGCTAACATGGACATTGGATGAGTTAAACCAAAAGGTGCCATCCCTCTCTCCTCCATTGGTAGATGGTCACCGATGGGTTCTGCCCAAGATCAAAGCAAACATAACTACTTAATATAAGTAAAACGTAGCATCTGCCTCATTCTCCGGGGGCTGGTAGCGATCTTGCAGGTGCGAAGTGTGGATCAGGGGTTGGGTTTCCTGCCTCCTTGACAGATGTGGTCTTTGGTCGCAGGACTTGGTACCGGCCCTCAAACCTCGGCTCCTAGGGTTTTCCACACAAACTTATTTTTGTAGGACCAGTCTCCATGCTGTTAGCTTTATGAGCAGCAACGTTCTAAGTCTGGAATCTGGAATGGAAAACTATCTAAAATACATAGCGACAACTCTTTAAACATGCCAGGGGGGTTTGCCCCCCCCAACCCCCCCATTTAAAGGGGAGGGGGGAGGTCAGTAGCATCATTGCTGTAGCTACAACTGCTGAGGGACATATGCACCTAGCCTGGGGCACTGGCTTAACAGGTTCTCATAGGGAGAGAGATAACTATCCCCGGGGACGTGTGCCTGACTCTAACCAAGCTATGGGCAGGCTGTATGGCAAGGCCATGTCGGTTTTCTCTTGTCGCTTTATAGCATCGTGCTTTCCACAGAGTCACGTTCCATGTGCCCATTGCACTACAGCGGGTTTATAGAGACCGTGGCAAGCAGGGTCGCCTCCTACTCACTTCCACTATTAGACCATCTTCTTCGTTCTTCTTGGCTCCCTTCTTTGTTCCAGCTCTCCTGTTTATTCCAGTGGAGCTTGTTTCTGCATCTTGGCCAGCAGTCTCTCTTGCGGGTTGGTGCAAGTTTCCTTCCTGCACACCATGGACAGCTGACTTGACTTCCCCTTTGTCTCACTCCTGTGGCCTGTGTGGGCTCTTGGTCAGGCCAAAAGTGTGTTTTTTCTTCCTGTTTTCAGCTTCCAATGTGCCTTGATTTTCAGTATAGCCAATGTCCGGTGGCAGCCGCTCAGTGCATCCATAGGACCTAATGATTGTCCTCGTTTCACTGGATTCCGCAGCCGTGAGAAATCTCGTGCTTCCAATTAGGCTCCAAGTCATGGGCCGCCCCTGAAGCGTATCTTGTGTCGCGTACATATTGTTGGCTGTTCTGCCCTTCTGCCACTGTCATGCTGCCGTCTGTCTTCTTGGGCTGACTTAGCAATGGCAGACTTTTGCTTCCAACACTGCCCCCCCCCCCCCCCCCCCCTCGAGTGATGTGGTCACGGCATATTCCATGTGAAATCGTCTGCACTGTCTGCAAATCTGGATCCATCCACAAAAAAGAACCATATCTGGGTTCAAATAAGAGGTTTCCATCTTCATGACTTCAAAGCAATCATTGCTCTCTTCACGTGCACTGGATTCTTGTGGTTCCTCTTCGTCCTCATTCCCCCTGAGGAAGGTGAAGTAGGTGGCTGGATGAAGAACACAACAGCGCAAGAAGAGTGACGTTATCGGCAGGAGGAGAGAACACTGAAGCCTGAGATGCTGATCAGAGAAGCTGCGGTTGAGAATGGCTTAGATGTCACGTGGAGCCAGAAGGATGAGGGGGTGTCCGACTATCCAGCAGCACTTGGGCTCCAACTACAGCCTGTAAACTGGAAGGTCCTCCCCTTGCAGCTGGGTCCAGCCTTGCAGAGTAGATCTACCAACTGGTCTGTTTACGGCCTGCCCTGGGCTGTTCTAGAACATCCGGGGCATAGTCCTTCCTTCCGATACAAGAGCTTGAAGGTCTTCTGTAGTACCGGCAGGCCTAATACAAGAGCACTGGCAATAGCTTTATTCAGCTTTGAAGGACATCCATGCATCTTCATCAATGTAGAATGGAGTTGTCTCACTGACTCCTACCACGATTGTTGCACGTGAGTGGATATCCCTGTCCATCTGGATGCTGGGCTTCAGAAATATGACAGACATCAGGAACAGGGTCGAGTATCTAGCTTGTGGTTGTTCTCCTCTTCTCGATTTGCAGCGCGTGGGCAGTGTCTGCTCTGTTGCGTTCATGCAAGTAAGCGGTGGTCTTGGCTTGTAGGCTCCAGGGTCCTCATATGCGTTGGCACCAGCACTGAGCAGACTTGAGACCCACATGTCCCGCAGGCAGATTATTCTCGATGCCTTTTGCAACTAGAAGCAACCACATCTCTCGGTAAGTCTTGTACTCAGGCGGTCCATCTTCAGCTGTTTCCTTCATAGGTTCAACAGGCCAATCCGCTTCAGTCCCTGGTCAGCATCAGCCCGAGCATGAGGTTTATCAAACGGAGGAGAATCCCAGATCAGAGAACATCTGAGACATCAAATGCATGGGTATTCTCCTAATGTTGCGTTGATGTATTTCACATACATTACACTCTGGAAGCAGACAGTGATCTATTCCATATTGACGGCTTGATGAGGGAATTTGGGCACAATGGGCCCGTCTGAATCCCCTGCTTTAACTTCCCGAATGGACCCTAAATACTTCCTAAGATGTCTGTGTAGTTCTTCAGACCTGGGAGCTATAAAAACTTCCTGTAATAGGGCATAGGGATGTTTCTCAGGGTTCCGTAATGCACCTTCATGTTAAGATAGACACTTGACTCGGTGGGAACTGTAACATAATATGTTCGGGCATTCGCACACACCCATTCCTTGCAGTGAGGCCTGTGAGATAAGGGGGTCTGTCGTAGTCAATTCCTAAGCCTCTCCACTGGTCAGCGACTTGCTCCTCCAGGTACCTTGCGGGGTGTGCTAGGCAGTGGGCCGACTGGTGTGCTTTCCTGCAGCAAGCATGCAGAAGTTTTTCCCTGACTTGTACCTATGAGCTCAGTGCTCGTTCTTCTTCCTAATCTTGTCATCCTCATGCTGTTAGAACCTGTTTTCCCACTGTACCTTATTCTCCCGTAGTACCATGAGGTTCTCCACTGTAGGGCTGGCTGGGTCTGTCAACATATATCCACGAGTATCTGGCATCAGAATTGGGACAATACGAGTGCTAGGTGCTACCATCTTGTTCCAGAAGTGGTGACCAGGAAGGGGCGGGCATTAACCCAGGAAGGCAGAGGATGAGACATCCTGATGTGAGCAGTAGGCTGGGCTGGAGTAGGAAGTAGACATGGATAAGGAGGGCGGCCAACTGGCACAAGTGACTTCAGGGGGTGGTGCGTACACTAGGGGCAGGTGGCCGTGGGTTGGGCTACAGAGACGACGAGGTTATTGTTGTGTACAGTTGTGGGGCGGGGCAATGGCCCACGTGGTTCGGTATTCAAGGCATAGTGGGTGTAATAGTGGGCTGAATTGGTAAGCATTGCTAAAATAGCTAAAACAGGGATGGCTTGTGATGCAGATGGGCCATCTTTGGGGCTTAATACTCCACATTACAATCCCCTCTCTCCACCCCTGGTTGAACACATCACACCTCCCACAAACCAGGAAACGAATTCGCTCTCCGACATTACAGGGCTGGTGTCATCACACTTCCCTTGGTTCTGAGAAACTTATCTGGGGGATGGTTACAAATAGGGGCAGCTGCACCCCAGGGCCCCACCCTTCTTTATGACTCCAAATAGCACACTGTACAGGGTTTCAGCCCGTCAACAACATTCTAAAATCTTCAATCTAACCTTCTTCTATATAACTCCTCAGACATTTCCTTAACTTACACAAATGCTTTTGAGGTCTTACATAACACTTCAGTACTTGCTAGGAATCCTTTCAGACTACTTCACTTCTCCCAAGTCAATAAGCACATTTCACCACAAATCCTTGCACTTACTTAAGCCTCCTCTGATTCTTCCTTATCATCAACAATGAGATCAGGTCTAATCATTCTTTGTTCCTCTAATAACCTAGCAGCAGATGCTCGCTGTGCACTAACCTCAAAATATAACTCGAGCTAGGCTATAATTCCTTATCCCCTACATAGCCAGTAAAGGTGTTCACTGTTCACTAAAACTCAATTTACAGCATAAACAGCTCACATCTACTTATACACTATTTGATTTAATTAACCTCGGAGGCAAGTCATACAGTTACAAATAGTGATAGGGAGGAGTGCTGAGTTTCATTAAGTGTTGGACTGCAGCCTTTTCCTTTCTCCCCAGCTTCTCTTTTGAGACGCGGTAATGCTGCAGTCAATTGGTCCTAACCAATGTTGCCCTTAGGTAGCACGGTCACACAATCCCTATCACACACAAAAAAGACACGTATCGAATAGCGTGAAATTGCTGAATGGCAGCGCTGTTTCTTCTCTTCACCTAAAAGGGGCGCTCCAACGACTCAACAGCCAGAAGAGCATTATTTACCTCAACCAAAGATTGCGTCTCTGAGAACTAAATTTGGTCCTACTATACACCAAGTTAGGACTACTCTCGTGACTTCACCGCTAGAGAGTATCAGCTCAGAGGAACCTACAATTCTGTGTGTGGAGCCCAGGCAGCACCAACACAGTGAATCCCCAATACTAATACACAATTTTAAAACAGAATAACTCCACTGGGAAAAGCACTATGACAGGTTCTTATTAAAGTGTGACTGACATATACCTGTCAGTCATCAAGCAATTATCGAGGAACGAGATGTGACCCAACCACGAGACAAGGACTTCCAGTGTAAGAGAATTTAAAAACTCTTACCTGTACTTGTTATTTGGAGCGCGTTCCTCTGTGCCGTCGGCAGTTCAATCACACTTTGCCTGCATCGTTATCTTGGATGTTGTGTATATTAAATTATTAGTAGTATATATTATATATAATATCTATATATACTATATATATATACACATTTTCACTGCTCCTCACTTAGGGGCTCCAAGTGTTGTTATATAGAACCACAAAGGCTCTACTTTTCCAGTAGGGGTCCAAATCAGTATATTGGTTAGCACGTGCTAAAGAAATCCAAGGCCTGACACTTTCTCAGACAAAGAGATCTGCCTGCTTTATTACAAAGAGTCAGGTTTGTAACAGATTGGGGGTGTACACATTCCTTAGAAGAACATAAAACCTCCTCTTGATTGGCTCTTCTTATCTAATTTTAAATGATCCTCACTTCTCTTTGTTAGAGAGAGAAAAAACATCTAAGATGGGCAGCCATCTTGGAATATTGGGTGTGTCTGAACACAGACGCCATTTTGTGAGTTGGCAATGACATGTATACATAATAGACATTCTATAACAGTTATCTTTACAAAGCAGATTTTTTATGCCGGCCATTTGCTATCACATTAAGAGTGTCATGTTATACAGGCAGCTTTTACATGCTTATATTTAATGGACATATGAGGTTTATTATACTGATTAATACATTAAAAAAGAGACACAATGGATCAGCACATCTATAACTTTGCTTCCCATACACAATCAGACACCATGTGAGCTGCCGTGTCCCGCATGTGTGTTGCCTAATCAATTTCAATTGAGAGCTTAATGAGTCTCGTTGATTCATGATTCGGTTTGTGTAGCTGGACCTGTCCCAGGACCATTAAACCTATTTATTAGTACACACTCTCAAGATCCCATCCTCGCCCAAATAAAATGGAATCACTGAAATGTGTGCTTAGGGAGTGACTTTTTTAAAGGGCCGGGGGGGCTCTTTTTTAAAAGCGAAAAAAGGGGCCCTTTCAAACTTAAAAAAATCACTGGCAAATTGGGCAGAACTTGAAAAGTTTACAAAGTCGACATTGTCGTACTTGACCTTGGTGATTTCTGCAAAAAAAGCAGGAGGTCCGGCAGTGCCTGGGGAAAAAAAAAACGGCCAGGTTTTGGGCAAAACGGGTGCTAGAAAATTTTATGTCTGGGTAACAAGCAGGTAAGATGCTGGCCAGACCCCTCTGAAAAAATAGACCGCCCTTTTTTTCCCCCTGGGATTAAACCAAAGTAGGAAAGGGAAAACATTTTACAAAAGGGGAGTTTTCTGGATGTTTTTATGCAAACTACCCGGGAATTTTTTATTTTAAAAACCCCCCCCGGGTGGTGCAAGAAGTGCTGACTCCGAGTGGGGCTAATTTTAAAGGGGCCTTTATGGAATTGCCCCAGACCCGCACTAGTGGGGTTAGTCTGGAACCCCTTTTGGGCCCCCCTTTCCCCGGCGCAGGGGGATGGGGCGGGCTACCCCCTTTTCCCCAACTGGAAAAAGACCCCGGGCCCAGATGGATTTCGCCCAAATTTTTAGGTTTTTAAGGATGAGTTTGGCGGGCCCCCTTCTATGTAAATTTAATTCAGTTTCGGGTACCAACCATTCCCTCCCTCTTTTAAAACGGGGTCATACCCAGGGGTAATCTCCAACCCCAAAAAAGCCCCTATTTTTATGTGCAAGTTTTAGGCCCTTTTCGCTATTGAAACCGACCCAAAAGGTACCTAAATTTAAATCCCATTGGGCTTAACAATATCTTGAAAGACAAATACAAAAAAAACCAGGGGGTTTTGTCCCGGGTGAGAAGGAAAGGGGGAAAACACCCTGAAGGACTTTTTTCCCTGATCAGCCCGCGCAAACCCCAGATCCCCCTTTTTGCTATTGTCCTTTAAAACGCTGAAAAGGCGTTTGAAAAAGGGTGGACTGGAATTTTATGGCGCCCGCTCTGTAAAACCCGGGGGGAATGGGCCCTTTTTATGTTGCAGAAAATTAAAGGCTCGTACAAAACCCCGTCGGCGCGGATCGGGTAAAATGGTCCCCTGCCCCCCCCCCCCCCCCGACCCCTTTGACTTTCGCCCCGGGCACGGCGGGGATCCCCTTATCCCCCATCTTGTATGGGGTTTGGTGATGGAATGCCTGATGTGGGCCTTTTGGCGGAGGGAGATCGGGGGTTTGGGCAGTCGGAGAAAAAAACAGTAATACGTACGGGGGCTTGCCCCGACGACCTCTTGCTTTTATTACACACCCGGGAAACCTTTCCTTCCCCCTGATGGACCGGTGAAAGATTTGGGCCAGGCCAGTAATTTTAAAAGGGAATTGGTCAAAAAGTGTTGCCCCAATGCCCCCTTTGGGGTGGGATAAATTAAGGTTTTTACAGATTTGATTAAATGTTCAAGTGGGAAAAGAGTCATTTCCGTATTTAGGTTTTTCCCAGTTCTCGAGAAATTGGTCAAAAAACCCAAATTTTTCCAAACGGGAATTTTGCCCCCCCCTCTTTCCCAGGTTTAAAAGGTCCCCCGGGGAAAGGGGGGCCCGGGAAAGGGAGTTTTCCGGGACGGGGTCAATTAAATATTTTTTAAAATGAATGTCCCCCCCAAAGGCTCCTGTACTTGTTCCAGACTCCCCCCAGTTCCCCCTTTCCTTTTTAGCCTCTTCCGAGACCTAAGCAGCTGTTTTGGTAGGTTTGTTTGGGGGAAAAAGGGGGAGAGATTGCCAGGGACATTCTAATTAGACCAAGAGGGATGGTGGGGGTGGTGGGCTGGCCCTCCCTGACCCGAAATTTTTTTTGTAATGCGATTGCGGCCAAGTGCTAAACTGGTTTCCCGGTTAAGTCCCCAAAAAACTTTGGGTGCAATGGAAAAATGCTATGATGCCCGGGGCGCTGAATTTTCTGCCCGGAAAAATTGCCCCCACTTAGGGAAATTCAATTTTTCTTTTTTGCCCTTGGGTTTAAGGGCACCATGTCTGTCTTTAGAAAGTAAAGGGGTGAAAAAATAAGTTATATGCCCCCGGTGGGCCCCTTTTGCCAAATTTAAAGGGAACCCCGACCCGCAAGTTTCTGCCCTTGTCTTTTTATATCGGGAAAAATGTAGGGGGCGACCCCCTGCAATTTTAGGTTTTGTTTTTTGCCCCAAAAACGCCATCTTTAAGCCAAATACGAAGGGTGGCCCACAGAACCCCAAAATCCCAATGTGTGGCTTTCAAATACATTTCAGCTTTAAGCATTCTTCGTTTCCAAAAAACTAGGCTTTATTGGTTTGGACCCTCGGGGAAATTTAAAGGGCCCCGGCATCCAACAGTGTTTCTCCAAAGCACCCAAACCCAGAGGTTATGATTTTGCTTTTAGTAACCCCGTTCCCTAGAAGACCTGTAATTTTTCCCAGATGGTTGGGGTAGAGAACTAGGTGTTAAAATTTGGGTGAGGAGGATTGGAAACCCCCAAAGGGGCTCCCTGGCGCCCCCACCTCTGTTTTCCGTTTTAATTTAGGATTTCCAAATAATAAAATAAATTTTCAAAATGGGTACGGGGTTCCCCAAATTTTTTGCTTGGTTTTTATTCCCAAAAGTCCCGGCCCCCATGTTGGGATGTGGAAAGGAGCCGGCCCCCATTGTGCAAAATTTTTTTGGGGGGGGCCCGTGCCCGAATTTCAACCCCCATTTGGGGGTAAGATTTATTGAGATGATTGGGAAAAATATACGGGTTTTCGGTTTCAGAATTGGGCCCCGGGGTCCCCCTCCCTTTCCCCTGTTTCCTCTACCCCTGCCGGGACCCCTAGGCCCCTTCGTTGGGAGCAGCTAGAGTGTGGGTCCCAGGTTTTGGAGAATCCCCAGGTCCATCCAAAAACGATTGTTTTAAAAACATTTTTTACATCCAAAGAATGGGGGGAAAATTTAGGGCAGAGAAAGGGAAAACTCCTTGGGTAGGTTCTATAGAATATGGAGGAAAGGGGATCTTGTGGGGTCTCCTGTTTTCAGGGCCGCTGCTGTTTTTGGGTTAAGTGATCTTGTTTTTTCCCCCCCTCTTCTCCCTTTCCCTTTTCCGCGAAACTGTTGAAAAAGATTGTGCTTTTTTAGCAAATGTTTGGGGGTCGCCTAGGTGTGGGCACTCTGTCACGGCTGAATTTGTTTTTCCCGTTATATTATCTTACTTTTGTAACTTTTTCTTCTCCCCTTTCACCGGCGGACTTTATTTTTTTATACAATGACAGTAATGGACTGCCATACCTTTATGGGTTTTGTAACCTGCCCCACCCCTGGTGGACCCATGCAGAAGGGTTTTGGGGGGGTTTTGGTGGAAGTGGGGTAAAGGGAAATTTTATGTACATTTTCAGTGGATAAGACTGTCTGCATTGTAGGGGCAACTTTAGAAAACTAAGGGGGACAAAGTATGGAAACTCGCCGGGGCGGGCGCACTTTTCCGTAGTTTTTTTGGCGAAATTTGTGCCTGAATTTTTTGTCCCGGGGGGCTCATACCCTCATATTTTTAAAAACCCCGCGCCCCGCCCTGGGTTAGGGGGCAGTGCGGGGCTTTGGCGCAGTGCCCGGGGCTGCGCCTGATATTCGCCGCCGGAGGGAGTGCACTCATACAGGGGGGGAAAGTTCCCCGCGCCTGCCAGTGGGGGGCAAGTGCGGGGAATGGGCGCCGTGCGGGGACTCGCCCCCCAAAATTTTGTTCCCATGCGAGGGCAGGGGTGGAACAGCGAGAAAAAAATTCCCCAAGTTGGGGGGGTTTAATCAAAAAAAGCCTTTATAAAAAGGGGTTAACATTTCCCCAAAAAGAGCTGAAACCTTTAAAAAAAAAAAATACTTTTAAAAAAAAAATCACTTTCCAATAAACCTAATTCCCAAAAATTAGGATATAGGAAAAATTTGCGGAAAAAACAGAATTCAAATTTTGGAAACTTTCTAAAATTTGGGGCGCCCTTTAAAAAGGCCCAAATAAAAAAAAGGAGCGACAAATGAAACCCTTAAAAACCTTTTGGAGAAATTAATTTACCAATCAAAATCAAAGGGGGGACAGTTCTAAAAAACGTTTAAAAAAGCAGAAAAAAAAAACTATTGGTTTTAGTTGCGGGGGGGTTTCCACTCGCCAATCAGGGAAAAAGGGGCGACAAGAACCCCCTTAAAAACCTATGGAGAACTATTGGGCCAATCAGAATCAAAGGGGGGACAGTTCAAAATACAGTAAAAATGCAGAATAGGCTGATTTGGGTTAATGCGGCGGGGGCCCTTTGGAAACCCAGCCAATCAGGGGCGCAAGGGTACTTTTTCCATTGTAGTCCCAGGAGAGATCGGCGCCATGCAATCTCGGGCTCTCAGCGCCGTGAGGGATGGGGTATGACTAAAAAAATCATTTTTTTTAAGTGTTTAAAAAAATTTTTGAAAAAGCTCAAAAATTTATAAAATTCAATTTAACCCCCTTACCGCCCCCCAGCCAGGTTTTTTGGGCCCCTTGACAAGCCCCATTTTTGAAAATTTTTGTGTCAAATTTATGTGGAATAACTTTTTTTTTTTTTTTTTTTGACTTTTTTTTTTAAAAACCCCATCCAAATTTTATTCAGAGGGTTTTTTTCTACGTGAAAACATTTTACTTTAAAATATTTAAAAAATTTTTTCCAAAAAATGCTTGTTTTGTGAAAATATTTAAAAAATCGGGGAAAAAATTTTAAAAATTTACCAATTTTTTAAAATTCAAAAATTTTTTGCATGTAAACCCGAAAAGTTTTTTCCAAATCAAAATTTTTTAACTGGGATCTTTCCCTATGTTTGCTGTTGTTTGGCCAATTTTTTTTAAAGTTCTTTTTTTTTTTTTTAAGCATTAGGGGGCTTTGAAATTTTTTGTAATTTTCAAATTTTTTACAAAAAATTTGGAAAAACCAAATTTTTTAGGGACCAGGGCCCCCTTTTAAACGTGACTTTTGATTGAACCGTTGTTAGATACCCCCCTAAATGACCTCATCTAAGAAAAAAACACCCCTTAAAGTTTTCAAAAAATGCATTTGGAAATTTATTAACCCATTAGGTGTTTTTCCCGGGAAATTTAAAACAAAGTGGGAAATGAAGTTTTTAAAATTTTACTTTTTTTTTTCGATTTTTAAAATTTTTTTGCATTATTCAACCCAAAATACGGTAAATGTATAAAGGGAAAAGCAAAATTTTTTTTTTTGTTTCCCCCCAAAACTGCGTTTTTAGAGATTAAACCCATTTTGGGCCCCAGTGCATTATTTTGGGTAACCACAAGCCCCGAATAGGGGAGCAAATACCCGGGCCTTGGGGGGCTCATTTTCATTTTCGATTTTAATTTAGGGGGCCCTTTTAATTTTTCGGAAACCCTTTTAAAGGGGCTAAAAATTAAAAAACTCCCCCCAAAAAAAACCCAAAAAAAGGGAAATACACCCCCTTTAAGGGAAAATTTTTTAGGGGGTAGTGAGCATATCAAAACCCCAACCGGTGTGGGCCCCCAAAAAAAGTTTAGGTTAGGCTGTGAAAATTTTAAAAAACATTTTTTCCAAAAAATCTGCAATTTTAAAACTGAAAAAAATTTATAATTTTTACAAGCATCCCGGTAAAAAAAACCCCCAAAAAACCCTTGTTTCGCAATTTCTTCCAATTCCAAAAACCCTTTCATTTTGGGTGTAAAAATGCGGTTTGGGGGCAAAGGCAGGGGATTTAAGGGAGGGGGTGTTTTTAAACCCCTTGGGTTTTTTGGGAACCCCAAAAATTTGGTGGGGCCATGGGATTTACAAAAAACCCCCAAAATAAACCGAAAAAGGTGAAAACCTTTCCCGAATTTACCCCCCTTTTTGGTTTTTAGAAAGGGCCTAGATCTTTCTAGGGGGGTATTGTGCAATTTTTGGGGGCACAGGTCGTTCCAAAATTTTTTTTTTTTGCCCTTGGGCTATGAAAATTTAGGGGAAAAAGCAGTTCCGCCCTTGTTTTTTTTGGGGCCCTTCAATTTTTTTCAAAAGTTCGGTTTTGTATTTAAAAGATTGGATATTTTTTTACTATGGGGGTCGGTACAATTGCAATGGGTATAGATTTTATTTAGTTTTTTTTTTGTTTTTTACTTTTACCAAAAGAAATTGGGGCTATAAAAAAATTTGGGTTTTTTTTTTTAGTTGTTTTTGATAGCCATAACGTTTTCAGTTTTTTTGTATACGGAGTGATTATGGGCTCTTTTTTGTTGTGGGATGGGGGTTGAAGTTTTTTTAGTACCCTTTTGGGGGGGATATGCCGCTTTTTCACTTTTTTTTAAGGTTTTTGTGAGCATTTTGAACAAAAAACAGCCTTCCCGGGGGGTTTTTTATTTTTAATTTTTAAAAAGCGGTCACCGTGCCCGTATAAACTGGGCATTCTAGTATTACTCCCGGGCGTACGAATTTCAGCGATTTCCCCCAATTTTTTATTTTTTTTTATTTTTTAAATGCTTTTTCAAAAAAAAAACCCTTTTATTCAAAAAAGGGAAAACACGTTTTTTTCATCGCCATATCGAGAGCCATAACTTTTTTATTTTTCCTGTACGGAGCTGTGTAGGGGTTTTTTTTTTCGGGTTTAGGGTTTACGTTTTTTTTTGGTATCATTTTTTTGGGGGCCAAAAATTTTTTGATCAGTTTTAAATCTGTTTTTTGGGAAAAGGGAGGGTGAAGAAAATACTGCAAACCAATATGTTTTTTATTTTTTACAGCACTCACCCTGCAGTTCCATGACCGTTTGCTTTACCTCAGGGTCCCATACGATTATGGCGATACCCTTTTTAATATTTTTTTTAATTTGGAAGGGACTTTAAAAAAAAAATAGTGTTTTAAATTTTGTTAAATAATATTTATGCATCGCTGTCTTTTTGAGAGGGCCCTAACTTTTTTATTTTTCCGGTAACCCTAAGTGTAAGAACTTTTTTTTGGGGGAAAGGGAATGACGTTTTAATTGGTAAAACTTTGGGGTTTTTTATTAGGGTTTTTTAAACGCTTTTTATTCCATTTAAATGTTGCAGGGTGCACAAAACGAAATTTTTGTGACGGGTTTTTTTTTTTTTGTTTTTTCGGGTTCACCATACGGGTTAAATTTAAAAGTGAAAGACTTTATTGGGTGGACGTTACCAAGCGGGGATACCAAAAAATGGGTTTCTTTTTTTTATTTTTGATCTTTTTTTTGGGGGGATTTGGGGTTTGTAAAGGGGAAAAAGGGGAGGGGTATGTTTTTTAAATTTTTTTTTTTGTTTGTGTTTTACTTTTTTTTTTTACTTTTTCACATTTTTTTAACTTTTCCCCAAAGGGGATTTTTTAACGGCCCAAAACCCACTGGGGAAAAAAACAAATTTTGATTTTTGTTTTTTAAGAGGCGATCTGTTTACAGGTTACTGCTTTTGGGATAATCGCCATGGCAACAAAAAACACCATTTCCCCCAAAGCATTGTGGGGAATGGTGACCCCCGTTCCCCCCCCCCCCTACCCCCCCCCGGGTGCATTCAACAGCATCCGGGGAGTCGGTAGGGGACGGGGGAGGGAATTTTTGCCGCTGCCTCGCCCATCGTAGGGGAGAGGGGGCTCACTCCTCCTGCCTTTCCAACATTATCGGGCCAGACGGGTGCGGTAATGATGCGTTTTTCAAACCCCGGCCGGGGCTCACTAGGCCGGGGGTGATGGGGCTGAAGCCCGGTAATTTTTCCGTGGGCCATGCCCGGGGGATCGCGCGGGCAAGCCCGCGCGATCGCCAGGGGGGTTTGCTAAAACCCAAATTCGGGGAAGGGGGTTTAAAAATCCCGAAAAAAACCGTTTGTCGCCGAACCGGGGTACATAAGGAATTTCAAATGAGAAAAATTTTCCCGGGGAAAAACAGTAATTCCCAAATTTTTTTAAACTTTCTCATTGGGCGGAAAAAGCCAAAACAGAATAGGAGCGACAGTGTCCCATTAAAAAAACCCATGGGAAATATTGACCAAAACAAATGGAACGGGCAAAGACCCCTTATTTTGGAGGGAAATTTTGACCAATCAAAATCCAAAGGGGGGACAGTTCAAAATCCCGTAAAAATAAAAGAAAAGAGCTTGGGGGCTAAACGGGGCTTTGGCTATCCCCCCAATCAGAGCGGAGCTACTTCTCCCATTGAATTATGGGAGATAGCGCACTGAAATCTCGGGCCGGCCCCGCGCTGTGCGGCAGAAATAAATTTAAAAAAAAAAATCATTTTGATTAAAATGTAAAACATTATCACATAAAGAGTGAAAACCTTCTGTAAAAAAAAATTCAAGTTAAAACCCCAAAACGCGTTTGTCGCCGAGGACCGGCGCTACATAGCGAATAGCAATAGAGAGAATCGCCGGGAAAAACAGTAATTTCAAATTGTTTAGCTCTTCTGATTGGTCGGCATAAACCAGCCAATCAGAATAGGAGCGACAAAGACCCATTATAACTATGGAGAAAAATTGACCAATCATATTCAAAGGCGGGACAGTTCAAAAAGACAGTAAAAAGGCAGAAAAAGAGCTGATTGGTTGAGCTAGCGGGGGCTCGTCCAGCTTAGCCAATCAGCGCGCGAGCTATTTTCTCATAGGTTCTAGGGGAAAAGAAAATTCCGAGCGAGCTCTGTATTGGTTTAAATTAAAAGAGGCGCCGTTATTTGGACCAATGGGAGAGGAGCGGGCGCTCCTAAGGGTTTTCTAATGCAATCTGAAATAAAAACTGTACATGGCCGAATTATTAGACTACAGAAGTTGTCCCGATGTGTATATAAAATGAAGTAATAATAATGGGGGTAAAGAAAAAAAAATTAAATCAATAAAAATCATGTTTATTTCTTTCTTTTCGTTGCCCCATTCTATTGATCCTTAATAAAGAAAATAAAGAAATAAATCATATTTTATTGAGTAAATATTTTATTTTTTCGTTACCCCCATATTCTTGCCTTCCGTGCTGTCTTGTCAGCACACGAGCAGCCGCTCAACCGTCGCTGCTGTCGCCGACAGAGACGCAGGAGGAGCGATCTCCTCCTAGCGTCTCCCTTAGCTATTGTCGACCCAAATGGTCCGCGATAAATCAGAGGTTAACCGCCCCCCCCCCACCTCCCCGTAGTGATCGCTGTTCGGGCCGACGCCTGCGGATGCAGCTGTAATATCCAGCATGACACCCCGCGCCGATCACGGCAAAATCTGCTTTAAGAGTTTTTCGTCGATCCTCAGGACGTATGCATACGTCCAGGGGCGTGAACCCCCAAACGACCTGGACGTATGCATACGTCTAGGGTCGTGAAGGGGTTAAGAAAAGATGGAAGGAAGGTCTAATAATTTCATGATGACAATTAAATGTAAAAACTTTTTTACTCCTAAATTTCTCCCACTTTTTTAGCTGTGGAAATGGCTAGTAAAAAGGTGTTAACATAGGTCTCATAGAGCTATCTTTTAAGGGCTCAAACTGAGGACCTGAGGAGACCAAAAGGACAGGATTAAAGTCCAAGGGAGGAACCAAAGAACAAAATAGTGGATGATTCCTTTTAAAGGCCTGAATGAATCTTCTGATTCATGGATGATCAAACAACTTCTGATCCAGAAAAGTATGGAGGGCTGCTACATAAACAGACAGTTAACAATCTCCATAGACTTTAATATAAAATATGAGTTGTATTCTACACAGCTTGGATTTTTTTTTTCCGTTCTCAACAAGCTTTATTGAATCAACAACATAAAGCCACTAAATATATAATAGAACAGATGATCATTAACTCAAAACAGTTTTTAAACATCAACTCTCCCTTTCCATCTACTCCACATTAGAACAACAAGCTTAGGGTAGACATGTATGAACGGCTTTTACCCTGTTTTTTGGCGATATACAGCGCCTCCCGGCCCGAATCCCCCCCCTGTCTGACGCAGGGATGCAGTGTTTAAGCGCAGCGTTCGCCACTTTTCGGCTGCGCCCCGAATGAAGGGGGGGCCAATGGCACGGGGTGGGCACGGTGCAGGCGCCGGGCGGGACTCGGCGCGTCTCGAAACTCCGATGGCATTGTACGATCGCGAGTCCTGCAAAGCGAGCCAGTGCAGCCTCAGCAGCTCCGACAGGCAGACCTGGTTTATTTTGATCTAAATGCTCCGGCGGCAGCAAAGTGAAGCAGGATCGGAACATGCGAGGAGCAGATAGAAGATCGCGCCAGAAATTCTCGGCGATCCCGCTCCCGTGCAGCAGGAAGTAATGATTCGAAAAAAAACGCCTTTATAAAGGCGAAAAACATTGTCAGAAAAGAGCTGAACCTCAAAAATAAACATATAAAAAAATCACTTCCTAAAAATCTAGAACGGCGCAATATCAAGAAATCGGGATTATTGGAAATTGCCGGGAAATACAGTAATTCAAATTCTGAAAGCTATTCCTAATTGGTCGGCATAAACCGGCCTCTATCTCGAATAGGAACATTGGCACTCACGCGACAATCTGTCTGGCATTGAATACCTATTGAATGAGAGATCTAAAGATCTCTCATTCATATCCCCCTATGGGGAAAAGTTAGAAAACAATGTGAACTAAAGTAAAAAAAAGTAAAAAAAGATGAAACAAAGCAATCAAAAAACCAAAAATAAAAAAAAAAACACGTACACCGCCCTTCTCCCCTTTACAAACGGCAATCACCCCCAAAAAAATAAAAAATACATAGAAGTTACCCATATTTGTGTTATCCGCCCGTGCAACGTACGCACACTGCATCTATCAAGCATATGTCATATTAATATACCCGACTGTTGAACACCGTAAAAAAAACAACAACGAAATAACAATTCAACAAGAATATGATGATTTTCGTTCTCAATCCCGCAGCACATAAAATGGAATAAAAAGATGCGCATCAACTAAACTCCTATACATGAACAGCCAACACTTGCGAGATCCAATTAAAAAACAACAGTTTCATCCCGCAAAAAAAATGCCTTACACAGCTCGTAAATATGGAACAACTATAAAACACAGACATATGGCTCTCACACGATAGTCAATTGCAGTAAATATTCCTTTTACACACACACGAAACACCACATTTTTTTTTACACACATAAAAACACCTTTTTTTCTTACAAAGTGCTTCAACATAAAAAAACTCGTAATAAATTAAGGGTATCACCGTAATCGTATCGACCCACAGAGTAAAGCTAACTTATTACGGATACTGCCACAGTGAGCGCTGTACAACAAATAAAAATAAAAACACTACTAGGATTGCAGTACTTTTCTTCACTCTGCCTTCCCAAACTAAGCGCGATTTAAAACTGATCAAAAAGTCTTTGGGCCCCCCAAAAATGATACCAATAAAAACTCAACTCATTCAGCAAAAACAAGCCTGTACACAGTCTCCATGACAAACGAGCGAAATATGCGATGCAAAATGTGTATATCCCTGTTTGAATAAAGTGATTTTATTTTTTTCACATTCAAAGGACTTTATATCACAAGAACAAAAATGACACATTAGAGAATCGCAAGCATAATCATAGCAGAAGGACTGCATCCATAAATGATATAGAAGAGCAAAAATACTGATCGTGCGGGATTCCGCACAACATAGCACGTTTTAGCACATACTGATATCAAGACTGTGAACATAAAGCGAGGTCAGCAATGAACTACATATCAGAATAATCGGGCCACCTCAAACCTTATTGCCACTCGATATGGTATGCATATATATAGAAACGCGTGCGGAAAAATAGCACAATCTATAACAAATAAACGTGTAACGAGAACAAGAACTACACAACAGACTAGATGCAAACAAGACAGAAAGACCACATATAACAACAGGTGTGAATGAAATAAAGAGGGAGGGAGGAAAGGGTGATCAAGTCTCTGTCTCCAGACCGCGGTGGAGCCAATAATCACTACACCACTCAAAGCCCCCCACCCGCCGCAGTCCCCCAATTCCAAAGATCCTCCACCGAATAAAAGTGTTTATTTATTGTATAAAAAGCATATAAAAATTAAAAAAGAAATATAACAAATTGGGTACATTGTCTGTAATCGTATCGACTTGCTAGAGTAAATGCTAGCACATGTCAATCTAATGCAATGTGACCCTATACACTCTAAAGAGAAAAAACACTACCACGACTGCTGATTAGTTTGAGTTCCTAAAAACACCTCACAAAAAACCTTTATACAAAAGTGAACAAAGTGTTTGTATACCACCCCCATAATGGTACCAATAAAAGCATCATATTCACCCCAGCAAAAAACAAGAGCCCGTACAACAGCTCTAGCACACAGCAATCAATATAAACAGTTCTTCATGACTGTCAGAAGAGAACAACATAAAAACGCAATTTTCTTTTATAGACCTAACTCTATTGTGAAAAAGTAACCTAAAACATAAAGAACTATAAAAGATTTATACCATTAGCAATTTGTAAGCCGACCCATAGTAATAATTATACATCATTTACAGCTGCACGCGAACGCCCGCAAGCAATTGAAGCCCAAAAAAACAATGGTGGAGCTGCGTTTTTCGCCCCATGTTTCATGCCTCCACGAGCTAAAAAAAGAGACAGGAATACCATGTGTGCCCCTAAATGTAACAATTACCCCTTTAGATGAGATCCGATGATGTGGTGTTGAAACTCCCAACATGGGGACTCTGAAGTTTTCCCTTTTCTGCTACTTTGGGGGCTTTGCAAATGCGACATGGGCCCACCAAAATCTGCGTTCCAAAAGCCAAATAGTGCTCCCTCCCTTGTACGCCCTGCCATGCGCCCAAACAGCAGTTTACACCCACATGTAGGGTATTACCGAACTTGGAAGAAATTGCTTAACAAAGTTTTTTGGGGTTCTTTTTTTCCAGGATTCCTTGTAAATATGAAACATTTTCAGCTAAAATTGCAGATTATTGGAATTTTTTTTTTTTTATTTTCACAGCCTAATGCTAAAAAAAATTTGTGAATCACCTGTGGGGTCTATATACTCACTACCACCTGTATATATACCTTAAGGTTTTACTTCCAATATTTTTTTTTGGGGGTTTTAAAAATTTTTCCCCTTTGGGCCCCCTCAAACCTGAAATGGCCTAAATAAAATTGCATTGAAAATGAACCCCGATCCATGGGTCCTCCTATTCAGGCTTATGGTTAGCCAAAAAAGCATGGGGCTACATAGGATATTTAAAAAAAGGGCAACCGGGGAAAAAAAAATTTTACATTGCTTTTATAGTCACATTTCCCGTATTCCAGTAAATAATGGAAAATATTTAAAAAAATCAAAAATAGGAAATTTTGAATTTCACTCCACTTTCCCTTTAATTCTGTGTAATCCCTAAAGGGTTAAAAAATTCCCCTAAACACTGTTGTAAATATTTTAAAAGGGGTCTAGTTTCATAGAAGGCATCTTTTAGGGGGGAATTAACAACGGGCCCCCAAAAGCCATGCCCGAACGGGAATTGGCCCCAAAAAAATTATATTCCCCAAATTTTTTTAAAAAGGAAAAATTATAGAAAATTTTTCTAACCCCTTATGTCATAAAAAAAGCATTTAAAAAATTATCCCAACCTTGGGGACAATGGTAATGCTGTTATAAACTATTTTGTGGTAAAATATTATCTGTCTTGCACACAGAAATTTTTGAACTTTCAAAAAAACAATTTTTTTAATTTTCATGAAAATTTTGATATTTTTCCCAAAAAAACAAGGTTTATGGATAAAATTTTTTATAACTTAAACACAATGGTCACGAAAAGCAAACTCTGAATCAATGGATGGTAAAATGTCAAAGTTTTCTCAAAAAAGTACACATGCCGATTTTAAAAAAGGGTGTGTCGGAAGGGCCCAATGGCGGGTCCTTAAAGGGGGTTTAAAGAAAAAAATGAATGACGTTTAAGCTTTGGTTTTAATTTCAAGAAATGAATACAGTTTCATAACAACTCATTATTTCTGTTTTTTTAAAATATGTTTTTATTGGATGATATGCAATGAGTACATAATACAATGTAATATAAAGCCGCAAGCATAAATGAGTACTAAGTGATACATGAATTTCATATCAATCCACATATAATAAAGCATATGAATTAACATAGGGAGGTAAAAGAAAAACACACTACCAAAGAGTATTGTGGATAAGACTGAGGTTAAAGACTCTGGTAGGATGCCTGGCAGTGTTATACTGACTTGTATTGCATGTCAGTGTAACACTAAGTAATGCGGTGTATTATATCAGATTATTTCATGTTTTAGTCCTATAGTGGGACTAAAAATAATAATATACTTTTTTTTTTTAAGAAAGACCTGAATAAAAACAGTCCCAAGTTAAATGGTGCTAATAAGAACTAAAAAAAAATATACAAAAAATAAGCCATCATACAGATCTGGCAACATAAAAATGTTTAAAGTCTTGGAATACAGAGACAAACAAATATTTTTATTTAACCCATTAAGGACTGCCCACCGACTTTTGACTTCAGGCGGTGCAGGTCATCTGACATCACTGCAGACTGTAGCGGCACTAGATTGCACTCTGTACAAAATACCTCCAATTTTAGAGTTAGGGTGCTTTCACACGGTGCGTTTTTGATGCGTTTTTCAATGCATTTTTTGGTGCAGGAAGGCACAGAAAATAATGCTGTACATTGCTGCACAAAAATCGCGGTAATTACCGCGATTTTACCGCAAATTTACCGCGATTTTTGTGCAGCAATATACAGCATTATTTGCTGTACCTTCCTGCACAAAAAATGCATTGAAAAACGCATCAAAGATGCACCGTGTGAAAGCACCCTTACTGGGGTGAAATACCTTTCAAATACACAGGTGTGTGTCATATACACACCTGTTCCTGAATCAGCGTTTTTTTATTTTGGGATATTGCTATCTGTGGCAAAGAGTTAATTTTTTCACTTATTGTGGGGAACTCTGTGTCCAATCCAGTGTGTATATTTCTGCCCTACACACATCTGAAATTCATCTAGTTCAGTCTGTAGGGATATTGCTATCTGTGGCAAAGAGTTAATCGAACTGTATCAAACTGTATCTAGAGGGCGCTATACACCCCTTAGATCGTTGAAATACCTTCATTGGCCGTCCCATTAGCTCCTGACATCTCTACCATTCGTTTAACTCTGCATCCTCACTCAAGGACTAATTCTCTCAAGCAGGGCTTTGGAGTCGGCAAGCCGAAGCCCCGACTCCGACTCCTCACTTTCCCAAACCTCCGACTCCCTGACTCCTTCATACATGGCGCATGTTTTAAGTGAAACTTTACTGTTGTAAAATGGTAACATCCGGCTTTTTATCACCTTATGAACAAAAAAATTTCAAGCTATTTAGGTAAAAACAGACCTGACAACAAAAGGATAACAATGTTTTGATCTTTTGAACACTTTTTGGTAGAGTTGAAAAAAAGCTGTATTTGTATCCAATCCAGTCTGCACCAACAGTGGGAAGGGTGTAGAAGAGACCTGGATCAGATTTTGCTCAAGATAGCTTGAAATCTGATTCAGAGCCCAGAAGGATTCAGGCAGTGCTGAAAACCAAAGGTGGATTTCCCAAATACTAACAAAATAATAAAAATTAACATTTTGATTTTTAGGAGCAAAACAGTAACAATGCAGTTACAGGAAAGACTCTGCAGAATTAAGCAGATGCTAAATAGTTGCAAGTCAAATTTATGTATAAGATAGGTAAGATGACTGTATATAAAATGACATTAGCCTCATGTACAAATTTATATGGAGCCTGAAAGTCTCACAAGTTCAAACCATTGTTACCATTTTGCTTGTCAGTGTAAAATATATTTATTGGATATGACTTTAGAACACAAAAAAATTTGGTAAATATGCAAAACACTGCAGGAAAAATTTGGGGAGTCTTTGAATTTGTTCTGGAAATAGTATTGCCTCCATCAGATCCTGCATACATGACCTCACATCTGATCTCATGATTTCCTGGCTAGAGAACGCCCTCTCTATACTAAATTTTGGGTTGGGGGGCCAAGCGGTGACCACAGGGAAACACTCTTAACAATCTCAGGTATAAAGGAATTGGCTGAGCCAAAGTCAGTTTTGATGAATGGTTGAACTCTTCTACTTGTTTGAAAGCAGGTGAAAAATTTTGCTGAAATCTGTTTGCCATGGAGTGGAATCTTTTCCTCTGGGTGCAGCGCTTTGCTGCTCCATGTCATCAATTACACTCCTCATGTGATGAGGCTGAAGATATGGGAGCAGGAGCACTGGCCGGACCCAATACCTTTTGCTCTTTGCACTGCATCGAACTAACTGGACCAACATATATATGTTGGTCGGAGTTGGTCCATTCTATGCCTAATATGACTCCGACTCCTGCAAAATAGGCTCCGACTCCACAGCCCTGCTCTCAAGGGCCCGGTATATAACTACTTATCTCCGCATTCACTGTTGACCCAGTTTATGGCAAAATTTCTTTATAAAATGGGCCGTACCAAAAACATGAAACAGCCCGGCAAGGACATTAAAAAAAACAAAGGAAAGAAAAAGGCCAAACCATAGCCCAAACAAAATATAAATAACAATAAATTACAAGAAAATATTTCGCTAAAATTTACCTTTTAATAGATCTGCATTAAAACACCACATCAATTAAATAACAAAATGGCCCCAAAAAGGGACTTACTGCACCTCCAATATATACCGCAGGTCCCTGATATAGGATTCCAAGTGTTGGTTAAACCAATAATAGGACAGAGAATGGGCAAAAAGGGGAGAAGCCTCCTAGGTTCTATCAATCCCTCACTTCTCTATATGCCCTATCCAATCATTGCAGGAGCAGCGTCCTGAAAAGAACGGTCCCACAGTGCTAAAACTCCTAACATTAGACTCCCTATCCTAACCAACCACAGAAAGAATAAAGCCAAAAATACAAAAACCAAAAGAATACACAGAATGCCCAAACGCGTTTCCTCTGTCTGTTGCCAGATTCATCATTGGGCTATAGTATCAAAGGTGTGGAGTCAAAAAGGCTAGTGTGCCATATCAATACAGAAGTCCCTCTGCAATGACCCAATTAGCTGTGTCCAAGGCGCCATTTTTAAAGGGGTAAGAAACAACACCCCTTCTAATCACATCCATTAGAAAAGCCTGAACACAGTCACGTGGGTAAATAGACAAAAGGTCCTCAATTCACCAGAATAAGAAGGCACTTATCGATACAAATTCTCATAGGGCAAGGGTGCAGCAGCACCATGTCTCCGTATTATACCTCTCCAAGTACCGCGTCTCGTCCCTGGTACTGTGCAGGCGCCGTATCTATATCAACATACGAGCGCCGTGTCTGAGAACCAGTAGTGCACAAGCGCCATACAGATATATTACCATCCCGGCACCGCGTCTTACAGCTAATACTGCGCAAGCGCCAGGTCTCACGCCGCTGCATCTAGCTACTGACACTGCGCAAGCGTCGTCTCCTTATCAACAATCCGACGCCCTATCCAAAAACCGGTCGCTAGCAGGCGCCCAAAGCAATTTAGCTATCCCGGCGCCGCATAATCCAACCAGTCCTGCGCAGGTACCCTATGAATCTCACCACAAAGTACCAAATTCAGGGACAGACATACATAGGTTCCACATAGCCAAAGCTGCATCCCTCCCTATTTATTATTCATGCCCCAGATCTCTATTTCTATACCTTATATAGAAAATCTTTTTTGGTCCTCGGCTTTATAAGTTGATTATTTTCATCCTATATTTTATTATACTTACTATAGATAATTTAGCCCTAATTTAATGATTGTGAAAAGAGAAACTACCCATACATCTTTGGGTATTCTTATCTTTGTGTTGATGGATGGGGGTATTCTATGTATAAGGTATAGAAATAGAGATCTGGGGAAAACAGTAGGTAATTACATTAATCATTCAGACATACAAAAAACGCAAAATGTAAATAGACAACAATTCCTTAGGACACAAAAATAAGGAACATTTCCATGCCTCACATGTCAAAATTGCAATAGCATTATTAAGGGTAACGTTATTAACCATCCAACGCAGGGATATGAAATTAAAATAAAAGGTTTTTTTACATGTAATACGGAAAGAGTCATTTACCTATTGAAGAGTCCCTGCGGAAAAATGTACGTAGGACAAACAGGGAGGAAAATGAGAGTGAGACTAAATGAGCATCGTTCTCAGAGAAGGTTGTACAAAAATAAAAGGTTGAAAGATGATGATCAGCATGTAGGAGACGACAAGGCTAGTAAAAGATTTGGTGAGTCCTCAGTCGCACAGCATTTTTATGAATGTCACCACAATATATGTGATTTAAAATGGTGTATTATTGAAGGAATCCAAGCAGGAGATAGTGAAAGTGTGACAATACAGTTATTGCGGAGAGAAGTGTATTGGATTAACCGCTTACATACCCTATCTCCGAAAGGTCTCAATGAGGAGTGCAGGTGGAGTGTATATCTATGAGACTCTACGGTCCGAAGGGATAAGTAGACAGGTAGGATTTATTATAAAGTATAGAGCATAAAGCATTAAATAGCAAATAGTTCACTAGATCCGAATAGGCATAGATATAAAGAATATAACCTACCTGTTGAAATTGATTTTAAATATGTGTTGTTGTTTTTAATCACTACTAATATATAAGTACGGCTGTAGTGTTATCCCAGAATGCTTGAGAAAGGGGCGTGCCCCGAAACGTAGCAGGTGCAGACGACCGCGAGCACCATGGAGTTCACACGCCTGCTGTGACAGCGTAATTCGGCCCAGGATCCACACTGTTGGACTATAAGGTTGGACTTTTAATTCACCAGCTCACGTCTGTCTGGTAATGGTTGAAGATAAAGTATATGATCACGCAGTGAGTTGTCTGCTGAAATTCATTTAACATATTATATGAGAATATAGCAACAATTGCGTTTTGCATTATGGCAACATTGTATACATGTTGAAGGCATAGATAAAGTAGGAAAACTCTTCAATCCAGTGAGAAATACTTACTTCTCCTTATCTGAACTAAAACATCTCTATCAAATCCCAAACTCGCATTTTCTCACTTATAGACAGGCGATTAGCTTTATTAAATCAAGGTTGACACGCTTGGAGAAAGAATTCCCTGCCACGTCTTTTGACGAGATTATAGGTCCCCCCTCCGCATGTCATCCCCTGTCCATGGTCTACGCAAAGCTCCGCGAGCCAGAAAGCTTGTCCTGAGCACCTACTTTGTTCTCCAGATGGGAAAGAAATTTCCCAGGCATGGGCATCCCCCCAATCATCCTGAATGGATGGAACCGACTTTGTAAAGTAGTTGTCAGCAAAAAATGGTGAGAAACCTACTTCCGTCTTATACACCATGCCATATATGGTTTTAACATCCCCCACCCCCCCACACTCCCAAGCCTCTCATCGTAAACTTGCCTGGCCCGAGTGTCAACTTCCAGGATCAGACTCAACCCATGGTCTCTGGACTTGCCCTTATTCTCAAACATACTGGGAAGGGATTCGAGACATATTACAGAGAAAATGGGACATTTTGTTGCCCTTTTCTCTGGCGACTTTATTATTTCATGACTTCCCAGACATCAAGAAGTACCACAATATACTTCATATAATTTTACTGGCAGCTAAGAAATGCCTATTAAATAAATGCTTGGAAGCTAAAGTACCAGAGGTTGAAGAAGTCTGGTCACAAATTAAGCATTATCTTGACATGGAAAGGAGGGAAGTAGATTATGCTAAGATAACGCGCACGGAAGGTTTCTTTATAAAATGTTCTCCCTTCATACTAAGTTTTTTTTAATAAAAGGAAAATAAAGGATCTCATCATGCCCTTTAGACACACCAAATGGTACTTGGAAAGCAAATTAGCCGGCACATTGGGAGGCCTCAGACAGTTTGGGATAATCTACTCTAAGAGCAACCGGAGGGTTATGGAGAGTCGCTAAATGACCCCTTTGACTTTTTGAATTTTTGTTAACTTTTTAGGACCCATGTCCAACATCTACTATGACTATGTTTCTTCTGGGGGAAATATTGATGTATTTGTGTTTTATTTGTTTGTTCTTTTATATGTATGATACTAAAGGCTCTGTTGCCACTTCTGGATAAGAAATTTCACTGCACCGATATATTATATTGTTTTTTCTTTTGTATTTTGCCACAGGGATTAACAGCAACTGTTGGTTTCCTTGCATATATTGGAACATGTAATACACTGTGATATTTGTGTTTTATTTGCATTAAAAACTCAATAAAAAGACTTCCGGTTCCGGCGCCGCGATGCTCAGCCGCGGGTAGAGGAGGCTCCAAGCCCCCTGCGCCCTTCTTCTACCACCAGCAGAGCTTACTGGCCGGGAACGAGGTATAACGGCGGCGGACGGGGCCGTGACCGCAGCGGGAGATGAACGAGGAGCAGGAGTGCGGTAAATATCCACCGGCAGGCGAGAAGACACAGTGGTACGGCGGCGGCCGCATGGGGCCCGTCATCTTGAAAAGCCCTGCACTCCGCATCATAACGGGGTAGACAGGCGGCACATAATGCAGTCAGGCAGACTAAATTACCTGCACCTCTGACCTTATGACTCCCGAGCCCACTCACAGACCAGCAGAAACATAAAGTCTGCACAGCTCCTGGCTATCCAGACAGCAAGCATACAACCAGCTACAAATTAAACCCAGACATCCAGAGAGACTGTGATACCAGCCCCTGACATGGCCCTCTGCTTCATCCCTCTGGCTTCTCAAATGGTCAGCATACAACCAGCTACAGATTAAATCCAGTTACCCTGAGGGACTGTGCTACCAGCCCCTGGCATGACCCTATGCTTCATCTTTCTGGCTAATATATTACACAACACTGGCAGAAGCGCTGGAGATCTCCTTCTACCTACCCTTGTCAGCAGCCCCACGTCAATCTGTAGTTGCCTGAAGGGAAAGACTGCTAAATCACAATATTCTCCTTTCTCAGTACTCCCTGGAGTCAGAGAAGTCCAATAGATTGGTGTTGTAACGGAAAAGACATATCTTTATTCCTTAAATGGACAGGTATCTGCTGAAAATGTCGGCCAAGACCAGAAGTGCTTTGAAAAACCAAAAAGGAGAGGCAGTGATACCTGGTGGCCAAATGAATATGACGTGTCTCAATGCACTACAACACCAGCACTTAACATACTTGGGCTTTGAGGACTCTACATCTTCGAGATTTAGTATTTCTGATTTTGAAACAAATAGCGATAGAGGTGGCTAAGGTAATCTTACCAGATCTCCAGGCTTCCTTAACCAGCATGGTTGGCACAACTTTGAAAGACTTACAAAGCTCTGTGGCTCAACATGAGGAACGTTTAGATGATGTGGAAGAACCGGCTCTGGCTATAGAAAAAGACGTTGAAGATCTCCAATTCCAACTTCAGGAAATGGCAAAAGATAACAGAAAACTCTGGGAGAAATGCGATGACTTGGAGAACAGGTCAGGCGGAGCAATTTAAAATTAATAGGTGTTCCAGAATCTCTCTCCGTAACGGCCTTAACCAATCTCTGTGAAAATGAGATCCCACAGTACCTTGGGATACTGAAGAAATGTAAAGTAGAACATGCTCATAGACTGGGACCTGATCGGAGAGCTAGCTTGAACGCGCCTGATGACAAGAGGAAAGAACGACCGAGACCGGCAATTTGAAATACCTGGACTATGCTGACAAAGCTGAGATCCTGGCAGCTTATAGATCAAAAAGTTCAGGAATTGAGCTACACGGTTGTAGGATTTTGTTATTTGCAGATTTCTCAGCGGAAGTCACCAGGCGACGGAGGACGATTTCTGCTATATGTTCAGAATTACACAAATCTCAATGGAAATTTGCGCTACTGTATCCAGCGACTCTGAAAGTCTTCCAAAACGAGGGCCCTCCTCTCTTTTTCAGAGATCCACAATAGACAGTGGAGGGGTTAGGCCTAAGGGTCATCCTAGTTGATGGACAGCGCTGGATTGATAAGATGGCTGGAGAGCATCAAGATCGTCAGAAGCAAGATAAGAAGCCAAAGCGTGACACCGGTAGCGGGACTTGAAGGATAGGGTCGACAACCTAATTGTTGACATAATTATATAAATAATTTTTCAGAGGGTTTGATAAGAGGATGGTATCCTTTTGAGTTGGATCATGCTTAGACATGGTCGGTTGCAAGAATGTGATTTGTTAATGCTTGTTAATTTTCATGTTTCGTTTAGAGCATGCAAGGGGTGCAGTTTGCGAAGTGTGGTTCGCGGTTTGATATGGCGGCCCATGTTTCGCAAACAATGAGTCATGTCCAATGGTCTATACTTAATTGTATAGTGTTAAGAATTTAAAATAAGATGTGACTGACGAAATGCCAGGAAGAAAGATATGACGCCTTACTATATGGGGAGGAGGGTGGGAGGATAATCCCTCTTAGGAGCTTTTATACCTGGACGGTAACCCTGAGAACAGCGCAAAAAAGGAAGTTCAGTGGCACTGCTTTCTTAGGAGATGTCTGGTTGAACATCTCCAGGTTAAGAAGTGCATTCTTCATGTTTCAAGAATATTGGGGCGTGTTCCCAAGTTCTACTTTTGTTCAATTGAAATTGTTAAGAGTTTTATCTAGGGATTACACTACAGTCATTTGCATATACGATGGTTAGTATAATATGTGTATTGTTACATGGAATGTAAAAGGTTTACGATCGCCTCAAAAGCGGATGATGGTGCTTCGGCACCTAAAACGGTTAAAAGCAGAGCTGGCCTTGTACGGGAAAAACGCATCGTAAGAAGGGTTTTTTTTTCCCGGGCCCTGGGGAAAATTTTGGGGGTTTGGGGGGGGGAAAGTTTTGGATCTTCGGGCCGGAAAAATTTAAAAAGGCCAGCAGTCTTAACACTAATTAAAAAGAATATGAAGTATCAAGTTGTAGACCACGTAGCGATTTGGAAGGTTGGGAGCCTAGGAGGGCTATTTTCCACCCCTACAGAAACGACCCGCTTTTATTTTGGTTTATTCCCCAAAAAAGGGGTTAAGAACAAAAATTTTTTTTCTGATTTGGTAATCGGGTTTTTGACAGGACTCTATTGGGCTGAAAATATTGGGGGGGGATTTCAACACTGTTGTAGACCCAAAAAAAGTTCAAAACGACCCAAGTGCAAGGTCCATTGGATCGACACGCCGCGAATCGGCTTTGGGTGGGTTTTTGGGAAAAAGGGGTTTGGATTTGATACTTGAAAAATTCTGTACCCTGAGTTTTTGAGAATTTTCTTTTTTTCGCTGGTGCATGACCCCGTGGTCCCGCTTTATTAGGGGTTTTATCCCTTTTCTTTGAGACCCCGACTCAGGGGACTCTAGAATAGTTGACATCATAATTTCGGATCATCCCCCCTTTGTTGACACTTTAAATGACCCCACCCCGGGGAGGAAACGGATTTTATATGGAGATTTAAATCTTTTTTGGGGCAAATAGGGGAAGTTTTTTCAGTTTATTATTACAGAGTTGGTTTTTTGGGAATAAGATCTTTAAATGCAAAACCTCCAGAAAACCCACAACTTTTTTTGGGAGGGCAGGGAAAGCTGTGTTGAGGGGGGGATTATAGCCTATGTAGCAAAAAACCCAAAACTGTTTTTAAGACAGGGCCTGGGGAAAAAATTTAGTTCGAGCTGGGTTTCCCTACACCACATTTCGGGAATTTTACCCCAAAAAAAAAACAGGCCGGGCCCTTTTGGCTAAGGAGCTTTTCGAACACTGGTTAGGGGAAAAAAGGGGAGTTTCGGAAATTTTTGGGGCCCAAAAAGAGCAAAGCTTTTCAGATTCCCGGTAATAAGTGTGGAAAATTTTTTTGGTTTAATCTGGCCAGAGGTTTTGGGGGGGTGAGCTACGCCATTAAAGGGGATGATAAAAGGGTCACTGCAGACACATCCACAAGCAATAAATAGTGTTTTCAGATCATTTTCCCAACCCCTAACTTAAAGAGAAAGTGCTGAAAATTTCTCCCAATTTTTTCTTTTGGCCGGGGGGTTTGCGACTATCTTCCCTGACAGCAGAAGATAGAGAAAAACCCAAAAACCCCCCAAAGTCACCCTTGGAAAAATTTAAAATTAGAAAAAAAATCCTAAAAAATTAAAAAAGGGCCCCCGGGGCCCCGGATGGCTTCCCCGGGGAAATTTTACAAATTTCAAAAGATAAATGCCCCAGGCTGGGAAATTTTATTTAATGGCTATTTAGAGGGCGGATGGGTCCCAGAAGTGGCTAACACCCCGAATTTTTAAGCTTTTTACCAAAAACCGTTAAGGATCTATCACGCGGCCCCTATGGGGCGATATCTTTGTTTAAATTGTCGCCCTTTAAAACTTGTGTCAAAATTTTATGGAGACAGATTGGCGCCCCATATCTCCAATTTAAATTACCCCCCCTTGAGGTCGGCTTTGGGTACAGGGCAAAATTGCGGGTCACTAACTTCCGCAAGGTCCCCCCCCCCCTTCCCCCCCCCAGTCCTTGATCCTTTAAAACCCCCCTCCCCCCCCCATTAACCCCAAAAACCCCCAAAATTTTTGGACAACTCCCCCCGGCGGTTAAATAAAAAGATTGTTTTGGCCCCCCGGGGGAAGGCTTTTCCTTGTTTTTTGCACTATTAAGGGAATAACAAGGAGTGATTTGGGAAAAATTTTGGGGTTTTTTTCGGGAAAGGTCCTTTTCCCCCTTTTTTTTTAACCCTTTAAATTGACCCCTTTTTGGGAGCCAGGGGGGTTTTTATTCGGGTTAAAAATTTTTGACTCCCAATTTTTTTAAATTAAATTTTTTGGATGACTTTTTTGTTATTTTAAAGGGGTAAAATTTGCGGCTGGGTTGGTTTTTTGGGGGGGCCTTTTGGAAAATCCCCCGGGTCGGCGGTTAAATGTGGCTTAAAGTGCCCCCTTTGGACATCCGCCTGAGGTGTTTTTTCTAAATTTAGGGGAAAAATCATAGTCTTCCGTGCAAAATTTGGCCAACATAGTTAAAAATTTCTGGGGGATTCTTTATTGGAAAATCTCCAGAATCCTTTTATAATTTTAAATTATGCCCCTTTTTTTATTGGAAAAAATAAAAACGGGAGCTTAGAAAATGGAATAATTGCCCTTACTTTATTGGTAGAGCAAACTTGATCAAAATGATCAGCTTTCCCTTAAACTCCTTTATCCCCTTTTTAGGGCCAAATTCCCCGCTTTTTGAAACATTCAATTTTACGGTGCGTACACAAAGCCTTCTCCTCCCTTTTTTATGGGCAGTAGACGTCATTGGATTGCATTTAAGCCTGGATGCCCTTTTCCCGGGATGTAGGAGGCCTGGGGGTTCCCGTTTGTTTTAGGGGGGGCGTTTTTAAAATTTTTAACAGGTTGTTTTGACATGGGTTTGATTTTGGTTTCAGGGGTCCAACTTTTCTTTAACATTTCTCTTGAAAATAATCTATCCCGGGGGAAATTTTCCCTTTCTGCAAATTTCCCCTGCCCTTAGTAAATCCCCTTGTGTTTAGAGATACTTATCTTTCGTGGAAAGGGTTTTCAAGGAAATTTAAAGGGTTTCCCTTTCCAGTGCTCCAAAAAACCCTGTACTTGTGGGGGCATCCCGAGTTTCCCCGGGGAGAGAGAATCCAGAAAATTTTAAAATGGGAAGCCCTGGGGAAAAAGTAGTGAAACATCTCCTTCATCCGTCAGGTGGGATTTCTTATCCGTGGGCCCAGGGTTGGACCCCAAAATTGGCCCAAAAAAAGGAATGGTTCCTAGGTTAGGTCAGATTAAAAAAGTTTCTTACCATCGCTTGGAAACCCTTGGTTTTAAAGGAATTTCCCGTCCCAAATTTGGCCCCGATAATTTAATTGGGGCCCCCCGCGCAAGAATTCAAATATCGCATTAAAAGCGAACTCTTAAGGGCATGCCCGTGGGGGGGCAGGGGACCTCAATCTTTTTAGAAGATGGGGGCCCCAATTGGAGTTTAGGATTTACCGTTAAGTACTTGGGGTTTGGGGTCGGGGAGGAAGTTATTCCCTTTTGAAAGTTGGGGGAATCAAAAATTTAAAATCTTTCCTCCACGCCAAATTTTTGGGTTTGATTTTACCGTTGGCCCCGGGTATGCCAGGGTCTTTTGGGGGCAAAGTCCCTAATTTTTCAACAACCTAAAGGGCGGATCTCAAACTTGGGGTATGGACCCGCCCGGGGAACCCAAAAAATTTTGGCAACGGCTGTTGACATTCCTTTAAAAAAAAGCTAAACTTGGATCTAGCTTTTTCTCCTTATCTTATGATTTTAAAATACAATTTAAACCGGGCCCCCTTTATTAGGTAACCTTTCTAGTAAAGGGTTGGACCCCCCCTTTTCCTTCAGAACGCCTTTAATTCTTCGTTTGGGATTGATTTAAAATGTGCTGGGAAACAAATTCCCCAGAGTTTTTTGGGCCATTTTGGGAAAAAGGGTGGATCACACAGTTGCCGCAGATTTTTCGGTGCACTTTCCAAAGGTTTTGGAAATCTCCCGTTTCCCCCAAAAAACCCAAAGATGCTCTTTTGGATTGAGGGGGGGTGACTGGGGAGGGCCCTTTGGTACAGTGAACTCATTGTCAGGGTTTAAGAAACCCGGCTGAGATTTATTCCAGCTTTATGACTTTGGCCTTATCCCCGCTGAAAGTAGCCATCAGGGGGGGTTTGGGTTTCATTGTGGTATAAAGGGGAAAGGGAAAAAAATGGCCCCCCCCCTTTTTTAAACCCTTTTTTTTCAAAAAAACCCCCTTTTTTAAACCTTTTTTGGGGGTTGCAACGTGCCAATTTTTTACCCCAAGGGGGGCCCAAAAATTGCCAAGAAAAAATTCCCCAAAAAAACCCTGACCCACCACCCAGCCCCGAACCCTTGATCCCAAAGGAGGATGGATCCCTCCCTTTTTTTTTTGTTGACGCCCAAAATTTTGACCCTACCCTCCCAAAGTCGCAGCCCGGGAAAACGAGTTATCAGCAGGCAACTTTTTCTAAAAATTTTTACTGGGCCAATTTCGTGAGCTTTTTTTGGGGAAAAAATTTGGAAAACCTCGTTTCCTGTTCTTGTGAAAGGAGTGGCACCCGGTGTGGTTTCTGCTGCCCGTAGCCCCATCTGCCCCAAAAATTCGCCCTACTGTGCGTTCAGAGATGCTCTTCTGCTACCTTGGGGTTTTAAAGGGTTTGGGTATTTGAGTCAAATGTTGCCTTTTTTTTTCAGCTCGAACCAGTCTGCCCATTTTTCCTTTTGGGCCTTGGCATCAACAAGGCATTTTCCCCCCAACCCGGACTGCCCCTCCTGGATGTTTTTTCTTTTTCGGACCCTTCTCTGTAAAAACCTAGAGATGGTTGTGCGGGGGAAAAACCCAGGGATCCGTTTTTTGAAAAAATCCGACCAGCCCCTTTGGCACCAACAACCATGCAAAAATTAAAAAGGGACTCAAATCACCTTTCTTCCCCATACTGGATGCTCGGTTTTAAATGAGGAGATTGTCTTGGCCTTTTCTAAAATAACTTTTAAAAGCCCCTGAGTTGCCCATGTGATTGGCTGTTAGGGAAAATTAAGGGGGTTTAAAGGCAGTTGGACAGGTGTATAAAAAGTGGCCCGGGGAGTGTAGATTCAAAGGGGAAACGAGTCCCCCATTTTAGTATAAATTTTTTTTTTAACGGGAAAAAGGGTTTTTTTCTGACCAGTGGGGTCAGTCAAGATGTCCCCTCAGTTGACTTTGGGGCTGGATAGGTTAAGTATTTCCTATTTTTTGGGTAGTAGGGAGGGCGGAAAAAATAAAAGGGAGAGGTCACAAAATTTTTTTAGAAAATGGAGAACATTTATAGAAAATTTTTTGACAATGCAGGAAATAAGGACGTTTACTCCATTTAGTGAAACCCCATGGTTTTTTCCTTAAAGGGAAATAGCAGGGGGATTTTTGGCCCCCTTAAAAATAACTTGAAGTAAAAAAAAAGGGATTTTGGCCAGATGTAGGAGGTCTTACGAAAATAGCGAATTGATTCGGTTCACGGTTTATAGAGACATACACTATTTGAGGCGATGATATGACTATTATGAAACCATTCTGTGATCATCTGACTGTAATATAGATAAGGGTGAAGTGTAACCTGACTGTAGTGGTAATGGGAAGGGGAGGGTTAATGTTTAAGGTTTTTCTTTATGGTTGTATATAGAGATGGGCGAATTTCCCCAAATTCGGTTCATTCACTTCACCGGATTTCTCGGCAAAAAATAACTTCGTTCCGAATTACTTCGGGACGAATCACGTTAAAAAACAGCTATTTACAGGCTGCACAGAGCCTGCAGGGTGCTGTAGAACGTTGTGCCATGCTTAAATATGCAGAGGGAGCTTGGTTTGGTCTTCATACAATGTTGTGTTTTAGTATGACACGTAGATGACTGCCGCCGCTCTTAGAAACGCTTCACTATAAAATTCCCTGGGCACTTAAGAGGGCAAAACTGACCAAAAAACTGAAGGGGGAATGTAGCCTGATAAAGTCATGGCTGCTACAGCTGGAAAAAAACAAGCTGAGGGCTCAGGTGGCAACATCAGTGACAGAGTGTGGAGGTGACGGCGGCAGCCACAGCAGCATGAGGTCAGACAGTGGCACAATGATATTCTGGAGGTGGCAAAAAACGGAGTAGGCCACGAGTGGCACAATGACACAGTGTGTAGGTTACAGCAGAGCCACAGCAGCGATGAGGTCAGACAGTGGCACAATGACATTCTGGAGGTAGCAAAAACAGGAGTAAGCCACAGAGTGGGACAATGACACATTGTGACTACTGCAACATCCTTCTCTGTGGCCTCCCAGTTAACACCCTCGCTCCCCTCCAATCCATCCTCAACTCTGCTGCCCGTCTGATTCACCTCTCTCTTGCTAATCTCTCTGCCTGTCCCCTCTGCCAATCCTTCACTGGCTGCCATCGCCCAACGAATTCAGTTCAAATTACTAACCTGACCTACAAGGCTCTCCATAACCTCTCCCCTCCATTATCTTGCCCTAATTTCCAGATACCTCCCCTCACGCAATCTCCGCTCCTCACAGGACCTTCCCTCTGCTCCCCTCTCATCAGCTCCTCACATACCGTCTCCAAGACTTCTCCCGTGCTTCACCCACACTCTGGAACTCCTTAACCAAAACATCAGACTCTTCCAACTTTCACCAGTTTCAAAAGCAACCTGAAACACCCATCTCTTCATGATAACTCCAACCCACACTCACCCCACCACCACTACACCGGCCCGCAAATATGTCTGCCCCACACCTTCTGTCTCTCCCCTTCTTCCTTGTAGATTGTAAGCCTCGCGGGCAGGGTCCTCTTTCTCTCTGTTTCAGTTACTAGCATTTTTTGTCACCATTGTATTTGTTAAAACATTTTTTTATGTAGTAATTTCCCCCTTAAATGTACAGCACCCCGGGAATTAATGGTGCTCAAAAAATAAATTAATAATAATAATAATAAAAAAGTTGTAGGTCACGGCAGCGCCAACAGCAGCGCAGGTCGAAAAGTGACAATAAGTTGTAGGTCACGGCTCAGCCACGCAGCAGCATGAGGTCAGCAGGGGCAAATAAATTTGGAGGTGGCAAAAACGGGAGTAGGCCCAGAGTGGCAAAATGACAGAGAGTAAGGTGACGGGGAGGAGAAAACAGCATGAGGTCAAGAGTGGCAAAATGCACAGTGTGGGGTCAGGCAGCACCAAAGCAGCGATGGGGTAGAAGTGGCACAAAGACAGAGTCTGAAGGTGGGTGGCCAATACCAGTCCTGGTAAAGATGGTTGGGGAGATGGAGAAATGTCAGCAATGTCTGGATCGGGCGGGTGGTGGCATCAAAAAATAGTGGCTGAGGCGGGTTTGTTTAACCCAACTCATTTCCACTTTTTGGGTGAGGCTCGGGTGATGTAGTCTGAGCCTAAGGCTTGGTGTGTGGAAACCGGCCGATCCACGCTGATTCTTTGACAAAGGTCGTCTTCCCCTTTTTTCCGGGGAAAAAGGGGGTTTCCCTTTTGGGGGTAACGTGGCCCCCCCGCATGAACACCTGCCTTAAGCCACATACGGGCCCGGGACGGACAGCTTCCCCACTGCAAATCGGCAAGTTGCAGCCACACATCCATTTTTGGCCCCTCGTCCAGGGGGATCTTCTAACTGGGGCAGGTGCTTCCAAGTAGGCCCCCACCTTTTGGGTTTCGGGGTCTGCCCCCGGGCCCTGCTGCTGCTGGCGCGCCCTCCTCACTAGGCGGTGAAGGAAGTGCTCATCAGTGTTTCCAGTTTATTGTTGCTGATGAGTGGTACTGTCCCCCCCCCCACCTTCCCCCCAGCCGCGGGCATTAGTAGTGGGGGGGAAACCCCCGTCAGACTGTCAGAGGGGGGAGATGCCACAATAGGCAGCGGCCAATGATACGGAGGATTTCCTATAGTATTTGATTTGCCCTCCCTCTAAATAGCGGGGGAAAAAAAGGCCCTTTTTTGGCCCCGGTAGGAGGGTCCAATAGGGTGGAGACCCAAAAGCATCCCTCTCCGGATGCTGATATTCGGCTTTTCATAGCCGGCAAAACAGCATGTGGGGCCATTGCACAAAGGATCAGGGGCCCCCTGCCTCCCATTTTCCACTGTATACTGCCCGGGTTGGGGGTCATCCCCCGTTTTCCCCCTTTTCCCCCATCTACCCCCCCCCCGCTGCTCCTCCTCCCTTGTACTGGGAAAAAATCCACTCATTTCACCGACAATGCTTTGCTCCAAAATGTCCTCCCTCCTCCATTTAGCCCCCAGGGGACTATGTGGCCGCGAGATGTATGCCACTCCCCCAGTCCCCTGCCCAGACAGATTTTTCGCATCTGTTCCAGAACATAAACAGGGGAAATGAGTTATTCACCCCGAGTCCTGGTCTGAAAATAACGTCCCCCCTCTCGAAGGGGGGGGGCCTCAACAAAGGCGGGTGGCAAAGCTCCCATGGTGCATCAAAGTTACACGGGGGAGTCCCCTGTCCGCCTGGATATCAAAAATCGTTATGGCCTTTTCCTGTTCATCGTGGCCACATGTGCAGGCGGGAAATTTTCCCCCAAAGTGGAAACATCGCATATAGAGTGTGTTGGGGGGAGGCCCGTTCTGCCGTGCAACTGAGGAGGGTGTTCTGGCTTTGGGGAATGGATGAAGTGCATGCACTTTTTCCCGGCCTTTTTCAGAATTTTCTAAAGTCGGGGGAAAAACTTCAGGAACCTTTAAAACCGATTAAACACGGCGCCATGCAGGGCGCATTGGCCTTTTCCCCCTGGGTTTTGCAGCCCGGACACCATTCCCCCATTGTCCGTCACCAGGGTTTTTCCGGATTTGCAGTTGGCCGGAAAAAACCAACATCAAAATTTTTTGTGCATGACGCGGAGCATTTCCCTCCCCTGTGTGACTTCGTTCGCCGACAACCCAGGGGGAAAAACGAGTGCCCCCGTGTGCCCTACACATGGGTTTGATGGACATACTTGTGGAGGCTGAGTGATGGGGGTGGGAGGAGGGGAATTGGGCAGGGCCCTTTGACAACGGGAGGAGAAGCGGCGCCCCTGCCAAGTTGTTGGTGTGCCGGGGGCCGGAAGCAATTCCCCCCAGTGGGCCGTAAAGGACATGTAGGGCCCCCTGACCGTGTTACAGCTCAAAGCCCGCCCGGTGCCGGGGCCCCTTTGGGGAATAAACCGAAAAAGCTAAAGGAGGGCCCCACTTCCGTTCTACATATTTATAAATGCTGGTACTGCCTTTTTGGAAAGAATTACGGTTTGGAAACTCTCATCTCGGCTCGGCACAACCCATTAGTTTTGAACGGTGCGGTCCACCTTGGAAGGGGAGGGATGCAGCACAACAAATTTGGACAGGGTACGTCAGTTTTGCACCTTAGGGGGTTAAGCATATGTTGTCTTTTGGGGCAATTGCCCGCTAAAACGCGCTGGGCCCAGGGTAGCGAGGAGAAGCATTGGCCCGGGATGAGGGGCAAAGGAAAAGCTCCCTTTGCAGAGGTGGTGGAGCCTTGCTGGCTGCAATAGATGGGTCACGGGCGGCGCTGCGTTGTGCGGCGGCGGGATGGACCCCCCACATTGAGCCACGTTTCCCCCCAGGCCCCCGGATGGTGCGCTGCATGTTTTGACGAGGGCCCCGTGTGCCAAACGTAAGCCCCCTGGCCATGCTTCCCAAATTTTGTTACAGATTCTAAATAACCCATATTGGGCTCCTCCCGGTGTTTGAAAAAAATGCCACACCGCCGATATCGGATTTCCCGCCAACGCCCGCACTGGTGACTACTGCCGCCGTGCCCGTGAGCCCTGTGCCGCTACTTTCTTGGACCTGCAAAGGGGTTTTTTTTTCCCCCGTGGGCGGGCTCCCGACCTCACCTGCTGCTACCCTGCTGACTCAGGGCCCAAAAACGACCACTTGCGGGGCTGTCCCGGCCTGACCCCCCAAAGCTGACCCCTCTTCTCCTGACGATGATGAACCCTTGCCTCCCCCGTCCAAGTGCGGCGGCTACATCATCATCATTTGTTTTTTCATGTCATTTGTGTTCTCACCCCCGGTCTTGGTATGCGGCTGCCCCTAAAAAACATGACCCCCATGCCACTTCAACTCTATACTTGCCCCCCTACTAAAAAGAAGGGGTTTTGGCCCTTTTTTCCCGCTCCCAAGTAGCTGCTGTGCCCTCCTAAATTTTTCATCCCCGCTATTAGTGGCCTGGCCCCCCCCAATAGTGATCTCTGGGCTGAGGGAACCCGGGATGGTACAAGGCGGGTTGAGGACGGTGAGGCCCTGACCCCTCCTGGGCCATCCCCAACAAAGGGGTTGTGTCTGAGTTCCCCGACTCTTGGCTGGGGTTGTCAGATGTACTGGGGGGGAAGTGGATGACCTAGTAAACCAATAAAGAACCATTGGGTTGCTGAACAACAAAAGGCGCTAGATGACAGTGGCAGTTGGGGGGCCTCACCGAGTGACCCCTCTGGGGACGTCCCCCTTGCGTGTTTGGCCCCGGGCCCCGCTCCGGAAATTTGTGCTTTTTTCCCACTTGCGGGTGAAGACCCTTTCCACTCCTGTTGACATACGTTTTTTTAAAATGTAAAGACCTGTTTGAAGATATCTTATATGAAAAATTTACCACCTGTATTTGACTCCAAAGGGAAACCCCACTGAAGTTTGGGGAAAAACCCTTGGATAAAAATTTGCGTCCACAAATGGGCAGAAAAATTTACTTGTATGGCCGTTAAAAACTCTGTGTATTTTAGAATATAAATGCACAACAGGTTTAAATTTAAACCCCTTCGGAATTAAATTTATGCTACAAATTTCTTCTGTGGGGGTAAAAAACAAAGTTTTTTACTGAGTCAACTCAGAACAACGTTTATTTAAACCCCTGGATGAAAAATTGCGCAAAAAATTGAGCACCACAACTACAGCTTTGGGGGTTGTTACATTGCTGTTTTCTACGTACACAAAGGAAAAAATTGAAATTTTCCCTTTGCTTGTGAATTATGTACGGAAAATTTTAATTTTTGGGGTGAAAAAGACGGTTTTTTTTGTACCCAGCAAAAAAACAACGCTTATTAACCCGGGTAAAAATTGCGCAAAAGAATTGAGCAGCCAAAACTACTAGCTTTGTAGCGTGTTTCAATTTTCGTGTTTTTTTACGCACACAAAAAGAGAAAAAATTGTAATTAACCTTTGCTGTGAATTAGGGACAGGGAAAATTTTTTTTTTTTTGGGGTGAAAAAAACGTTTTTGGAGTCACCCCAGCAGAAAAAAAAAACGCTTTTAAATTTAACCCCCGGATGTAAATTGCGCAAAAAAAATTGAGCGCCAAAAATGAATGGGGATTTTTTATTGTAAAAACGCTGTTTCTTTAAATGAAAAAAACAGGAACTGGCTTAGACCCCTTGGATATTCAATGTGCGTGGCAGATAGCATTAAAAAAGTATATGCAGCAGCGGGACCCACACTGGGCTTTAGATCCTTTCCCCAAAAAATCAGAAATAGAAATTAGAGAACGTCTCTGGAAAAAAGCTGAAACACCCCCAAAAATCGCTGTATAAAAAATCAGTTCTTCAGTAAAAATCAGCCGCGGCGAAAACCTTCCCTGATCAGTACAGTGAGGCGGTATGAGTCCCCTCACGCCTCCTTTTAGTGCGGTGAGTCACCAGAATCCCGCCGGTCTCTGATTGGGTTTTTCTGACGTTTCATGCACTATGCCCTTCTTCCTCCCAGGTGCTTTGCCCCCCTGTAACGCCATTGCCGCAGCCATTTTTTCAACAAAAAACACACTTCGTTCACCCCAGGTACCCCCAAAATTTACTTCTTCAGAACCAAAGTTTTCCGAAATTGTAACGAATTCCACTTCGTTAGAATCAATTCGCCCATCTCTAGTTGTATACATGATAATAGTCTATGGCGTAATGAAAATGACACTATTTTTTTTAAAATGATAATTTGCATTTCTGTAACTCCTGTATTACTTTAAGTGTGTCAATAAAAACTGTTATCATAAAAAAACTCAATAAATACAGTTATATTAAAAAAAAAAGGGCAAGTCACTGGTCAGACCACAAATACAGTTTTAGGCACCAGTGCACAGAAAAGAAACATTGCAGAGCTTGAGCATGTTCAGAAAATCGGCACGAAAGTAATAAAGGGCTGGGGGTTTCGCAAAAACCCAAAAAGATTAGCAAAATTAAAGTTATTTAGTTTAGAGAAAAGACGGCTTTGGGGTGAGATATTAAATAGGTATTAATAATTAAAGGTCAATAGAGATATCTCTCCCCCAAAAACTATTTAAAACAAGGCTGTATCTTTTAACAAGGGGTTCTTCTACATTTGTCATGGTGAATTCACTAACAGAGTTCAAAAAGGATCTGGATGCATTTCAAGAGTGTGATAATATAACAAGTTATAGTGACTAGGGTTTTTGGAAAGGGGCTTATCCAGGGGTTTTTTCTGATTGCCCGATTGGGTCAGGAAGGATTTTTTTTCCCAAATGAGGACAATTGGCTTTACCTCATGGGTTTTTTGTATCCTATGAATCAACACTTTTGAATAGGGAACTGTGGACGCTGTCTTTTTTTCGCATTACAAACTATAAAAAACTTGCTGATTTAAAAGGGCTTGTGTCAAATTCCCACAGGTGTAGGTTCCCTGAATCGCCCAATAAAATTTTGGGGGGTCAAATTTTAATTGGGGGTTTAAAAAAGTCCCCTTTTCATGCAGTTACATTTTGATACAGAGACCAAGACAAAAAACTTACAATTTATCAATAGTACCTCACCATTGTGAGGCTACAAGCAGGATGCTCTGAGACGAAAGTGGCTGCTAATCCTAGAGTGTCACAGTGTGTCATCATCAGAGCAGCGAGACGTAACATCACAGAAAAACAAAAAGTGGGATCTTTTGGCCCCATCCCCACATATGATGCTTCATTTTAAACAATGCCCTGCGTACTGGATGATGGATTCCACAAAAATACAGGCACGTTTTTTAAGGGGGGGAGAGGCAACTAAGTGTCCCCTCAGGACCATTATAACCATTTACATCGCATGGTTGCATCTGTTGTCAAATTTTAAGATTTTGTCTTGAAGTTATTAAATCAAAAATGTTAAAAGATGATGAGGAGGACTGTTTAAATCCCAATTCAAATTGTCCCCCAAATTAATTGGGGAATTCAGGATCAAACACCTGTTGTGAATTTTTCTTAGTGCCTTTTTTGAGATCAGCAAGTTGTGCAAAAGTATGAAACACTAAAGTTGGGGCATGTGCATTCTAAACTTTAAAAGTGGTCTCTTTAGGTTTAATTTTAAAAAAATTCCAGAAATTTCAAACCCAAAAACCAAAAATCCCAACTTTTTGTGGTGTGGGATTTGTTTTGCTCAAATGTTTTTCTTTAAATTGTTTATTAAAAACCTCCAAAAATACAGTAAGACTGTAAAAAACCCAAAATAAGTCACAGGATTACAATGACTCCCCAAAAATATTCAGCTAATGAAAATCTGTCGGTACATTCCGGAATGCAAATTTTTTTTTTCTCCCCCCCCCCCCCCCCCTCCAAACAAAAATTTTTAAAAATAGGTAAAACAAGTGTAAAATTGTGGAGTATAAAAAAAGGTTTTTAAGTGAGTAATGAAAGTAGAAGATTTAAAGCTTTCCCGATTATATATATTACATTACCAATTTTAAGTACTAAAATAAAAAAAAGGTTTTAACAAACACCCAACCCCCGGCCCTTTGATTTGCGAAATCATGCCAGTTCCAAACAGCAAGATTAGCCATTGCCCAAATTCCCAGACAAGCTTTGCAATCAATTAAACTTTCGATATGTTGGTCGGTTATACTGATATTATACTGGTCAGGCTAAGACCCTATCATTCCTTATCTCTTTTGCAAGACCGTAAGAAAAGGGCCCGAGTCGCAAACACTAAAAGGGTTTCATATATTATAAGCCCCGGCAAAAATAAAACAAACTCAAAACCCATTCATAAAAAAATAAGCGCCTCCGTTTTTCCCAAACCCACCCCCAAAATCTGATGTCAAAAAGATTGTCTGCCAACCCGAATGCCGTTTTCAACCACCAACAACATAAATCACTGCGCAGAACAGAAATCTTGGGGCGCAAAAGTTTTTCTTATTTTCAAAAGGGATTTTGGAGAAAAAGCACATCAAAATGTATTAGGCAATTTCTTTCAAGTACAGCAGTACTCCATATGAAGCTGTATACTGCTCCTTGAGCTGTATACTGCTGCTTGAGCTCCTGGCAGGAAAGGAGGACCATTTGGCTTTTGGAGCACATATTTTGGTGGGTGCCATGTCACACTTACAAAGTATCAGTGAAAATGAAACCTTCCATAAGTCACCCCACTTCAGAAACAACACCCCTCAGGGAATTAATCTTGGAGTGTAGTGTGCATTTTGGGCTCATGGGTGTTTCATAGTTTTATTACCAGTGAGCTGTGAAAATAAAAAAACAGAAATTTTGGCTTTCATTTTTATAACATTCACTATACAGTATAAACGACATGATTAGAGATGGGCGTATTTCTCAAAAATTCAATTTTGCCAGGTTCGCCGAATTTTCCTCAAATTCGTTTCGACCCAAATTTATTTGTGGCGAATCGCGTTAAAAAACAGCTATTTCCTGGCTGCAGAGAGCCTGTAGGGTGTTGTAGAACATTGTGCCATGCTCAAACATGCAAGCGTGGCTTGGTCTTGATACAATGCTGTGTTTTAGTATGACACGCAGATAACAAGCACCGCTCTTAGAATCACTTCACACTTCACTTCTTTGGGCAGTTACAGAGGCAAAACTGACCAAATAACTGAAGTGGGAACGCAGCCTGACAAGGTAATGTCAGCACCAGCTGGAAAGACCCGAGCTGAGGGCCAAGATCCTACAATAGCGTCGTCCTTTTTTTTTTTTAAGCATAATTTTTATAGAATTTTATAATAACAAAAACACATAATAACAGTGTCCAATAGATGAGATATCGTTTGATACACAAAGACATTATATAAGGCACCATTACAAATAGAAAAAGTACTAAGTAGAGACAGTACATACTATTACTAATTAAATACTTTGGTATCATAATAATAAGGATGAAGCAATGAGACGGCTCCATCTGTACTCCAAAAAAAAAAAAAACAAAAAAAAAAACATAAACCTAAAAATAACACAAAACAGTGGTACCCATATGCTTAACATAACCACATACACCTATGTAATTAGGTAAGGTCTGGAATAAGAAGTGAAAAAAAACAAATGCTGTACCGGTTCAATGCTGTGGGATAGTCACACGGCTCCCGTCCCATAAAGCCTGAGGGAGAGAATTAGAGGATAAATTCATCCCCCAACTCAGGCGCACAGTTAACAAGGTAGTATCCAGGGCATGGTGTTATGATATAGCTGAGGTAAAACTCCCAGATTATGGGATACGGAGTGCCTGCTAGGTGAGAGGAGAGAAAGGCTGCATGATATCTTTGATCTCCTGGGGGGTGTAAAAGTTAGCTATGAACTCCTGCCATTTGTTGAAAAATTTAGAGCATTGGGTTTTCTTAGTCCTAATAATGTCAATTCTGTCCATTTCGAGATGATATTTGACCGCCGGATCACTTCCTGCAATGTCGGGACGGTTGGTTCCAACCATTTGGCCAATAGGCATCTTTTAGAGGCTAATAAAAATATATGCAGAATTGAATGGTTCTTAAAATTTTGTGGTAAATTATGGAATAGGAGCCGTGTTGGCTCTAAGGTTAAATGACACCGAAATTTAAGATTCAGAGTTCTTATGACTGTCTCCCAGAACTTTGTGGTAGCTGCACAAGTCCATATGCTATGGACCAAATCCGTGCGGGGGGTGCCACACTTTGGGCAGGACGTCAAACGATCCGAGTAAGCTGAATGAGGGGAATATTGAAGCCATAAATTGCGGAATGGGCAATTCTAAAGAACGTGTCTCTCCACTTTTCATTAACTATATGTTTGTGGATCTTCAGCCATCCTTGGAGGATTGTATTAGAGATCTCCTGGTTAGGGTAGATCTTCTCCCACTTGGCAAAGATTGTGCAAGGCTCCTCATCCCCTAAACCCCCACGAAGACCAGTATATAAGGCTGATAAAGAGTGGGCTGCTTAAGTAGAGCACTCATTTTACACAGACATCAGATGATTCCACAGATTGACAGAACCTGTTCTGTTAAACGCTGATACATATAAAGCCCCCCCCCCCACCCGAAAGAGTAGAGAGGGTGTTGGCAGTAAAGCCCCCCACCACCCGAAAGAGTAGAGAGGGTGTTGGCAGTAATTTTGCGTTGACGTCACTGATCATTTTGCCCTTCCTTTCATCCGTCAGTGTCTGCTTTCAATCGGTCAATAATCCATCAGTATTGCTAAAGCCAAAAACAAACAGGAGTTGATCCAAAACAGAGATGACCAGTAAATGGGATATTTGCATGTCTGCATGTCTTCTGAGTTCTGTATCCACTCCTGCTTTTGGCTGGTGCAATCAAAGGACCAGGTCATACTGGCGTTACAGCTTCAATCGGTTGTTTGTCCTTTTCAATCCTTCTGACAGATTAAAAGAAGGGGAAAACCAAACATAGTGGCAACGTCATAGAGTGGGGGAGGGTGGAAACAGCATTAGGAAAACACAGGGTGTTCGAGTGAGACAGTGGTCAGTTGGCAACAGGATGAGTAGGCCACAGAGTGGCACAATCACAGTGTGTGGAGGTGGCAACAACATCAGTAGGCCACAGATTGGCAAGTGACAGATTGAGGAGGTGGCAGCAGATTGAGGAGGTGGCAGCAACATCAGTAGGCCACATAGTGGCACAATCACACAGTATGGAGGTGGCAGCAACATCAGTAGGCCACAGAGTAGCATAGTGACGAGGTGGCGGCAGCAGCAGCAGCAGCACCATGAGGTCGGAGAGTGGCACAATGACAAATTCTGGAGGTGGCAGCAACATGAGTAGGCCACAGAATGGCAAATAATAGATTGTGGAGGTGGCGGCAGCATCAGAAGTCTACATAATGGCCTAGAAAAGAGTGGGGAGGCTGATCTAATCTGATGCATAAAGCATTGTTGTGTGGAAATCCTGGCCGATCCACACCTGATTCATCTTGACAAAGGTGAGTCTCTCCACATTTTGGGTGGACAAGCGAGTTCTCTTTGGGGTAACTATGGCCCCCGCAGCACTGGACACCTACTCTGATGCCATACTACTGGCCTGGCAAGACAGCTTCATCAGTGCAAACTCGGCAAGTTGCAGCCACACATCCAGTTTGGCTGACCAGTAGTCCAACGGATCTTCTATGTGGGGTGGCAGAGTGTTGTCCAAGTAGGCCACCCCCTGCTGGTTCAGGGTCAGTTCCAGGTCCTGCTGCTGTTGAGTACTGTCCTCATTAGGCGGGTGAAGATAGCTGCTCATCAATGACTCCAGACTTAGGCTGCTGCTGATGGATCTGGTACTGCTCCTACCCCCCCACCACCCCACAGCAGCCGTGGCAGTGGTACGTGAGCGATGAGGAACCCCACGGTCAGACCTGTCAGAGGATGGACGATGGAGCAGATAGGCAGCGGCCAACTGACTACATAAGATTTCTCTATAGTACTTGAGTTTGTCCTCCCTCTCGGCAGGTGAAAAAAAGGCTCCCATTTTGGACTGGTAGCGAGGGTCCAAGAGGGTGGAGAGCCAGAAGTCATCCCTCTGCCGGATGGTGACTATTCGGCTGTCACTAGCCAGGCAAATCAGCATGAAGCAGGCCATCTGCGCACGTGACTCTTAGGGACTCCCTGCCTCCAACTCCACTGTATACTGCCATGGTGTGTCTGGGTCATATGCCTCGTCTTCCTCATCTCCCTCTACCTCCTCCGGCTGCTCCTGCCCCTCCTCTCCTGTCACCTGAGTAGAAAAACCACTCATTTCGCCAGACACTGCTTGTGCTCCAATGTCCTCCTCCTCCTCCAGTTCAGCCCCCACTGGACTCATGTGGCCGTGAGATGTAGTCGCCACGTCTCCAGTCCCCTGACCGGACAGATTTTGCAGCATCTGTTCCAGGATATGAAGCAGTGGAATGACATATTTCATCCCATAGTCCTGGCGACTGACAAATAACGTGGCCTCCTCAAAGGGCCTGAGCAAACGGTAGGTGTCACGCATGAGCTGCCACTGGCTGACATCAAAATTACACAGGGGAGTACTCCTGTCTGCTTGGATCATCAAAAAATTGTTAATGGCCTTTCTCTGTTCATCCAGTTGGTCTAACATATGGAGGCTGGAATTTCAACGGGTGGAAACATTGCATATCAAGGAGGGTGTGCATTGCTTTATAGGAATGGATGAAGTGCATGCACAGTTGCCTGGCCATTTTTAGAAAGTCTTGCAGATGGCTGGAAGACTTGAGGAACCGTTTGACAAACAGAGAGAACATGTGCGACATGCAGGGCGCATAGCTCAGCCCTCCTCGGACCTGCGCGGACACCGAGTTCCTTCCATCGTCTGTCCCCATGGTTCCGATTTGCAGTTATCATGGCGAAAGCCACACATTGATTTCGTGCTGCATGACGCTGAGCTGTTTCTCCCCTGTGTGACTGTTCGCCCAGACAAACCAGGTGTAGAACTGCGGGACACCGCTATGCCCTGCACATGTGGTATGATGGAGCATCACTTAGTCTTGTGGAGGCTGAGGTGGTGGTGGAGGAGGAGGCGGACATTGGCGCAGGATCAGCAGTTTGATTACTTGGAGGAGAAAGCGGTGTCTCCTGTCTAAGTTGCTGGTGTGGCTGGGCAGGAAGCACATTCACCGATTGGGCCGTAAAGGACATGTACTGTCCCTGACCGTAGTTACAGCTCCACACTTCCGCGCTGCTGTGCACCTTGCAAGACATCAATAGGCTCAAGGACTGGCCCACCTTCTGTTCTATATATTTGTGCAGGGCTGGTACTGCCTTTTTCGATAAGATATTACGGTTTGGGACTCTCCACCTCGGCTCGGCACAAGTCATTATGTCTCTGAACGGTGCAGAGTCCAACAACAAGGGAGGGACTGCAGTACCAACAACTTGGACAGGAGCACGGTCAGCTTCTGCACCTTATAATGGTTGAATGCATACTGCTGTCTCTTGGCAATCGTCTCGGTGAACGACTGCTGGCGCCATGAGAGGCGTGGAGCAGGAGCTTCTGGACCGGTAGATGTTTGGTAAGAGAAACAGCTGCCTTCAGCTGAGGTGGTGGAGCCTTGACTACCTGAAATGGGAGGCGTGCTGCTGCGGCAGGATGGACCACCACATCTGAGACACGTTTCTCCTAGGCCACTGGATGGTGACGCTGGATGGTGACGCTTCACTTTCTGCCCACAAATTCTACATATACACATGTTTGGCTCCTCCGTGTCATGGAAAAAAACAGGTGTTCTACACCAAGGCCGTTTGGCTCCCTGCCTCGCACTGCTGCCAACCTGCTGACTTACTGGCTGTGCTGCTGCCTAATGAGCAAGTTGACGCCTTCTTCTTCCGACTATGATGATGATGCCCTTGCTTCACCCGGCTCCCAAGTGCTCTCGCTACATCATCATCAATTAGTGTTTGCCCATCAATGCTGTCCTCCTCAACGGTCTTGGTATGCAGAGCCTGACTTCTCACAATGCCACTCTCCACATAACTACTTGCCCGCCTACTGCAAGAAGCAGCGGATGTCTGCCCCACCTCTTCGCTGCCAACTGTCCTAAAATAGTTCGTCCTCGCTGTATAATGGCGCAGAACCCAGACCACATAGTAGTTCTCTGGCTGAGGGAACTGAACGGGACAGAGGCGGGTTGAGGACAGGTGTGGGCCCCTGACCTGCTCCGGGGCCATGCCAACTAAGGATTGTGTCTAAGGGTGCTGTGAGTTATTCAGCGGTGCGTTTGCAACACCAGCTTATGCTTATTATGCGCTATGTTCCCTGTGAAGCGCAGCGAGGGTCAGCATCTATATGGAGCGCAGCTCTGTTGAGCGGCGCCTGGTTATCACCGCGCATGCGCGGGTTGATCCGGGTGACGCAATGTTTCACGCATGCGCTGTCGGCTACATTGAAGCCGTGTTTGTGCTTTCTGGGCATGCGTAGTTCACTTATCGGGACGCTAAGTGCGATCATCTGATAGAACTGTACCTGCAACTAAAAGAAAGTGTTTTCATGTGTTTTAAGTGAATAGGGGGCGTTTCTTCTCCTCTGTTTGAGGTGGAGCATCTGTGAGGTTATAAATGTCCTCAGTTTGATGGTGATAGTGTGGGACGCCATACACTAATGTTGCGTTGAAAGTTTCCACCATAAGGGAGATACACCAACTCCGGCTGTTGACACACCTCCAGGGGATTTTCTTGCACACCAGACTGGAGGCTCAGGTATCTTTGTCGTTCTTACAGAAAGGAGTGATGGATGATATTGATGTTTTGTGGATTTGTTCTAATTAGTGATTGATTGATTGATTTATTTCTTTGTAGATGGAAATGTTGTTTCCTACCCACTGATGAGTCCCTGGGATGGGACGAAACGCGTTTGGGGTGTTATTTGCGCTCAGTGCTATGGGCGCTTAGTTTCCATCTTTTCATCGATTGGTAATATCACTCTGGGTTGTGTTGGTGCACATAAACTCTGGCGCCTTATCTTTTACCCTATGTACTATTTGTAACATTGTAAGTTAGTCCTTGCCTTTCCTTAGGTGATTACATTGATTCTGCTTTGAGTGAATTTTTTAGGTGTAAGCAGTATCTAGCACAGGGAATAACCAAGGAGTAGCACGGGGTCGCCCTTGTCGGGGCGGGGTCTCCGATGCAGGTGCTACATTGGTGTTGATAGTAAAGGAGACAGTATAGTTATACTGTCTCTCTTTCGTATGTCCCTTAGTTAATATATATAGGCAGATATTTTTAGTCGTTTCTAATAAAAGGTATATTTTAACTCCTTAAGGACCAGGTGTTTTTTTTGGGTGACACATTCGTTTTTCCTCGCCTCCTGAAAGCCATAACTTCTTTATTTTTCGACCTACATAGACACATGAGGGCTTTTATTTTGCGGGACAAGATGTACTTTCTAATGGTGTTATTCACTATACTATAGAATATACTGGGAAACCGCAAAAAAATTCCAAGTGGGACAAATTGTGAAAAAAATGTATTTTCGCCATGTTTGCGGGGGTTTTGCTTTTACGGCGTTCAATCTTCGGTAAATATAATGTGTTATCTGTATTCTTCAGGTTGTTACGCATCCGGCAATACCAAACATGTAGGGTTTCCGTTATGTTTTGGTACCGTAAAAAAATTCCAAACATTTTCTATTTTTGAAATTTGCGCCACGGTGCCATTTTATGCAACCAATAACTTTTTGTACTAACACCTATGGACGTCAGTGAGGGTGAATTTTTTGCAGGCTGAAGTGCACTTCTTATTTGGAATGCATGTGACTTTTTTGATCATTTTTATTCCATTTTTTGAGTGACGTAAAACGACCAAAAAACGCAATTTTGGCGTTTGGAATTTTTTTTCTTCTACGGTGTTCAGCGTACGGGATAAATGATGTTATATTTTTATAGATCGGACTTTTTCGGACACGGCGATACCAAATATGTGTAACTTTTTTATTATTTTAAAGATTTTATTTGTAAAATGGGGAAAGGAGGGTGATTTGAACTTTTAATACTGTTTTTTTTTTTTGTACTTTAAAACTTTATTTATTTTTTTTACTGTTACATTGAGGCCACCTGTGGTACTTGACCACTAGGTGGCGCGATTGTTAATACAACCTAATGCATTGCATAGGCAATGCATTAGGGTGTACAAAGATGGCGGTTTCCCCACTTCCTGTCTGTGGACGGAAGTGGGGCAAACCGGCCAGGGTAAGTGACGGGAGCCTTCCCAAGGCTCCCCACCACAATGCCCGGTGATCGGATCGGCGCAGCACAGCTGCGCTTATGCCGATCACCGCACCGATCGGTGCGCGGCACCGATCGGCGTTAATTCAGACGCCGCGGCCATCTTTGCCGCGGCACCTGATGGAGCCACCCGCCGGCACTGTTACTTCCGGGTGTTAGCGGTGATTTGCCGCTAACACCCGGCGGCTGTGCAGGGTGGTCGCGGAGCGATCCTCCTGCAAAGCCCCTTAGCGGCCCTGGAACGTACTGATACGCCCAAGGTCGTTAAGGGGTTAAAGGAATATTTTTCTTTTTGTTTGTAGTCTTGATAGTTGTTATTCCTGTTATCTTTATATGTGGGAGGTTTCTCTTTTGAGTTTAGATTATCTGTGTAAATGGCAGGGTTTATTTCTGTGAATATAGATTCAAGCGGTTGGTTACGGGAAGCGCATGATGTGTTTTCAGACAAAGCATTAGCATCGCCTACATATTCTCCCACCATCAAGCTAGCATTTAGAGATCTTACACATTTACATAAGGACTACGCTACCTCTTGGTGGGAAATACAGTCCTTGGAACACTATATACAACAAAGGATTGTCCCAAGGGGATTACGGATCACCCTTGTACCTGCTGAAAGATTGAGGTCTGATACAGTTCTAGCTAGTTGGGAAAAAGAGGCTATTGAATCATCTTTACGCTTTATGCAAATATTATTAGAAGAAGAAAAAAGGAGATTTGAGAAACAAAAAGAGAGTTTGAAAACTCAGTCAGAACTCACTTTAAAATTCAAGTCTGAGTCTGACTGATGTGAGAGAGGTCGAACTGTGTAACAAAATTCAGAGACATCAGGTAACAAAATTCAGAGACATCAGAGTTATATAAAGGAGCGTAAACATAACTTGTTTTTGAGGGACTTGGCAGATTTCAAGGAGGGGAGAGCATACTCTTTTTTTGTCTAAAAACAGTAGAGGAGGTGAATCTGATACAGATATATCATCATCAGAGGTTGAATTTTCTGAGTCAGAAAGGAGATATTCGTTCCCAGGTCGAGGGGGAAGAGGAAGGGGTAAAGGAAAAAAGGGGAGAAACACATATAGAAAACCATGGAACAACACTCCTGGCCCATCATCATCTTCCTCTTATGCTATGGGGCCTTTTTTAGACAGACAGCCCCCGCAATACCCACTGAGGAACAAAGAGACATCCCAGAGATGAAATCTGGGGATGATCTGCAGATTATCAATATCTCCCAACGTCATATCTCTGACATTGAGAAGAAAGTATTAAGCAGAGGGCTTACATTTGTCCCCACTAATAACTTTAGAGAATTCGAGTGGGTTAAGGATCTCCATCTCTTTGCCCGGAAGGTAAAATGGTCCAGATTCTTTCAGAAGAAAGATATGAAGGAAGGTGAGGAATTGGGGATCGAACAGAGTGATTTAGTGGGGGTAAAAACTCTGGTAGAATTAATGTCAGAGGGGGATAGGCCTCTAGGTGAAGGACCCTTCACTTCTTTATGTAAAAAAAGCAACAGGGCACCACCTCCGCTATCGTACTCTTGTATTGGCTTCTTCCTTGAGACTGTGATTGGTGAATTGAGAGACCTTAATGGTAGTGCTAATGGATCAAGTAATTTGTCTAGAAGTGAGAAACAGGCCCTTAGTGATTTAGAAAGAGATACCTCGATAATTATCAAACCGGCGGATAAAGGGGGTAATGTGGTTGTGATGGATGTAAACCAATACCATAGAATGTGTTTAGACCTCCTCCAAGACAGATCCAGTTATGAAATATTGAGGAAAGATCCTACAGCGACTCTTTGGGCACAGTTGAAGGGGGTGATGGATGAGGCCTTATGTAACCGCCTAATTAGTAAACAGGAACACGCTTTTTTACTTCCCGAATTCCCTAGGAGAGCAACTTTCTATGGGCTACCTAAAGTTCACAAAGGGGTTAATCCCCTCAGAGGTAGACCTATAGTGTCAGGGATAGGGAGCCTGACTCAAAACTTGGGTATATCTGTGGACAGTAATTTGAGGGATTTTGTCACTTCTTTACCCTCCTATGTTAGGGACACATCTGACTTACTCCTTAAGTTGGAGGGCATAACGGTTGACGAAAATACTCTGTTGTGTGGGATAGATGTTGAAGCCTTATATTCCTCCATACCGCATGAGAAAGGTCTGAGAGCAGTAAAGTACTTCCTCGACACTCGAGGCACACAATTTAGACAACATAATGAGATTATCTTATTCCTCTTGAGATTCTCATTGGAGAACAATATCTTTGTGTTCGACCGTAAGATCTACCATCAGCTCAGAGGCACTTCGATGGGGAGCCCAATGGCTCCCACGTAGGCAAATTTGCTCCTGGGCTGGTGGAAGAACACTATTGTCTTCGATGAAGAAGAGGACAACTCTTGGACAGACCACATCGTTATGTGGGCACAATATATTGACGACATATTTGTACTCTGGAAAGGGGACAGGTCGTCTTTCGCTAGATTCATTGAGTCCCTTAATGTTAACGAGATAGGCTTAAAATTTACGTTCACTGTCAATGAGTATACTATACCGTTTCTTGACCTAACGATATCCAAAAATGCGGATTATACACTGAGTACGAGGGTCTTCAGAAAGGACACTGCTACCAACAGCCTCCTCAGGTGGGATAGTTGCCACCCGAGACCCCTCGTTAGAGGGATCCCTCGGGGGCAGTATCTACGCCTGAGGAGGACTTGCTCGAACTTTCCAACCTTTAGCAGTCAAGCAAAGGATCTAAGGGAGAGGTTCATAACTAGAGGCTACCCCCAATCACCCCTTAAAGAGGCGTACCAAAAGGATGTACAGGAGGACCGTGTTGGTCTCCTGGTCCCTAAGACCAAGCAGGTGGACTATGGAGGGACTGTCAGGAATGATCTGCGGATCATTGGTGAATATAACTTGCAGGCAGATAAAATTCAAACAATCATTAGGAAATATTGGAAGGTACTCCTACAAGATGATATCCTTAAAGAAATTTTGCCTGCGGTCCCTTCTATTACCTATCGTAAGGGGCGGAGCCTACAGGACCGACTAGTGAAAAGCCACTTTGTGGCCCCACAGAGGGAAACATGGTTGGGTAGACAGCCCATTGGGTGTTTTAAATGTGGTATGTGTAAGATTTGCCAGTATGTCACCAACTGTATAACATTTGGAGACATTAACAACCCCTTTAAATACACCATTAAAGGATTTATTAACTGTGTCTCGGTTGGTGTAATCTACATGGCCACTTGCTCCTGTGGGTTGAATTATGTTGGGAAAACTCGCCGTGAACTGAGGAGAAGAATAGGCGAACACATTGGAGACATTAAAAAACAACATGACACACCCATTTCTAGACATGTGTGGGAAAAACATAACGGTAGGATAGATGCAATGCAATTTAGAGGTATTGACTTAGTAAAACCCCCAGTTAGAGGAGGTGACTGGGACAAATTAATTTTGGAGCTTGAGACACAATGGATTTATAGGTTTAATTGTGTATTCCCTAAGGGGCTGAATGAGTCATTGTCCTTTATGTGCTTCCTGTGATACCCGCTTGGTCTTGTTTCTTTGCATCATTTAGCCCTCATATGAACACAGATTCCCTATTTAACTGATAATTTTTATGCCAAATACCTATGTCATGTATCCATATACTTCACATTGCGAGCACTTCCTTTTTTGTAAAATGTTGCATGTCCCTTTAAAATATTCAAAACTTTTTCTGCAATAATTATAAGGGAATTCTTTTGTGCAATCATATTTGACTTTGATAAATTTATGTGGACACTCTATGGACGTAATGGGGGCATGAACTGTGAACCCACTGTTTGTAGGGTGCTGTGAGTTATTCAGCGGTGCGTTTGCAACACCAGCTTATGCTTATTATGCGCTATGTTCCCTGTGAAGCGCAGCGAGGGTCAGCATCTCTATGGAGCGCAGCTCTGTTGAACGGCGCCTGGTTATCACCGCGCATGCGCGGGTTGATCCGGGTGACGCGATGTTTCACGCATGCGCTGTCGGCTACATTGAAGCCGGCGCCGCCGTGTTTGTGCTTTCTGGGCATGCGCAGTTCACTTTTCGGGACGCTGAGTGCGATCATCTGACAGAACTGTACCTGCAACTAAAAGTAAGTGTTTTCATGTGTTTTAAGTGAATAGGGGGCGTTTCTTCTCCTATGTTTGAGGTGGAGCATCTGTGAGGTTATAAATATCCTCAGTTTGATGGTGATAGTGTGGGACGCCATACACTAATGTTGCGTTGAAAGTTTCCACCATAAGGGAGATACACCAACTCCGGCTGTTGACACTCCTCCAGGGGATTTTCTTGCACACCAGACTGGAGGCTCAGGTATCTGTCGTTCTTACAGAAAGGAGTGATGGATGATATTGATGTTTTGTGGATTTGTTCTAATTAGTGATTGATTTATTTCTTTGTAGATGGAAATGTTGTTTCTTACCCACTGATGAGTCCCTGGGATGGGACGAAACGCGTATGGGGTGTTATTTGTGCTCAGCGTTATGGGCGCTTAGTTTCCATCTTTTCATCGATTGGTAATATCACTCTGGGTTGTGTTAGCGCACATTAACTCTGGCGCCTTATCTTTTACCCTATGTACTATTTGTAACATTGTAAGTTAGTCCTTGCCTTTCCTTAGGTGATTACATTGATTCTGCTTTGAGTGAATTTTTTAGGTGTAAGCAGTATCTAGCACAGGGAATAACCAAGGAGTAGCACGGGGTCGCCCTTGTCGGGGCGGGGTCTCCGATGCAGGTGCTACATTGGTGTTGATAGTAAAGGAGACAGTATAGTTATACTGTCTCTCTTTCGTATGTCCCCTAGTTAATATATATAGGCAGATATTTTTAGTCGTTTCTAATAAAAGATATATTTTAAAGGAATATTTTTCTTTTTGTTTGTAGTCTTGATAGTTGTTATTCCTGTTATCTTTATATGTGGGAGGTTTCTTTTTTGTGTCTGACGAACCCACCGACTCTTGGCTGGGGTTGTCAGATGTCATCTGGGAGGAAGTGGATAACCTAGTCAACCAATCAAGAAATGTTGGCTTGGTGATCAACACACGGCCGCTAGATGACAACAGTAGCTTTGGCCTGACCAAGTCATGCCTGCTGCGACGTCCCCTTAATGTGCTGTCACCTGTGCCTGCTCCAGGAACATTTGTGCCACTGCCACTCGCGTGTGAAGGGCCTGCCACCTCTCTGTCTGACATACTGTTTGATCAAAATTTACAATACAACAGACTCTGTTTAATGAAGATGTTTTTATATGATAAATACACACCCTGTATTTGACTCCAAATTACCCCACAATAGAAGAGCATTAAATGTTACACCTTGTGGTATAAAATATACACATGAACCACGATAGGATTTCGTGGTTATGGGATTGAATTACACACACCCTGTATTTGACTCCAAATTACCCCACAAAGAAGAGAATAAATTTACACCCTTGGGTATAAAATACCCTACACAGTGAACCAGATGGGATTCAGGCGTATATGGGGTTGAATTACACACACCCTGTTTTTTACTCCTTCTTACCCCACAGACAAGAGGATAAATTAAGCCTTGGGTATAAAATACCCTACAAAGTGAACCAGATGGAATTCAGGCGTATATGGAGCTGAACTACACACACCCTGTATTTGACTCCTTTTTACCCCACAAACAAGAGGATAAATTAACCCTTGGCTATAAAATCCCCCACAGAAATAACCAGATGGGATTCAGGCGTAGATGGGGCAGAAAAACACATACCCTGTATTTGACACCTAATTACCCAACAAACAAGAGGATAAATTGACATTTGGGTATAAAATACCCTACACAGTGAACCAGATGGAATTCAGGCATGTATGGGGCAGAAATACACCCACCCTGGACTTTAGGGAGAATACCCCACAAACTAAAACAAAATAATAACGCTGGTTCAGGAACAAGTGTGTAAATGACACACACTTGTTAAGGTCTTTCACCCCAGTCGTTCAAAAAAGTTTGTTTTGTAAAGAGTGCAATATAGTGGTGCAGCAGATAGATGCTTGTGGCAGGAGACACACTGACAAGTGTGAGAATTTAACATGGCATCCGTATTTATAGGGCTGTGACGTCACAGAAGCCCGCTGGTTGCTGATTGGCTTCATGTCTGCACATGTCATTGAGGGTGTTCCTTTCTTCCTCCCAGAGTTCTCTGCCCCATGTCACGCCATGTGCTCGCAGCCATTTTAGAAAAAAAGATGATTAGTTCCCGAGAAGTACCATAAACTTCGCCTTCTTGCAGAATCAAAGTTTTCCTGAAATTCTAAATGAATTCCACTTAGTTAGAATCGATTCGCCCATCTCTAGACATAACTTTACTATGTAGGTTGGTACAATTAAAACAATATGAATTAATAGTGTATTTACAGTATGTTCTATTACTTTTACACAACAGAAATTGTGTAATTTAAAAAATTGTGTTTTGTATGTCGCCATATTCTGAAAACTATAACTTTTTTATTTTTCTGCATAGAGAGCTGTGTAAGGGCTTGTTTTTGGTGGGATGAGTTAATGTTCTCATTGATACTATTTTAAGGTTCATATCACTCTTCAACTGTTTTTATTTTTGCAGCGCTCACCGTGCGGTACGAACGACATACCAGCTTTACTTCGTGGGTCATTTTACTCTTTGGGTCAACATTACAGCGATACCCAATTTATATTGTATATAATTTTTTATACAATAAAAACTTTTATTTTATATTCGGATAGCCATTACTTATATTTTTCTGTTGATGGAGTGGTGTAAAGGACTTTTTTTACCACTTGTTTTCACATGAATTTTTAATCGCTTTTTATTCCATTTTAAATGCAGTGGGATGAACAAAACGCAATTCTAGCATTTGTTATTTATGTATAGTTTTTCTTACTAGGTTCCTCTTGCAGGTTAAATAACATGACAGTTTTATAGGCTAGGTAGTTACGAACTTGGCAATACAAATATGTTTATTTTTTTATTTTTTCTTTAGTGGCAAGCATTTGTAATGGAGAAAGAGGCGTGTATGTGTAATTTACGTTTTTTTTTTATTTCCACGCTTTTAATTTTTTAATTTTGTAAATTTTTTTATACTTGGCCCACTATAAGACTAGACTTAGAGATTGGTTGATCGCTGTATTACAATGTATTATTAAAATGTCATTCAGCCTGTCAGGCTAAAGGGTACACTCACAGAGTTAACTGCAGAGGTGCGTAAGTGTGGACCAACATGCTACAGTGGGGCAGATCACTGCCAAAATGAATCAGGGGTTCATGAGACACAAGGCTATGTCTACACTGCAGTGGACAAAACAATGACCTGAAAACCAAATACTATAAAACGTCCATAAAACTGAGTTTCCTGTCCCCTACTTGTGAAAAACGGCTGAAAAAATGGCAGTTTTTGCCACAATTTGCATTTTTTGGCACTTTTTTTTTGCATGTTTTTTACGCTTTTTTGCTTTAATGTATGCATAAATTAGGCCATTGGATGTAAATCCGCCCTACAAAATGGGATGTAACGCACATTACTGCATATATATGTAATCTTATCGTCTTTTTACGGATTTTGGCGCTAATAAGGTTATCTCGCTTTTGTCGCCAAAAATACCCCCTTTTTTTTTTTTTACAGATTTGGGCGCTAAAATACCTTTTTTTAGTGGATTTTGGCGGTAATAGAGTGGTCTCGCTTTTGTCGTCAAACACTTTTACGGATGTTTGGCCATAAAATACAGTTTTTACAGATTTTGGCACAATTAAAGTGATCTTGCTTTTGTCGCTAAAAACATGTTTTTTACGGATTTTTGTCGCTAAAACAAGTTTTTTAGGGATTTTGCCACTATTAAAGTAATCTCACTTTTGTCGCTAAAAATACGTTTTTTAACGGATTTTGGTGCTAAAATATTTTTTTTTAAGGGAATTTGCCATTAAAATACTTTTTTTTCCGGATTTTGGCACTAAAATAGATTTTTTATGGATTTTGGCGCTTATAGAGTTATCTCGCTTTTGTCACAAAAATTAAGGTTTTTGTTTTTTTTTTTTACAGATTTTGGTACTAAAATACGGGTTTTTAATGGATTTTGGCGCTGAAGTATGTTTCACGGATTGTGGCGCTAAAATACTTTTTTTATTGTTTTTAGGCGCTAAAAAGCGTTTTTTTTTTTAATGGATTGTGGCGCTCTTAAAGTTATCTCGCTTTTGTTGCTAAAAATGCATTTTTTAATGAATTTTGCCGCTAAAATACGTTTTATGGATTTTGACGCTAAAATACGTTTTACGGATTTTGCCGCCAAAATATGTTTTTTAACGGATTTTGATGCTATAATATGTTTTTAACAGATTTTGTCGCTAAAATGCTTTAAGGATTTTGTCGCTAATAATGTTATCTCGCGTTTGCTGCTACAAATTCGGCTTTTTTCGTAAAAAAAACATATTTTTAGTGTCAAAGGCCAGATAACTTTGTTAGCGCCAAAATCTGTTAAGAAAAGGATTTTAGCGCCAAAATCCATAAAAAAAGGATTCTTGTGCCAAAATCCATAAAAAAAACGTATTCTTGCGGCAAAATCCGTAAAAAAAGGATTTTTAGCATCAGAAGCGAGAGAATTTTATTAGCGCCAAAATCTGTAAAGAAAAGGATTTTAGTGCCAAAATCCGTAAAAAATTGGATTCTTGCCCCAAAATCTGTAAAAAAGTATTTTTAGCATCAGAAGCGAGATAACTTTATTAGCACAAAAATCTGTTAAGAAAAGGATTTTAGCGCCATAATCCATAAAAATACAGATTCTAGCGACAAAATCCTTAAAGTATTTTTAGCGAGAAAAAACATGAATTGCACAAAAATAGTTAGCGACCAAAGCATGATCATTATCTTACTAATGGTACGAACAAGGACACATCGGACACTTGTATGCAAATTTGATAAGGTATAACCTTTGAGAACACCCACTATAGGTGGGACTTGGGTCTCCTGGGTGGGTTTTCACTGAAAAACTGCGGCAAAAAACACCACGAAAATGCGCCAAAAAACGTCCGGCACTTTACATAGACTCCTGTAGTATATTTTCTGTCCTGCTCTGGCGTTTTTTACAACATGTTGCAAAAGATGACCAGTAAAAAAAAAACAGCAGAAAAAAGAAGCTCAGTTGAGACAGCAGGACGATTTTACAATAGAAGTCTATGGGAGCTGTTTTAAGTCGTTTTTTTCAGAGTTTTTAGAAAATGAAAAACGCTGAAAAAATTGACGTTTTTCTGTGCAGTGGAGACATAGCCTAAGGGTACATTCACACAGCGTGTGTAATATGTTTTTGGATACGTTTTTAGCAGCGTGTTTGGATCCGTGTTTCGGACCCTAAATGTATGCAAACACGCATCTAACAATGTGCAGTGTGATTTACATTGCTTTCAACATTTTGTTTTCCATGTGTTTTTCTGATGCGTCTTTTGGATCTGTTCAAAGAATTGACATGTCAATTCTTGATCCGTTTGACACAGCAGACACCTTATTTAAAACTGTAGGGTGCATTTCTTCTGCAGCAAAAATTCATCCAAACACTCACTTGCGTGTTGAATGTGTTTTACGCAGCGCTTTTTACTGCGTTTTTCAGATTGAAAACTTATCCAAAAAGGTATTAAACACGCAGTGTGAACATACCCTAAAACATCAGTTCAGCGAATCCTACTACGTATGGGACTCCGAACTAGACAGTCGGGCACTAATAAAGATGCATCAGCACAACAAAAAGCTCCAATTTTATGACAGTTTCAGAAAAGGACCTCCACTGATTGGCAAAGGGTTGTCTTCTCTAATGAGTCATTGTCACATCTGTGCCCATTAAGGCTTCTGCGACATCCTCTGCAAGGTACGGCCGAGGTTGTGCTGGTAATGATTATTTTCTGTACTTTGTGTATATGTCTGGCACCAGTCTGAACAAGGCTCTGGATTTCACTGTGTCTATTGGGATTGACAGGTCTCCTGTCACATCCCTCTGCTACTGCTGCAGGCTTCTTGCTGAGCGGCAGGTGCTTTTGACGAGGGTTGATTAACGCCTGTCTGCACCACTCAGGCCACGTTCGGTGTCGGGGAAACCACCCTAACATCGAACTGGGTCCCTTACTTCCTGTTTAAAACCCCTCACGTCTGGAGTTCTTTGCCGGTGATAGTTTGTACTAGAACTGGTGTGCTTTTTACCTTGTTTGTTTGGTTACTAATTTCAAATGCTTCTCCTTTTGACTCTTCTTTCTTCCTGAGGTTTCTGTACTGCATCGCTCACTCTGGTTTTCGACCCGGTTTGTCTGACTCCCCGTTTATTGGATTGTATGTAGTGTCGGGGTCCCATTTGGTTTTCCTGTTCTGTTTATCTGCTCTGGAGGCCCCTAACATTATCACCGGCCAACATTACTTTCATCCAATTCAGTATGACTACCATCCTGGATCTTTCGAATCGGATGGAGGGTTTGGTGGGTCTGGTTTCAGAGTTAGCAAACCACGTTCATGTACTCACCCAACAGCTGGCTGAAGCGGCAGTAGCATTCCCTGTTGTCTCTGGTCAACAGCCACTGGACTCCCAAGAACCTGATGCTACTCCCGTATTGTTTTTCAGGAGACTGTGAAAAATTTAAGACGTTACAGGAGTCATGTTTGCTCGTTTTCAGGTAAAACCCCTCGCCTCCCTGGGGTCGTGGTCTCCATTTTACAGGGAGACTTCCAAGAATGGGCCCTTAGGCTCCCTCCTGCTACTGAAGAGTGGTCCTCTTTGGACCAATTCTTTCTGTCCCTGGGAGCTATTTTACCTAAACTGGTTGAGATAACGGGTGAAATCCAGCTCCTGACTATACGTGAGGGAAACCGTTCTGCAGACGAGTATTGCACGGAGTTCCACAAATGGTGTGTATTGTCTGTCTTGTCCATTCTGTGTGTTCACATAGAGTAAAGACCACCGCCCAGTTGCCGCCAGCAATCTAGGGTCAGGCAGGCAAGTAGGCAGGGACAGATAGGGGGCCTAGCGTCACTGCTCACCGTCTATTTTCCCTGTTCTGTTTATCTGCTCTGGGGGCCCGTAACAGTCATGTTTTCTCATTCATCCAAAGGATAGATGTTGGTGTGTCTGGTACGAATAATCAGAGAAAAGATCCTGTCCCCTGGAGTAGTGGTAGCCATCATGGATCATGATTGCGCCACTGCTATCGCTAACTCTCAAGATCTGGCACCCAGCAAATACATTTTTTGTGCCCCCAATCTCCGCCTCCATGTGCTTGAGGAAGTTCACTGCTCTGTATTAGAGGGACACCCAGGATTGTGGTCCCCAAATTTTACTCGTAGACCTAGGGTGGTTCATAAAAAGTTAGGGGCCAAAAATAAAACACTAGAAAATTGCCTGAGGGTCTCCTCCACCCTCTCCCTAAAAATCCCTGGACCCATCTTTTGATGGATTTTATAACTGAATTGCATAATTCACAAGGGAAAAGAATTATCTGGGTCATTTTTTATATATTTTTCAAAATGTGTCATATGGTGCCCCTCAAAAAACTACCCAGTGACAAGCTGTTGGCATCTATATTCATCAACCACGTACTTCGTCTTCATGGTATCCCTGAGAATATTGTATCTGATTGTGGGGTGCAGTTTGTCTCTAGATTCTGGAGGGAATTTTGTGGACGGTTGAGCATCTCTCATGTCTTTCTCCTTTGCATTTCACCTGGAAACCAATGGACAGACAGAGATTCAACCAAACAGACAATTTCTAAGATGTTTTGTGTCTGATGCATAAGAGAAATGGAAGCAGTTTCTTCCTTTAGCGGGATTTGCTCTTAACAATAAAATGAATTCCTCAACTAAAACATTGCCGTTTTTTCTGTAATTACGGGTTTAACCCCCGTTTCTCGTCTTGCCAGGACCAAGAGTCTGTTAACCCCACCGCCGAACTAACTTACCAACGACTGTGCACAGCCTGGGCCCAGGCTCTACTGAACCTGGTTAAAGCCCAATATACGTCTGGCCAACAAAAAATGTTCTTCAGGTCCTGATCATATTGTGGGAGAGTGGGTATGGTGTCTACTAAGAACCTGTGCCTCAAGGTTCCTTCTGGAAAATTCGCCTCAGGTTAAATTTGTCAATCTCATATTACCGACAACATAAATCCAATTTCATTCAGGTTACAATTACCTAGTACGTCCCACATACATAATAGATTCCATAAATCGCTTCTGGAAAAATAAATTTCTCCGGTATTACTAGTGTCTAACCCACCAGCTCCAGGTGTGGTCCAGAGGGAGCTGGAATTTGAAGTTGAGAAAATTCTGGATTCCCGTCTGGATCAGAATTCTGTCTGATATCTCGTCCCTTGGATGGGGTATGGTCCTGAGGAGCAGACATGGTTCTTGAACAATGACCATGTCCTGCATCAGGAAATTTAATCGCCAGAACCCTTCCAAGCCTGGAGTTTCCAGTGAGGATCTGGTGACCCTCATAAAAGGGAGGGTACTGTAACATCTGTGCCCATTAAGGCTTAGGCGACATCCTCTGTCTGTTACACTGTTAATTATTATTTTCTGTACTTTTTGTATATGTCTGGCACCAGTCTAAACAAGACTCTAGCTTTCACTGACTGTTTATTGTGGCTTCTTGCCGAGTGGCAGGTGATTTTGACGAGGGTTGATTGACACCTGTCTGCACCACTCAGGCCGTGTTCTGGATGTCAGGAAGCCGGTCCAGTCACACTCTTAAAACCCCTCCTGCCTGGAGTTCTTTGATGATGATAGTTTCTCCTGTGAAATAGATGTAGGTTTAGGCGCTGTAATATCCCAAATAGTAAATGGAGAGGAACACCCCATCAGCTATTTAAGTAGAAAGCAGTCCCCAGCAAAACAGAACTACTCCATTATCGAAAAGGAATGCCTGGCCATTAAATGAGCACTGGATTCCCCCACAATATTATTGTGGATGGGAATAATAGTGTTGTATGTGTGTTCCTTTGTGTCTCCATGTTAAATACTAGCTGTATATGCCATGTATGCCTTTGCAAACCCGCACAAAAAGCTGCCCGTTAAGTTTTTCTAATGTGTTTTAAAAAAGGCCCCCTACAAAAATGCTAGTAAGATAACTGCTGTATAAACCAAGATTGGACTTCCTGAGCTAAAGGGAGTATGTCCCAAAGAAGGATGTAACCAATCACAGATTAACAACTATTCCCTTGTGATGCTTTCTTATCTCACTACTATAAGACCTGCTGTCACTAGTAATAAAATAGGAAGTTTATTCAGAGAGAAACTGATGAAACAAATATGAGAAATGCACTCTGTTCCCCCCTCAAGTCCTGCCGGATAACAGACGGGGGAGCAGAGTGCATTTCTCACATTCGTTTCATCATTTCAGGCTGTATGTATAACTGCTTTAAAAAGAAATGTTCTGGTTACAAGGGGCTTTTGCAGCCTGGGAAAAATGACAAACTCTGCAGACACGAAAAATGACCCCTTGCAGGTGGTTAAGACTGTTACATCTTCTCTCCCCCCCCGCTCACACAAAATGATGTGATTTGTTTTATCATTTTTAGGCTGTATGTTAAGCTTAACCCAATGCAGGTATATAAGGTTTTGTTTTTGGGTCTTTTATCTAGAGTAAAATTTCCCCGATCCTTCACATAGAGCGTCACTGTGTAGGATAGTGTAGCGAAAAAAGAATTGTGATCTAGTCGTTTTTTGATTTTTTAAAAAAAATTGTGCCCATTTTTTTCTCGATCAATCGCCGATTCCCATTGAAGTCAATGGGAGAGATGACCAGGTTAAATTTTAGACCCAAACGGTGAGGAGAAAAGGAATTACCATCCAAGCATAAAAATGGGGTAGTGGATATCTTGTCAAAAACAAATTTGGCTCTAAGAGTCACAGAAAAAAATTCACAGGCTAAAATTCATTCATTCCTTTCAATGGCTAACCGAAAAGATGAGGACAGCGTAGTCACAGCAGGTACAGCGGTAGCAGCTGCTACGGGGCCCCCGTGACACATGAGAAGACATCGGTATTGGAAATGGCATATGGTAATTGACAGGAGACCCCTATCACTTTTTGCACAAGGGACCAGGAACAGGTCATATTTGTGGTGGCAGCAAGAACATCCCAACGGGGAACACGGAGGTTCAGTTGGCAGGGCCGTACTTATAGTGGGAGCGGTGGGAGCCAGGGCTGCCGTCAGTCGTCTATTAACTGTTTCATGGCCACATGCAGCTAAATCAAATGGGGAGCCCACCCATTACTACTACCTATTTTCAACATATCACTGGACCCCTTTTTGATTAGGGCCATTGATAGGAGTACTGCCCTACTTGCACCCCTTTTACAGTAGCCTGGCCCCAAAACCAGGACACTCGGAATAAAATTAGCAAGAACAAATCAGCATTTCAAACAAGATTTTTGTGAAAAGGACATCGCTGTCTTTTACCGCAGCATGACCACAAAACCAACACAGATGCTCTTATGGACCCTCAGAATAAAATTTGCAAGAAGAAATAAGTATTTGAACCAATATTTTAGTGAATAGGACATTGACTATCGCTGTCCTTTACAGCAGCATGACCACAAAACCAGCACAGATGCCCTAATGGACCCTCAGAATAAAAATTTGCAATAAGAAATTGACTGTTTCAAACAAGATTTTTTCCAATGCTGCTGCTGCTAAGGCTACTTGCTATTCTACTGCTGTAACGTTGCGGACATTGCTCCACCGTGACATTATAGTGTCATAGTTTGTAAGGCCGAAAAAAGACGAGACGTCCATCCAGTTCAGCCTGTTGTGCTAAGGTGTTGATCCAGAGGAAGGCAAAAAACCCCAATGAGGTAGAAGCCCATTGTCCTCATTTTAGGGAAAAATTCCTTCCCGACTCCAATCTGGCAATCGGCAAAATCCCTGGATCAATGACCCCTCTCCAGAATCCTAGCCACTATAACTTGTTATATTATTACGCTCCAGAAATGCATCCAAACCCTTTTTGAACTCTGTTAGTGAATTCACCATGACAAGTTCCTCTGGCAGAGAGTTTCCCAGTCTCACTGCTCTTACAGTAACGAATCCCTTTCTATGTTTATGTAGAAACTTTCGTTCCTCAAGACGTAGAGGATGCCCCCTTGTTCTAGATACAGCCCTGGGTATAAATAAATCTTGGGAGAGATCTCTATATTGACCTTTGATGTATTTAAACATATTTATTATGTCCCCCCGAAGCCGTCTTTTCTCTAAACTAAAAAACCCCAATCTTGCTAATCTTTCTGGGTATTGTAGTCCACCCAGTCCTTTTATCATTTTTGTTGCCCGCCTTTGTACCTGTTCCAGCTCTACAATGTCTTTCCTGTGCACTGGTGCCCAAAACTGTACACAATATTCCATGTGTGGTCTCACCAGTGACTTGTATAATGGGAGAATAATGTTCTCATCATGTGCCTCGATGCCCCTTCTATGCCCCCATCATGTGCCTCTATCCACCCCATGATCCTATGTGCCTTGGCAGCTGCTGTCTGACACTGGCTGCTACAATTAAGTTTACTATCCACCAGGATTCCCAAGTCTTTCTCCATGTCACTTTTACCCAGCCTTTTTCCATTTAACATGTAGTCCTGTAATGGATTTTTCCTCCCCATGTGCATAACCTTGCATTTATCTGTGTTAAACCTCATCTGCCATGTCCCTGCCCAGGCCTCCAACTTATCCAGATCCCTTTTTAATAACACATTATCCTCTATTGTGTTGATTACTTTACAAAGCTTAGCATCGTCTGCATAGAAAGTGAAGAAGACGCAATAGATGTCTCCAGTTGGTCAATGAGCCCTGTCTCAAATTCCTGCATTCTACTGTCAAATTGAGTGGGTGGAAGGAAATTGCTGACTTTTGATTTGAAATGTGGATCAAGGAGGGTGGCCACCCAGTATCCGCTGTTCATTTTGATTGCCTTGAGGCATGTGAAATTTGAAATGAGTATGTGAAATAAGTTTTTTTTCAATATGACCTTTACTATTGGTGTCTTTTAGAGTTACCCGACCCCAAAACCAGCACAGATACCCTTTTTGACCATCAGAATAAAATTTGCAGGAAGAAGTGAATATTTCAAACAAGATTTTTCTGAATAGGACATTGAGTATAACTACCTTTTTTCAACAGCATGACCACAAAAGCAGCAAAAAAAGACCTTTCGGAGACTCAATAAAATTAGCAAGAATAAAAGAGTATGTGAATTAAGCTTTTTTTCAATACGACCTTTACTATTGGTGTCTTTTACAGTGACCTGACCACAAAAGCAGCAAAAATGCCCTTATTGACCATCAGAATAAAATTCGCAGAAAGAAATGAATATTTCAAACAAGATTTTTCTGAATAGGACATTGAGTATCGCTATCTTTTAAAGCAGCATGACCCTAAAACCAGGATGAAGTGAGCTTCATTGGTAATGCTGGCTGACGATCCAGTTCCACCCAGGTGCCCTTCTCCTTGGCTTCCTTTTTCTTCCTCTCGTTTTCCTTGACGCGCTGGAGGAAACTCTCTCTGCTCTTGGAGTGGCAAATGTGCTCCACACGGACATTGATTCTTTTGGCAAGGTTTTAACCATTGATCTGCTTGTTCACAATTAGAACCAGAGCATGCTGTTTAACATTGTAGATCCTGCCAGTCTTGCCATAATAGCATTTAGGTGGCATGCCTTTTTGTATGGTGCTCATACCCTTAATGTACACAATGTTGCCCTTCTTGTAGATGCGCATTTATGTTGACAAAGGCAGAACTTCATATTAAGGAAGGGTCTGGAGAACATATACCGAGTTCCACGCCTTTTGCCTCTTGTGTTTGTCATTTTCAGAACTTGAAAAGGGCGCTTCCAGCCCAAAGAGAGGAACCGGCTTCCTTCTCCTCCTCCAAGGGCATCAGCGATTGGGCATCAGAGCAGACAAAATCATTATCTTGGGCCTCTTGACTTTTTGAAATTGCCTTCTGACCCCAACCGCATTGTGTCATCAAAGGGCTCTTCAGAATATGGATTATACAGTTGGGTCTGTTTATTGGGTGACATTTGGTCCGTCTTTGCTTCAGTTTGGACTGATGATGATGATGAAGATATTTGTGGCTGTGACGGAGAGGAAGAGCTGGCAGAGCCGTAGTTATAGAGGGTGAAGTGGTAGCCAGGGCTGCCGTCAGTCATATATTAACTGTTTCAGGGCCCAATGCAGCTAAGTCAAATGGGGCCCCCACCCATTACTAGTTCCTATTTTAACATCACTGGACCCCTTTTTGATTAGGGCCACTGACAGGAATACTGCCCTATTTGCACCCCTGGCATCCCGTTTACAGTAGCCCGACCCCGAAACCAGCAGAAATGTCCTTATGGACACTCAGAATCAAATTAGCAAGAAGAAATTAGTATTTGAAACAAGATATATTTGAATATAACCTTGAATATTGCTGTATTATATAGCAGAATGACTCCAAAAGCCGCAAAAATGACCTTTTTGACACTCTATAAAATAAGCAAGAATAAAAGAGTTTTTTAAACATGATTTTTGGGAATAGGACCTTGACTATTGCTGTCTCTTACAGAAGCATGATCCCAAAACCATTGAAACTGCTTAAAATTTTCAAAAAGAAATGAGTAACTGGAATAAGGTTTTTTTCAACAAAACCTTTACTATTGGTGTTTTTTACAGTCTCCTGACCACAAAACCAGCAAAATGACCTTTTGGACACTCTGAATACAATTAGCAATAAGAAATGAGTATTTTGAAAAAAGTTTTTTCAATAGGACCATTTCTTTTTCAAAGAGGAATGTGTAGTTCACATTGTGAAGTAGACCTGCTACTAATCGGTGACCTCGGCAACTGGGGCAACAAAATCATCAGAGATCCACGCTTGATTCATTTTGATAAAAGTCAAACGATCCACATTCTCAGGGGAAAGCCGGATACGTTTGTCAGTTATCACTCCGCCAGCTGTACTGAAGGTCCGTTCCGAGATGACGCTGGCTGCTGGGCAGGATAACACTTCTATGGCGTTCCAAACAAGCTCGGGCCATTCATCCAGTTTGAACACCCAGAAGTCGATTGGGTCCGTATCATGTCCAAAAACATTGGTGTTGAGCCACAGGTAGTCGTGGACGTCTCTGTGTGTCTGATTTGTGCCCTGCCTTACAAGCGTTAGTGAGGTGGTAAATAACGATTGCCAAAGGTCCCCCATTAGGCTTCTGCCACAATGCCTGCTGCTGCTACTATGGCTACTTGCCACTCTACTGCTGTCACGTTGCTGACGTTCCACCGTGACATTAGAACGTGAAGCAAACGCAACAGATGTCTCGAGTTGATCAATCAGCACGGTCTCAAATTCCTAAATTCTACTGTCAATTAGTGTGGGTGGAAGGAATTTGCTGACTTTCGATTTGTAACGTGGATCAAGGAGGGTGGCCATCCAGTAACGGTTGATTTTGATTGCCTTGATGCGTGGATCATGTTTCTGGTAATGGAGCATCCAAGCACTCGTGAGAGTTGCAGCCAGGATTTCCCAAGCCTCGGGGTCGAGGGGCACTAAATAGATCTTCCTAGTCTTCCTCCTCCGCCTCAAATCTGTGCCAAGCTCTTACCATTGCAGGGACATCGGTACTGTCGGTGTCCAGCCATGCCTCATCCTCCTCCTCCGCTTCCTCATCATCAACACACCCCTGGGCTAGCCTCATATGCTGTACTCAGAGCTGAAGTACTGCCCTGCACCAGCCCTGAAACCCGAACAACTGCCTAACAAAGACCTATAAAGTTGGGAAACTGTCGGGCCTTCTAGATCCGACGGCGAGTAAGGCTCTGTGTCCGCATCTGTGTCCTCCTCCTCCTCCACCACTGCTGGGACCTGCTGCTTCAGAGTGTCTAATACTTGTTCCAGAACAAATATCACCACAATGGTCATGCTGACAAGGGCATTGTCCTGACTGACCATTTTGGTGGCATCTTCAAAACTGGCAAGGATGGTACAGAGACCTTTCACCTGCCTCCACTTTTTGGGTCAACCCCCCCGGAGGCCCAACCCAACTGCTTGCGGCCATACCCCATTTGATGGGACAGTTTAAACCCCCTTTTTTCCTGTACTTTTTTGCCAAATTGTCCCCCCTCCAAACTGGTAATTTTCTTTTTTCAGCAGTAGTTCGAGGAGACTATCCACCAGTTTGTCTGGAAAGAAATTCTGTTAATAAGGGAAGTCTGACATTTTATATCACTTTTTTAAAAAAAAGCATTTGTAAAAGCATGTTTAGCGGATCTTTGGTTTTTAAATTTGACATTTGGGGGATGATTTAATTAATCTCGATTCATTTTTTGGTAATATACATTTTTTTTGCATCTTTGCATAATGTTAAACCGTCCAAATTTGGGTTTTTAAACCGTGAGTTTTTAAACTTTTCCGGATGCTGGATGGGAAAAATTGTTCAAGTGTTCATTTCCCATTTGTCTCCCTTTTTTGCTTAAGCTATCTTTTTAATAAGCCACAGGGAATCCTTTTTTATTGTCTTCGCTCTTTTGGGGACAGGTTTTCCCTAAAGGGGAGTTCTCTTCAAAAAAAAAAGTGATTTCAAGCCTTTAATATCTTTTTTAAAATTGGTCAAGGGAAATAGGTATAGAAAATTTTTCAGCAAATGTATTGGGGAACCTTTTCTAGATATAATAATGGATTGAAAGGTACAAACAGGTTCTAATGTTTTTAATCAATTCCCACACCTGACAGCCCCCCCTAAAACTTTAAAAACTCTGTTCCTCTTTCCCTTTTAAATTTACGTAAGATGAAGATGTACACCGTTTTTATGTGGCTACATGGACAGGTGGAGGGGAAAAAAAACCCCTCATCCTGCCAGGCTTGCTCCAAAGGGGGGCGTAACAAAAGGATCCCCGGGTCTCTTCACTTCCCCTTGAGGTGAGGTGACGGGGGGGTTGAAATACCGCCAGGTCTACCTTTAGAGCAGCCCCCTAGCGTGACAGTTTGTGGATTGCGGGGCAATCCATATTAGGGAAAGCGGAAAATTTTGGTGAACATGTTGTTTTCTACGGGAAAAATAAGGGATAAGGACTGATAGAAATTCTAGGGTCTGGAACCCAAGAAGGGTCACTCCTAAGGACCCTTCACACTTTTTTTCTCACAATCCCCCCTGGATGTCTTTTAAGGTCTTGGGGTTTTTGGTGGCCATGTTGACATGGGTTTTCTAATCGAAAACCCTTTTTGCGGGTTTTTCCGGGTGGGGTTTTAAAAATTTCTTAGGTTTGATGGATCTTTTTATCCAATCAAACCCCTTTGTTTATCTTTATCTGTGGATTATTGGTTCGAGTTTTGGGTTTTTCTGATCCCTAGCTTTGAATTTCACCACCCAAACCCCCGGGGTCGCCCCTTTGTATTTTCACACACACCCCAAAAAAACAAAATGTAAAAAAGGATAAAGGGGATTCATGATGATTTTGGGTCCGGAGCTTTCGCAGTGTGAGGCTTGCAGCCAATAGGTTTTCCCTTTCTTTTTTTCCCGGGAGGTTGGGGAACCAGAAGAACTTGGAAAGGGCCCTTCAAATGAGGTTCCAAGAATCCGACATTTTCTTTCCACAGAAAAATCCCCAAAGTTGTATTTTTGGGGTGCTTGATCGATCAGGATTGGAATGGGAAAACCGGGGCTGGGTTAGTTTCAATTCATTACACAACCCTTATGACATATTTTAAAAGGTTATATTCCCTGCACTCCTTTTTTGGTATGTATTGTCCTACCTGGGGCCGGGGCCTAAGAATTATCTATAGGTGTGAGACCGTGGGCGTGGGGGTGTTTCTGACAGATTACGGGCGATGGATTGGAATTTGGCCTGGAAAGTGATTTTTCCTTACTGGCTTTGAAAATTTTGTTTTTAGTGTGGCTTTTCTTTCCTTCAATCTTCCCCCGGCTCGGGGGGATGGTTGGATTTGCAGCCCAAAGGTCCCCCCTACTATTTTCCAAAAATGTCTCGGTTCTTTGCTGTGAATCCCGTTCTTGATGGGACTCCATAACTTCTGGGTTCCGAACCTCCAAAAAATTCAGTCAGCAGTTTTTTTTTACAGGGGTTTTTCCCAAAAGGGTCCCCCAAAAACATACCCACCACCACTAGGACTATTTGTTTTTTCCACTCTTGGTCAAACTCAATGTGGAATCTGGATCGTTGGGGGGGTCAATTTTTTTGGCCAATGCTTTTGTGGCTTTGTACCAGTCCTCCTGGTTACAAGCATTGCTTTTTCCCAAACTCTTGGAAAAATTTTTTTTTCTGTTTTTCGAAATTCCCGGTCCCCAGATATATCTTTTTAAATAAGAAAAATCTTTTGGGTTTTGTTCCTCTGGGGTTGATGCCATGAGCCCATTGGATTAAGTGGTATAGTCCCTTGGTAGAAAAAATTTTTATCTTCCTTTTCCTCCAGAACCACCCTTTTACTGCATCTAACCCCCTTTTCCTCCCCAATCCTCCTTTTTTTTTGGGTTATTTGGGTTTGAAATGGTCTCAGCGGGTCAGCCCCGGGGTTCAGTATTTTTTCTTCCTTGTTCTGTTTTTCATCTTTCTTTTTTCCTTTTCATTCTTTTTATCCCTTTCTTCTTTTCTTTTATCTTCTTCTTTTCTTCTAGCTTTTTTTTCTCTTTTTGTGAGTGTATACAGCCCTCTGCTTTCTCCCCCTTTTACGGGAGGGGGTGCGGCCTTTTTGCGGCCTGACAGCGTTGAATTTCCCCGGGCCTCTTGTCCCCTTTTTTCCTGAGTTTTGGGGTTTTCAAGACAGCATTTGGGGCCGGCAGTGGAGAACATACATAAAGGTCTGAACATCTTTTGGTTTCTTGATTGGCATTCCACTTGTCTGGAACCTCGCGGGCCCCCATTCAGGCGAAGTCTGGGCCAAATCCTAACACGTAGGCTGAGTCGGAGTTATTTTTCACAGCTTTTCTTCAGCGGTTGAAAGTTTTTACAGCTCAAGTTCGGCTTCCTGAGCCGAAATCTCAAAAGGTAAAGATGCGCTTTTGGTTTCATAAAGGGTAACCCAGCAAACCCTTTTTTGGGAATGTCCTTGTTAAATCTGCATATTGGATCCATCTGTAAAGGGGAAACAATGGGTTCTCCAGTTTGGGGAAACAGGACAGTAGGAAGGGGGAAGTTTCAGCGGCGTTTTATCCGGAATGTCTTATCTTCTTCTTGTTATATTCCCCCCCGGGTCTCCATTTTCCCCCCTTAAAAAGGGGGAAGCGGGGGGGCTGGGGGTTGAGGGTAGGGATCTCTTAAGGTTCCCATTTTCAGATCAGTAATGAGCATGAAGTCAAGATTACGTTTGCTTTAGATTTTAGGTTGTTGGGATTTTTTCAAGATCCCTTGAAGGTCATGGGGGTGCCAAGTTAGTCACGGATGCCCCCAAAATTTGTTTTGAATCTTGTCAAGAAGGGAGTTGTGAGCGACAAACAGCTTGGGGCAAGTAGGAGCGTCTGTGCGACAGGATCTATTTCTTTGTTTTAAAACCTAGGGGTTTCCATAGATCCCATTTTTTTTTGACCCAAAAAACCCCAAAGGCATGGTCATGATTTCGGGGGAAAAAAGAGGGGAAAGGGTTTTGTGAGTAGTCAGAGTTTCCCAGGCAGGGCTTCGGGGGAAATAATTATTTTAGTTCGGAAGCGGCCTCTGCCTCAGGTGAGAGTCTGTGGTTTGAAAAAAATTGGGCCTGGAAAGAGGCAAAGAGATTTTGATCGGGAAGATGCTTTGGGGTATCCATTGTCGGCAGTATGTGTTTAGGCCCGGGAAAATTCCGTTTTTTGTTTTGAGGTGGTGGGTGAAGGATGGACGACCGTTTTCTTTCGGTCATAAAAAAGGTGTTTTGTGCCTTGAATTACAGTGTCCAAAAAAATAATTGTCACAACCCCATTGCAGTTTAGACTTAGAAAACCCCTTGCAGTTTATGGATGCTAATTTTTAAGAAGACAGGAATTTGTGCACAGGTAGGGGTCAGGAGCCCAGAGTAAAAAATTATCCAATATGTAGGGAGTTGACTTCGGTGTTCCAGCATCCAAGTTGCAGGACAGGCAGAAGGCAAAAAGTGTATTGGATTTGGAGAATTCGGGGCCCCCCTTGGGGCATTTTTGCCCCGGGGTGATTGAGTACCAGAAAAGTGAAAGCAAAGAGATTTGAGAATCCTTTTGAAAAGGGACACTGAAGAAAGCATTGCAGAATCATAAACTGTAAAGAGTAGCAGTTGAGGGCACTTGGCTGAGAGGTACTGCTGTTGGGGACCACGGGGTCTAAAGATAGTACACATTCCTGCCCCTTAAAATCTTAAACCCAAAAACATTTTTTTTGTGGTCCTAGGGAAACCCTTCTTGCAACAGGAAACGGGGGTGTTTTAAAAGCAGGTGAAATACGTGGATGACACCCCTTTGTTCGGAAGGCCGTGATTTATTTTCCAGAGAAAGTTCTTATCATGCTTCAGGGTATTGGGAAAAAGGAGGGGGTAGCGCCAGCTTTCGGGAAAAAACTGGACTGGGGAACAGGAAGGAAACCACATATGGGACCTTGTGCCCTACTTCAGGAGAGCTTGTTTAAAGATAATTAGGAATGGAAGGCACGGGGGTGATAATGAAGAGCGGGGGAGAGTTCCAGTGCGCAGGAAACTTCATGAGAAAAGGGGAAAAAAAACCCAAAAAAACATTCCAAGGGAAAATCAATCTATGTAGCATTCATTTTTGAAGAAGATCAGCCCCAAAAGCAAGTTGGGGGACAGGTAAGTGAAACGGGTTCTTGATGGACCCATGATTCCAACGGGGAACAGATAAGCAAGGAGTTTGATTTGGGCGTCCATCCTCCCACGCGGGAAAATGTAATCGGGGAAAGGTAATCCAGGAAATCAGAAGTTTTCAGGACGATCTGGCTGCACCGTGTCTAAAGAAAAAGGAAGTTATGGCCATTAGGGGAAGAGTGACATCAAAACAGGTCCAGAAAAGTTTTGAGGAATTTTCTGGTGAAGGGGACAAGGACAGTAGAAAAGGCTTCCGAAACCCCTTTTCTTGGGGAGGGAGGAAGTGAACGTGATGGGGAGGGAGGTGGTGGCCAGTTGACCCCATCATCAGGAAAGCTTCTTGAAGATTGTAGTTGGTGAAGGTCCGTGAAGGGATTATTTTTTAGGTGTAGGTCTGTGTTTTTGGGTTGTTGTTAAATCTTGTGTGGGAGGGCCGAAAAACCCGTAACTGAGTTTGGATTGATTGGATTTCTGAGGAAAATGTTGTCGGGGGCAAAACCCAAATTACTGTCGGGGCTTTGGGGTTTGACGTGTTTGGCCGAAGACCGGTCTTTGGCATAATTTAAAATAGCTTTTGAGGTCTCCCCCGTCCTTTGGGGGGAAATCCCGTTGAAAAAATGTGAAAACATTTGTAGTGAACACCAGGGGTAAACTTGATAGGTTGATTATAAAATTATAGGATCAGGAAGTTTTCTTGGAAAACGGGGCACCCTTAAAAAATCTTTTTCAAAGGATGAGAGGAATCGGCTTGGGGCAGCAAAGGAACTCTGAGCTTTTGCAATGGAGAGAAGTTGCTTCCCGGCAGTTCAGCTATTCGGGGCGAACAGTTTCAAAATATTTGTCGAATTGGTTTAAGTAGGCCTTGAAAAAAGTGGGTGCCATAACGTTGATTAAGTTTAGTATTGGAGTCAAAACCATTGTCTGGAAAAGATGAGACAAAACTGTTGAGAATTTTTTCTCCCCCTTTTATCGGGGCCTTGAGTGGAATTGAAAAGATTGATTGAAGACTCGGCTAAAAATTCTTTGGGCCCCGGAATGAAGTCTACGGCAGAACTCCTCTCCAGTAGTAAGCATAGGTGTTTCCACGTTTTTTCTTGCAGAGCAGACTTTATGATAGGCCCGAAGGACTCCAGCTTTTATGTTAGCAAAAGAACAGGTCTTTCCCGTTTGAGATACGTTTTTTGGGTTTGAGAAATAGCACGGTTTTAAAAAGGCTAGGAATCCTGTCAGGGTCTGGTAACTGGGTCAATAGGTTTTGACTTGAGGGGATTAAAAGGACTAAATTGGGTTTGGTCCTTGGTTGAAGAAAATTTCTTGATGGACAGGAAACGAAACGAATCCTGGGGGAGGGTGTGTGAAAAAATTGTTGGGGGGATCAAGGAGAGTAGATCAAAAGGTTTGTGGTGGTGGTGTTGGAGTAAAGCCGCTTTCCCCCAATCAAGTAGAGGTCAGTGGCAGGCAGGGGGGGGGGTAAAGGCAACATTGAAAGTCCCTGGGATTTGTCCGAGGGGGATAGGGTCTTCCCCCGTGTTTTGGAAATGAAAAAGTAAGTTTCTAACTACGTGTGCTTAGGGGTTTTGGTTTATGGATCTGTTTTCAACAACAACCCCCTTTTCCCAAGTGTAGGGATAGGTCCTTTCAGCAAAGCTTAAGTAAAAGGGTTTGCACACTCAACTTGACGGGGAAAAACAAAAAGGGGCCCGCAGAAAAAAAGGGGTTAGACAGGACTTTTAAATTATTTTCTTGTGCCCAGCCAAATATTTGTGAATGGTTTGAGCAGTAGGGTAACACAATTTCATTTAAAAAGTGTTATTATGGGACCCACAGCGAATGAATAGTTACATTCAAATTGCCCCCAGGGGTGACCCAACACGGGGGAAAAACCCGGGGAAGGCGTGCCCTTGAGCCGGGAAAAAAAGGGGAAACACAAGCCTTTTGTATATCAGTTCCCCCCGTGACGAGCAAATTGCCCCCGAAATACCCTACTAAAATTGTAGTGTGAATTTTAGGGTTGACAATTGCATAGATCTTGGAACACAAAATTTTTCCTTTAATAATCATGAGTTGGGGAGAAGGTCCCAGATAGAGGTAACACATAGGGAATTCTCTTTTGGAGTTTCCCCATGGGGCCCGGCACAGGGGTTGGTATGAAGTGTGGGGTTTTAATGAAATATGGTTCATCTCGGGGGGGGAAAAAAACTACAGATCTTCATTTTCAGGATCAGAAGCTTCTCTTTTTGGGGGTATCTTTGGGTGACTCCTCAGTACCTCGGGAGTGCCCCCAAAGGGAGAATAGGACAACAGATAGGGAAGGTATATAAAAAGTTCCTGAAGCAGTGAGCAGTGGGTAGGTGGTTTTTGGGATACAGGGCACGGGGAAGGATTGCATGAGTAGGGCACTGCTTACTGTGGTAACTGTTTGGGGAAATTTGGGGTTTAAGATCTGCGGTGGTCCCGACTAGAATAGCAAAATTTGGGCATGGATTTTAAAGTACGGGGGTAGCAATATGGCCGACCTCAGGAAAAAAGGGGGAATTTTCTCCAAACAAAAGGCCGACAACAGGAAGAGGGGAATTGACTGTACCAATATGGCGCCTTGGAGGAAGGGAGGGCTTTGTTTAGTATCTCCGGTAGGAGGGGGAGGAGGAGCGGAGCTACACCAAAATGGGCCCCATAGAGGAATAGGTGTTTCCCGTATTGGGGCAGGGGGGAAATGCAGGGAGGGGAAAGGGGTTTTCGCCCCCCCACAGCTAACACAATATTCAGCAAAAAAGGATTTGTTGACCCCAAAATTGGGCAAGGGGCCAACCTGGGGATCGTATAGGTGCTTCTGGCATGAGGCATACAGTAAGAGTTAAATTCCCCTTTTCTTGCATTCCCCTTCAACATAATTGTCCTTTTTCAATGGCGACTGCTGTTTTTATGCCACGCTAAGGGTGTTTGGTACAATTTTTTTTTCATCAAGTAAAACCCTTTTTTCACTCCTTCAAAACTTGTTTTTCCCCTTTGGGGAACTTGTAGACCCACTGGGTGTAAATTACAATCTTCATTAATTTGTACAATAACTATGTTTTCCCCTCCCCCTCATTACTAGTGGAAACTGTAAAACTTTAATCAGCATTTGATTTGAATTAAACATTTTTTTTAAAGATGCCATCTGGAAACGTTAATAACCCCACAAGAAATGCTCTGTGGTTAAGTTATAATTAGGCCGTGAAGGGACAGCCCGGGGTGAAAAACTATGTATTGAGCGCACATTGGCAACACGATATTTATAAAAACTCTGTCCCAAAAACATTCAGAATCAAAATAAAGGCTGTGATGGTTAAAACAAAAGTATTTTCAGACCTAAAGTGGCTGCACGAAAACAGAAAAAAATAGGAAACAAATGTTTACAGTAGTTGTATCAGCCCCTATGATCTAAAACCCCCACACTATTTAGGGAAACTGGCAAATTTCGGTGGTCAACCGTGCAAAAAATTTGGGCCCTAACGCTGTCCTAACAAAAAACGAACCAGATCAATGGGGAGGTTTTTCAGCTCGGGCCCTAAGCGACCGAGCTCGGCTCCCCCACACTCCTCGTTGGGCTTCAAAAGCAACTATCCCCTCCCCCGTACCCCTAGTGGTTTTCCGTGGGGATCTTTGAAAAAACCCCAGGGTAAATGAACTCAGTTCCCAATCTCCTATCATCCCCTGCAGGGTGGACAGCAGGCATTCAGGATACGACTTCCTTCAAAAAGCTTATTAATCCCGTGCCTTTTTGAAAAATGTTCAAAGCTTACGAAAAATTTAACAAACCCCCCCCCCCCAACAAATTTTGACACGAAAGACATCTAGTCAATAACCTAACAGCCAGCTTCCTCTACCCAGAAATGTATAAAAAAAGTAAAATATATAAATCCAAAACCACAGACAAAACATTTGAATATCAGAATTTCATTTTTGAAAGTTTTTTCCTTTTTACTATAAGCAAGTGACAGCTCGGCAGTGTAAAAAAGGAAGGGAGCTAGTAAAAAATTAACAGTGAAATTCAGTGAAATTAGGGGGGCAGCAGATGTAAAGTCAGATAACTGTAGACCATAAAAATCTCAACAAATTTATGAAAGAACCAAGAGGGAACAAAGGATACGGCCAAAATTAAAAAAAAGGAGTCACACGAAAGGGGGCCGTTTCAGGTGATGCCAGGAAGGGGCAAAAACCCAAGTCGAACAAAATGGCAGTCAGAAAAGGGAAAAAGTCCTGATTTCAAAAAGAAAGGGAACTTACCCGTATTGGGAATCAGTCACTTTTTGGGTGCCCGATTGGAAAGCCATAGGGCGAGCCCCAGAAAACAACAACAGGCCCCTCTGCGTTTCCCCTCAAAATCGTTTTTAGAGTCCAGTAGACACCAAATTTATGAGTACGATTAACCCCCTACTTTTTTCAAATTGAAACCTCCTCCAAAATTGGTATATTTGTTAACGCGAATTTTGAGGAAGTACTATCCCCCCGTTTGTCTGGAAAGCAATTTCTGTTTTTACAGGGAAGTACATGACATTTTATTCACTTGTTAGTAAGCATTTGATACGTGTTTTCTGACTTGGTTAATTTTCATTTGATGGGATGGTTTTAGACTCGAGTTCAAAATTTGGTAATATTTTTTTTCTTGCATGCTTTCATAAAATTAAAACCGTCCAATTGTTTAAAACCCTCGGTTGTTTTTCTGTCCCGGATTTTCTGGATGGCAAACAAATGTTTTTAAGTGTTCTTTATGCCATGTTTGTTCCCCTTTTGCTTAAAAATATCTTTTAATAAGCCCGGGAAAGTTTTATTTTTTCGCTCATTCAGGAAGGGGATTCCTGAAGGTAGTTCTCTTGAAAAAAAACAGTGCATTTCAAGCCTATAATATCTGATTTAATCTGGTCAAGGGAAATAGGTATAGAGAATGATTCATGCAAATAGTATATAGACCGTTTCTAGATATAATCAATGGATATGAAAGGTACAAACAGAGTTGTAATGTTTTCAATCAATTCCCACACCTGATATACTGCATAATGGCATTATGCTGCTGCCACAATCACTGGAGCATGTGGATGGTGGAATTCCAGCGTGTTGCCACATCAACAATGAGACGGTTGATAGGGGAGGCCAAGATGACACTGCAACGCAGGGTGCGACCACCGGAAGTGTGAGCTCAGACTTCGAGCCTTCCTCAGCAGGCAGTCAAGTCCCGGGTAGCGCTTTAGAAATTTCTGCACGACCAGGTTCATGACGTGTGCCAGGCAAGGATGTGCGCAAGCCTACCGATCTTAAGGGCAGCAAGGAGATTTTTCCTGTTGTCGCACACTACCTTGCCTGGCGCAATTTTCTTATCACCCAACCACTGCTCAGTCTCATTGCGCAGAGCCGTCCACAGCTCTTGACCTGTGTGTTGACGGTCTCCAAGACAGATTCATTTCAACACGGTCTAGTTTCTCTTGACACGTGATGCTACCCGTGGAGCTTGGGGATCTGAAACCTGCACCCTCCCAGCAGTGTGGAAGCGTGTCCCACAAGCCTGATACCCACCATCATCACCAGAGACATCCACCCAACTCACCCAGTGAGCAGTCACAGAGATCTAACGGCCTTGACCGTGCTTACTAGTCCATGTGTCTGTGGTCAAATGGACTTTGCTGGACACAGATGCAGCCAACACGTTGACACATGGCTGGCCAGGGCAGGGACAGCATTTCAGGAAAAGAAATGCCTGCTCGGAATCTGGTATTGTGGGCAGGCAAGGGCCATGACGTGTCGGAACCCATCTTTGTCCACCAGTCGGAAAGGCAAGATTTCCAAGGCCAAGAGCCTGGCAATGCCGACATTCAAGCTTTTGGATGGTTGGGGAGAAAGCGTTTCTTATCCTTCCACACCTGGTACACAGAAGGCTGGCTGTTAGACTGGCCGCTGTACGGTGTGCAGGTCAAACTGGTGGAAGGAGAAGGGGTAGGCTGTGTCTCTGGTGGTGGTGGTAATCGGGTGACAGTGTGTGGCACTGGGGCTGATGCTTGCTCATGCCGCTCTGGGACATGGGCAGCAGAGGAACGCTTGGTCTTGGAAGTGGCGGAGGACGAGACAGAGGGTTTCACAGTGCTTGGAAGCCCAGGACCTGGGTGGCCTTGTTTCTCCAAGTGATTCCTCCACTTCAATTCATGCTTTAGATGCATGTGCCGATTCATGGTCATGGTGGTTAAACACTTTAGATTCTTCCCTCTACTGATGTGTTGATGACAAATCCGGCATATGACGTCGGTCGGCGAATCTAAGGCATGATTGAAAAAGGCCAGGCTTCACAGGTGCTGGACCTCTTCGACGGAGATAACCTAGTAGCAGTGTTTCCGCTGCTACCAATGACCATAGCTGGCAGATTAATGTCAGCGGACTTGTGCGACCGCCCTCTTCCTTTCTGAGGCCGGACCCGTACCGACACTACCCAATCATCTTCTTCCTTGTCCACTGATGAGGCGCTCGCAAGCAAATGCTGCTGAAAAGACCACGTTGGATCTGCAATGTCATTATCAACATTATCATCACAGGGGACTTCCTCGTCCTGACAGTCTACATCCTGAAGCTGTGGGCTAGAAGCCACAGGCACTGCAAGACATTGCTGACCGCTCGGGATTTCTGCCGACCGACCAGCTTCCTTCTCCTCTGATGGCATCAGCGACTGGGCATCAGAGCAGACAAATCATTATCTTTGGCCTCTTGATCTTTAGAAATGCCTTCTGACCCCAACCGCATTGTGTCATCAAAGGGCTCTTCAGAATATGGATTATCCAGTGGGGTCTGTTTATTGGGTGACATTTGGTCCGTCTTTTCTTCAGTTTGGACTGATGATGATGAAGATATTTGTGGCTGTGACTGAAAGGAAGAGAAAGAGCTGGCAGGGCCGTAGTTATAGGGGGTGAAGTGGTAGCCAGGGCTGCCGTCAGTCATCTATTAACTGTTTCAGGGCCCCATGCAGCTAAGTCAAATGGGGCCACCACCATTATTAGTTCCTATTTTTAACATCACTGGGCCCCTTTTTGATTAGGGCCACTGACAGGAGTACTGCCCTATTTGCACCCCTGGCATCCCTTTTACAGTAGCCCGACCCCTAAACCAGCAGAAATGTCCTTATGGACACTCAGAATCAAATCAGCAAGAAGAAATGAGTATTTGAAACATGATATATTTGAATAAAACCTTGAATATCGCTGTATTTTACAGCAGCATCACTCCAAAAGCCGCAAAAATGACCTTTTCGACAAGCTATAAAATTAGCAAGAATAAAAGTTTTTTAAACATGATTTTTGGGAATAGAACCTTGACTATTGCTGTCTCTTACAGAAGCATGACCCCAAAACCATTGACAATGCTTAAAATTTTCAAAAAGAAATGAGTAACTGGAATAAGGTTTTTTCAATAACACTTCATTCTTCAGAACATGGATTTTCCACAGTGGTCTGTACATGGGTTGACATTTGGGCTGTGTTTGCTTCAGGTTGGACTGATGCTAACGATGGCCGTGACGGAGAGGACTAGGAGATAAAACCGCTGGATGCAGGTTGCGTTAACCACTGAAGAACAGATTGGCAACACTCTTCATTACTGAGATTCACAGGTAACCGGCCGAGCAATGAAAGGCCTGATGTACCTGCAACTGACGATGTGCTCGCTTGCTTGTTGTCCGACGCACTGGAAAGAGCGCCTTTTCTTGTACCTCGTGCTCCATGTCCTAACCCCCTCCTTGCTTGCTTACCATCTCTACTTCGCTCCATGTTCAGAAAGATAAATATTAAAAATGTCAAGAAGATTTGTTTACAGCCTCTTATTGAAGAACTATACTGCAAAGACCGCAAATCACTAATGTTCTTAAATCCCTATAATTTCCAACTGGCAACTAGGATTAGAAAAAGAATTGTTTCTATCAAATATCCATGAAATGCGGTCTTATGGAAGAACTGTAACACCAAATCAACAATGTTGTAATTACAACAGCCAAGTAGGACTAGCAATAGACTTTTTTTCTACTGAATATATCTGAAATGTGGTCTTTTCCCACACCTGACAACCAGGAGTACAAATAGAATATTTTTCTACGGATTATCTAAGAAATGCGGTCTTTTCTGACAACCAGGAGTACAAATAGAATAATTGTCTACGGATTATCACAGAAATATGGTCCTTTCTGACAACCAGGGGTAGAAATTGAAATGTTTTCTACGGAATATCTCTGAAATGTGGTCTTTTGCCACAACCGACACCCAGGAGTACAAATAAAATAATTTTCTACGAATTATCAAAGAAATGTGGTCCTTTCTGACAACCAGGGGTAGAAATGTTTTCTATGGAACATCTCTAAAATGTGGTCTTTTCCCACAACTGACAACCAGGAATACAAATAGAATAATTGTCTACGGATTATCACAGAAATATGGTCCTTTCTGACAACCAGGGGTAGAAATTGAAATGTTTTCTACGGAATATCTAGGAAATGTGGTCTTTTGCCACAACCGACACCCAGGAGTACAAATAAAATAATTTTCTACGAATTATCAAAGAAATGTGGTCTTTTCTGACAACCAGGGGTAGAAATGTTTTCTATGGAACATCTCTAAAATGTGGTCTTTTCCCACAACTGACAACCAGGAGTACAAATAGAATATTTTTCTACGGATTATCTAAGAAATGCGGTCTTTTCTGACAACCAGGAGTACAAATAGAATAATTGTCTACGGATTATCACAGAAATATGGTCCTTTCTGACAACCAGGGGTAGAAATTGAAATGTTTTTTACGGAATATCTCTGAATTGTGGTTTTTACCCACAACTGACAACCAGGAGTACAAATAGAATAATTTTCTACGGATTATCAAAGAAATGTGGTCCTTTCTGACAACCAGGGGTAGAAATAGAAATGTTTTCTACGGAATATCTATGAAATTAGGTGTTGTGGAACAACTCTGACAACCAATCAACAGTGTTCTTCCTTCAGTCCTTGTAATTTAGAACTGCCAAGTAGGACTAGCAATTGACTTTTTTCTACGGAATAGCCAAGCAATGTGGTCTTATGCGACAAGCATTAAGGATTATAAGCAGGATGTTTTTCTATGGAATATCTTGGAAATGGAAGTGTGGGGTCTTTTACATCGGCTGCCCCTGCTCCCCCCCAAAAAAATGCTGCATGTGAATAAAGGGAATGGAATGAAGTTTTCTGCCAAAAAGCTGTGTATCAAAGCTATTTCTGTTTAGGGCTGATTTCCTAAGTGTCCTGTACACTGGCTGTCCATATTACACTGCAGCACAGACGTTGTGGCCAAGGAATTACATTTTCCAGAATAAAACTCTATAGAGCAGTGATTAGTTATGAGAGATTAACGTAGCTGTGTCTGATGCAGAAGTTCCCCAAACAACCAAGCGCCCCTCCCCAGACACTGCTGCCAGGAAGTTTAGGGCAATGCAGAAATAAAATATGCTGCTATCTCACAGTGATTTGATATTGAAGATTAACATAGTTTTGTCTGATGCATAAGCTGCCCCCCGAACCAAGCGCACCCCCCCCTCAGAATCTGAACTGAGGTAGTTTAGGGCAATGCAGCTGTATACAAATCTCTAATACTGTCTAGAATTGCCTAATCTTGCTGTACCCTAACCTAACCTAAGCCTTTCCGTGGTGAAAATGCTGGGAAATAGTGTCTGCCAGCTTTTAAAAAAGCTAAGCAGAAAGACAACAATCCGTTCTGTTCACAGTGTGGAAGCTAATGGCGGCGAGTAGGAAGTGCTGTGACTTAGATAAAACAGGTTCATGTGATTTTAGCAGCCAATGAGATCCATACACCCCGCACCGGTGACTTTATTGACCCCCCCTCTGTGCTCCGCGCTGATTGGCTAGCTGCAAAAATGGCCCGATCTGAATCCGCAATCACGATTGTTAATACGATTTTAAGGGAAAAAATCAGATCGATTCGAGATCTCGGAAAACGTGAAAATGGCTTAAATTTCAACTTTTCTCGATTAAATCGCTCATCACTAGATAGGAGCATAGAGATCTCAGGCAGCCTTTATTACACAGCTCAGAGAGTGAAAGACAATGAGAACATAGACACAGACAGCAGCCAGCACAGAAAGCCAGTCATTTTCACACAGCCCAGAATGAAGACAGTGCAAGACAAGACAAGGCAGCCAATCACAGCAAAGGGGCGTAGCCCAGGCTTAAGATTTAGCTCTAAGCACTCACAGATTAGCTCATAACTGCTATAATAAATGATTTACATAATGCAAACAAATTGCAAAAGTGCTTATTTTTACTGTCCCCGTCATTACAGATATGATCTTTGTAGTGAGAAAACCGCTTTATTATGGCATAAGTTCAGGCTGATATGAGATCATGCCCCCTTCAGGTGATTAACTGCAAAAAAAGGGGGAAAGTGTTTGTGCCACCTGCTGGTTCTTGGCTCCATAGGCCAGGCAGACTATTAGCATCAGATGCCCTGTTGAGGGTACATTGCATGTCGCCGAAGGTGCCCAGAAATTCAACTTTGGCCAGAGGAGGGGGTATGTAAGAAGGCGCAAGGGACTGTCGAAAACAGCAGGTATGTATCGCTGAGATGCCTGGCGAAGTAAGGGCCCAGTTTTTTCATGAATGTCAGTCACCTACTGCTATTGACATTGGTTCTATTAGTATAGCTGCTGATGTGGCTGATCTGGGTCGGGCTTTTACTGGAGTAGTCAAAGAGCTGGGGCGGATGGCTACTTAATTGTTTCCAGGTCCATGCCAGGCTTTTGTTGGCCTACTTAACCCTGGAGAGTCAGGTGAGAGTCAGGTGGTTCTCAGCCCAAGTCTGTAGTGGATTGCTGTGCACTCAGTAGAAGGTGAACTGTGCTTTGCCAGAGCTTGGAAGGCTGGCACTACCTCCAGGTCCAGCCTACACCACATCGCCAACGGGAGAGATTGCCACACATTGACAGCAGGGTTGTGCCTTACTAGGGCTATTAAGTTTGACTAAAACGTTTTTTTTTGTATGCTAGCAGAAGCAAGCTGTGGTATTTTCATTTGTTTTCCGTTTGGTGTGGAATAAAGATTTCTGTTGATTTAATCTAAAGCAGTGTTTCTGAACTCCTGTCCTCAGGACCCACCAACAAGTCATGGTTTCAGGATCTCCCACAGAATGCACTGACCATAATGAAATCACCTGTGCGCTTTAAAGAATCACCTGAGTAATGCTAAGGAAAGCCAGAAAACATGACCTGTTGTGGGGTCCTGAGGACTGGAGTTGAGAAACATTGATCTAAAGACTGCTCCTGCTCCCTCTTTAAGAGACTGCCATTTGGGACTGATCTCTCCTCCCCCCCAAATGGTGGAGGATATGGGCATAGCCCCGCAGAGGATACGGGCATAGCCCTGCAGAGAAATCTATATGAATATAATTGGCGGCTCAGCTACTAGGATCACCGATTCTTTCAAATGGCATACATAACCAGAAACACATGGTAGGAAAAGGAATACTACCATCCAACTAGATCATAGAACAACAAGAATGGCAAAGAAGTATCCAATAATGAACTCCAGGGAGATCAAAGATCTTAGGTTATCTGCGAGAACTGCAACAACCCCAAAGGCGCCTGTAAACCCAAAAACTTTTTGCTAGAAACCCCCCTAAAGTACCTTGATGAAAAAAAACGTGATTGAAAAGGTTACTTCCCCAAAAACCCACTGTGGGGCCCTCAGAGAAGTGGCGAAACATTTATGAAGTGAGGCAAGATTGATTTTTAGGTTTTGGCGCGAATTTTGTCAGATTGACCCTGAACCTTGAATTAAAACCATGGTACAATAAAGACTGTAAATATGGTGGTGGAAGCCCTAATGATTTGGAGTGTTTCTTTGGGTAATTTATTTTCATACCGCACCCTGGCCAGCGTGAAAAAATTTTAACCCCCTTCTGTTACGAGTTTTGACCTTTCCCGACAGGCCCCCTTTTTTTAAATATTCGTGTATTTAAGTGGAATAACTTTTTTTAAAATTTTAAAAATTATGGTTCAGGAATGTTTCTATGACACATTGTCTTTGTTGGAAGAAAAATTTTTGGGCAAAAAAATCAAATTATCGTGAAAAATTTGCATTTCAAACTTCAGAAATTTGTGTGAAGATAGTTATTCCCCTCTAAAAAGTTATAATTTGATTTCCATATTTTTAAAAAATGGTGTACTCCAGTTTTGAGGAATGAGTTTGATGGGTTGGCTTTTTTTTTTTTAAAAATAAAATGTTTTTTTTTTATCCCTTAAAAAAAACCCAAAGGGGTTTTGGTGAGGGGGTTGCGGCGCAGTGCCAAAATACAAAGTTTGCTGACGCGTTCGACTTTAGATAGTCTTAATCTGTGCTAGGGTTAAGCTATTAAAATCGAAGCGTCGTGCAAAATCTTTGTACTGACTGCGCCGCAAACTCTCACCATATTTTCCCTTGTGTTTTTAAAAGGATAAATAAAAAAACACTTGATGTTTTAAGAAAAAAAAGCCCAAAAGCCATCAGAAACCCCTTACCTGCAGCAAGCTGGAGTTACATGTTTTTTAAAATTGTTTTTTTGCCTTCCAAATAGAAGTTGTGGGGGTCTCGCGCTAGTTAAAAAAAGGTTTTAAAAGGGACTTTTTTATTCATTGTACAGCCGACTAAACATTTTTAGCATCTTCCATATGTCCTCTGTAGGTTGGCATCATGTTTTCAATGTTTTTTTTAATTAAAGGGTTAGAATTTTTTTTTTTTGGGGGCCAGTCCAGTTCTGAAAGGTTTGGGGGCCGATGTTAGAACCTCAGGAATGATTCATTGAAATACACCCCTTAAAGTATTTATAAAGTATTTTGGAAGTTTGTTAACCCTTTAGGTATTCCACAGAAATGAAAACAAAGTGGAGGTGAAATTTTAAAATTTCACTTTTTTTGTGTGTGCAGATTTTCAGTTTTTATCCATTATTCACAGGAACACGATAGATGGGACAAGGGAAATGTAACTTAATATTAATTCCCCAGATTCTGCCATTTTAAGAGATATCCCATATGTGTCCCTAGTGCACTATTTAGCTCAACCACAAGCCTCAGAGTAGGAGGAGCACCTACCGGACTTTGGGGTCTCATTTTCAATTCGATTTTATTTAGGCGCCATTTCAGGTTTTCTAAAATTTAATGAACACCACTAAAAAGACTCCATATTGGAAACTACACCCCTTAAGAATATATCAGGTGGTATAGTGAGTATATTGACCCCACAGGTGTTTAAAAAAAATTTTTAGCAGTAAAATGAAAAAAAAAATACAATTAATACATTTCCAACAGTCTTCAATTTTAGCTGAAAATATTTCATTTTTACAAGGGATCCTGGAAAAAAAAAAAAAACATTCTGTCCAAGTTCGGCAATACACTGCATATGGGTGTAAACTGCTGTTTGGGTACATGGCAGGGCATACAAGGAAGGGAGTGCTATATGGCTTTTGCAATGCAGATTTTGGTGGATGCCATTTCGCACCTACAAAACCCGAAATGTACCAGAACAGGTAAAACCTTCCAGAAGTTGCCCCATTTTGCATTCAACACCCTTCATGGATCTCATCTAGGTGTGTGTAGTGCATTTTGGGCGCACAGGTGTTCCATATTTTTTTTTTAGTATTGGGCCATGAAAATGGAGGGGAAAAACACAGTTCCGCCATTGTTTTTTAGGCTTCAATTTTACAGCAGTCGCCGTGTGGTATAAATGACATAATAACTTCACTATGCGGGTCAGTACAATTACAATGACATGCATTTGGTATAGTTTTTTATGTTTGATCACTTTTACACAATAGAAAAGCTTTTATAATAAACTGTGTTTTTATGTCGTCATTGTCTGTAGTCATAATTTTTCTGTATATGGACGTAATTATTGGCTTGTTTTTTTGCGGGATGAGGTGATGTTTTTACTGGTACCATTATGGGGTACATGATACTTTGATCACTTTTTATTAAGGTTTTTATGAGGCATTTTGAACAAAATACAGCAATCCTGGTAGTGTTTTTTATTTTTAACAGTGATCACCGTGCGGTATAAATGACATGCTAGCTTTACTCAGCAGCACGATTACAGCGATACCCAATTTGTATTTTTTTATGTTTTACTGTTTTTACACAATAAAAACACTTTTATTCAAAAAGGATAACACGCTTTTGCATCGCCATAGTCTGAGAGCCATAACTTTTATATTTTTATGTGTATGGAGATGTGTATGGGGTTGTTTGTTGTGGGAGGAGTTGAAATTTTTATTGGTATCATTTTTGGGGGCCCAAGGCTTTTTGATCGGTTTGAAATCTGTTTTTTGGAAAGCAGGGTGAAGAAAATACTGCAATCCTAGTAGTGTTTTTTATTTTATTTTTAACAGAGCTCACAATGCAGTATACGTGACAAGTTAGTTTTACTCGGTGGGTGGATATGATTATAGTTTTTTAAAATTTATTTTGAAGCGCTTTAAAAAAAATGTTTTTATTGTGAAAAACAATATGTATCACCAAATTCTGATAGCCATAACTTTTTTATTTTTCTTTATACAGAGCTATGTAATGGCCTTGTTTTGCGGGATGAATTGACGTTTTTATTGGCGCCACTTTGGCATTTATATGAGTTTTATAGCGTTCACTGTGCAGGTTAAATAACATGACAGATTTATGTGGTAGGTCGTTGCGCACGTGGCGATACCAAATATGATTACTTTATTTTTCATCTTTTTTTGGGGCAATTGGTGTTTGTAAAAGGGAAAGGATTGGTGTACTTTTTTTAATTTTATTTTTAGTTTTTGTGTTTTACTGTTTTTACTTTTTCACTTTTCCCCATAGGGGATTTGTATCTGTGATCATCAGATCACTCATACAATAGAGATCAGTACAGAGCAAAACTACTGCTCTAACTACTCTATGGCAACTGTCTGTCACTATGCCCAGCAATGCCCACCACGCATTGCGGGGCATGGTGATGTCACAGACAGGCTGGATGTTTTAGTAAAGCATCTGGGCTGTCGGGTACTCACACTCCTTCTGCCTGTGCCTTAGCGGTGGCGATCGTGATCTATGTGACAGCTAAGGGTTAATCACTCACAGCCTGCGCGCACTCTGGCTGTGAGTGATAGGGCATGGGGCCAGCTGTAATATACCATTGGTCCCATTACACGATATGCAGGACGTACCGGTATGTCCATTTGCGGGAACGCTCTTCCCGCTAGGATGTAGCGGTACGTCCTATGTTGGGAAAGGGTTGAAATACTTGATGAGGTCATGCTGCCTAATGCTGAAGAAGACATGCCCTTGAAATGGGTGTTTCAACAGGACAGTGAGCCCAAAAACATCAGCAAGTGGGCAACTTGGTTCCATACCAACAAGATTGATGTTAGGAAGTGGCCAGCTCAATCCCCAAACCTCAATCCGATTGAAAATGGAGTGGCATTAAAAATGAGTGTTTTTTATACAAAACCTAAATGTGCAAATGAACTGTGGACAGTCTGCTTGGGCTGGAAAACCTGTTTTCTGGTGACAGTAATTGACTCAATGCCACAAAAATGTAAAGCAGTTCTCAGAAATAAAGGTTACACAAATACATATTAGTTTGGTGATTTACAAAAAAAGCTAACTCTGGGAACAAATTTTAGCTTATACTGTAATTTTTTTTTTGAACAGCCTATTATAACATTTTCTTCATTTTCAGTTTATTATTTCAGATTTTGATCATGTTTTCATTTAGATGTAAATCCTACTGAGGATTGATCTTTTTCTCATTTGAAACATACTGCGACACTATTTTGAATGATATTCACTATATTGATATTCACAAATAAAGCCACACAGCTCCATTTATTGAAAAATCAAAACGTTATGTTAATCAACAGAGAACGATGCATAAACATTGTTTTACACCATAAAAACTTTGTTTTACACTGCTTCAACATAAAAAATAGATATAAATTGGGTATCACTGTAATTGTGTCACCCAACAGAGTAAAACTAACAAGTATACTGTAATGTGAGCGGTGAAAAAAATAAAAATAAAAAACTACCAGAATTGCAGTATTTTCTTTACCCTGCCTCCCAAAAAAAGATTAAAATGCAGTCAAAAAGTCATGTGTCCCTCAAAATGGTACCAATGAAAGTATCAACTCATCCTGCAAAAAACAAGCCCTACATAGCTCCTTACACAGAAAAATAAAAAAAGTTATGGCTCTCAGAATATTGCGATGCAAAAACGTGTTCTCTTTTCTAGATAAGTGTTTTTATTGTGTAAAAGCAGTAAAACAAAAATAAAAAAATTGGTTATCGCTGTAATCGTATCGACCTGCTGAGTAAAGCTAGTATGTAATCTATAGATAATGGTGAAGTAAAAAAAACACTACCCGGATTGCTGTATTTTGTTTATTCCGCCTCCTAAAAACCTTGATAAAAAGGTCAAAATGTCATATATACCCCATAACTACCAATAAAAAAAAAACTCTATACACAGAAAAATAAAAAAAGTTATGGCTGTCAAACTACAACAACATAAAAACACTTTTTTTTACAAACGCATTTCTATTGTGTAAAAGTAGCAAAACATAAAAAAACCTATATAAAATTTATATAATTGCAATAGCATCGACCCACGTAGTGAAGCTTTCCTGTCACTTATGCCGCACGGCAAACACTGTAAAAATGATGCCCAAAAACCATTGGCGGAACTGCAGGTGTTTTTTTTTTTCATGGCCCTAAGCTTTAAAAAACAAACAAACAAAAAAAAAACCCCAAAAAACCTGTGGAACACCTATGTGCCCGAAATGCACCAAACACTCCTAGATGAGATCCCTGAGGGGTGTTGAATCCAAGATGGGATGACTTCTGAAAGGTTTCACCTGTTCTGGTACTTAGGGGCTTTGAATATGCGACATGGCACCCCCCCAAATCTGCATTCCCAAAGCCAAATATCACTCCTTCCCTTGTACACCCTACCATGCGCCCAAACAGCAGTTTACACCCACATTTACATTAGGGTATTGCCGAACTTGGAAGAAATTGTGTAATACATTTTAGGGTGCTTTTTCAGATTCCTTGTAAAAATGAAACATTTTCAGCTAAAATTGCAGATTGTTGGAAAAATTTTTTTTTACATTTTCACAGCCTAATGCTAAAAAAAAATTTGTGAAACACCTGTGGGGTCGATATACTCAATACATCCCTGGATATATTCCTTAAGGGGTTTAGTTTCCAATATGGGGTGTTTTATGGGGTGTTAAGTTTTTGCATGTTAGGGTGTCCACAAACCTGAAATGGCACCTAAATAAAATCGTAATGAAAATGAGACCCCAGGTCCTCCTCCTATTCTGAGGCTTGTGGTTGAGCCAAATAATGCACTAGGGCCATGTATGGGATATCTCTAAAAATGGCAGACCTGGGGGAATTGATATTAAGCTGCATTTAACCTGGTCACATTTACTGTATTCCATAAATTATGGATAATATTGAAAATCTGCAAAAATAAAAATGTTGAAATTTCACCTCCACTTTTCTTTAATTTCTGTGAAATACCTAAAGGGTTAACAAACTACCTAAACACTGTTGTAAATACTTTAAGGGGTCTGGTTTCTTAGATGAAGTCATTTATGGGGGTATCTAACATGCAGGCCCATCAAAGCCTCGTCAGAACTGGACTGGTCCCTAAAAAAATGTATATTGCAAATTTTCTAAATATATTGCAAAATTTGAAAAAGTGAGAAATTACTACTAAATTTCTAAGCCCCCTAATGTCGTAAAAAATAAAGACATTTAAAAATTATGATAATCTATAGTGGACATATGGTAGATGATAGTTATAAACTATTTTGTGGTGAATAATTATCTGTCTTGCACGCAGAAATTTTAGAACTTTCAAAATGACACATTTTTTCCAATTTTTTTACGAAATTTTTATATTCTTCAGAAACAAACTAGGATTGTATGGACCAAAATTTCTTACTAAAAGAACAATGTGTATTGAGAAAATCTCTGAATCACATAGATAGGTAAAAGTGTGAAAAAGTTATTCTCACATAAAGTGACATGTCAGATTTCAAAAATAGGGCTGTATCAGGAAGGCCAAAACTGGCTGGGTCCTTAAAAGGGATGTATCGCTTCTTTGTTTGGGCTGTTCTCTTGAAGCTTGATGCTCTCACTTCCTGAAATCCAGGGGCGTTTCTTCCCCTCCCAGCTGGGTGTTTCTTAACTGAAGAAGGATGACCTCCAGTGTCCCCCCCTCCACATATCACTGTCCTCTCCCGATGCAGACTTATTTTGTAAGAGCTGTTTACATACCACAGGCCTGCATTCAGTCTAAACAGTCTTCTATGAACTCAGCAATTATCTCTCACAGCTGGAGGTTTGCTACAGTTGAATCCATCCAGAGCACAGTTCCGTCTCCCTTCATGTTTACATAAGACACCGACACACAATTATGCTGTTTTCTGATTGTTGCAGTCGCTGCAGTGTCAATGAGGAGCAGCTAGCGGTATAGAGTGACATTTTTGTCGGCCCCTTACACGCAGGAGCATTAAGGCACCGCGGCACAATTCTGCTGTGTTCTGATTATAGAGACAGCTGCAGTGTCAATAAGGAGGCAGCTAGCTATATAGAGTGAAATAGTTGTCAGCCCCTAATTCTGAGTGAGAGGCAGGAACGCAAGCTCCGTGAATACGGCCGGCGGGGGGCCAAACAGAATGTAAACTAGAGCCCTCAGCTAATGAAATGCAAGGAGGTGGGATCCGACTAGCCATCCAGTACTGGAGAAGTCTGTTTACAGAAAACGAAGATAAGGAATACTGTGAAAACAAGACAGCTTTGCTAATGACATCCAATTGCAAAGTTGCTTGTTTTCACTGTCCCCTTATTCTGAAGGCCATTTAATGAAATGATACAACCCCTTTAAGGGGTTAAATAATGTTCCTTCCATAGATTTAATTACAAGTTCTCGTAGGGCTTTATATAGAGATGATAGTGTGTGTTTATTGCCAGAGTCTGAGACAAAACTAGTGTAGAGTCATTTAGAAACCCCTGTATTTGCTGCGCCTTGGAACGTAAAAAACTTGTAATTTGGCAATACAAGAAGATGTGTGTGGCCGGAATGTCGTGAAGGTTCCTGAATTATTGGAAGGTCAAAAGGCTCCCTAATGTGTTTTTTAATATTATGATTAAACAGTAAAAGTGCCCCAAATGGCTATGGAGCTCTCATTTGTGCACCAAGTTTTAGTCTTGTTTTGTATACCAATATAGGAAGTAGTTAAATTTCCTAAGACAGTATGTAGGTACACCTTCAAACCAGGTAGGCAGTACTCAATTAGGTAGGTGTATAGCATCCTATTAGGTAGGTAAACTTATAGGTCTCCCAATAGGTAGGTATCGCAGTTCCCTATTAAGGAGATAGGTAGTTATATAGGCCTCCCAATAAGTAGAAATATAGATCCCTATTATGTAGTTATTTAGGCCCCTGTAGCCAAGTAGATGCCTCCTGTATCAAAGTAGTAGCCCCCTGTAGCCAGGTAGTAGCCCCCTATAACTTATGGAAAAAAAAAAACCATACTAACCTCTCCACGCAGCAGGTCCAGGAGCGGATGTTCAGTGTAAGCGGCGTGACGTCATCAAGCCGTGCGTCATGCCCCTTCGATGCTGATGTGTATGTACAGCGCTCACTGAGTGCTGTACATACAAGGTAGAAGGCAGGAGAGTAACGATCGGTCCTGCGTACTCCCTGTAGGAGCAGCTGCACAGCTAGTGCGCAGCTGCTGACACTGCACGGTCGTTTTAAAACGGCCGTGCAGAGAGAGCTATTGATCACAGTGCGGGCGAGGGGGGCGGCCGCAGCATCCCCTTGTGAGTGGCACCCTGGGCGATCGCCCGGCTCACCCGCACCTAGGAACGGCCCTGTGAGAGAGAGAGAGAGAAAAAAAAAAACACCCAGCACACAGCATTAGGCTATGTCTACACTGCAGTGGACAAAAAACGACCTGAAAACAAAATCCTAAAAATGTTCATAAAACTGAGTTTTTTGTCCACTGACAAAACAAACCCACCCAAAACCACAAAACTATATTCCTAATACTCGCCTATATATAGATAAATAACCTTTAATATATTAACTTTAAAAGAACAACAATCTACACTATCCCTACTAATCCCTAGACCCACCTAACTAAACCTAATCTAACCATGAAAAAATGGGGTAATCGCTGCAATAAGGGCGTCCCCAACAGGAACTTACCCCTCACTATATATATTCCCTGATGTGCCCTATTCTATTGTTGGCCACCTAGGGCGATACAATATATAACTGATATGAGGGATGGTTTAACTCCGCAAGGGGTAATCTACTAGGACCAATCTTCACTTGTAGATATTGATTCACAGGTATTAAAGTAATTCACATAATACAACATCCAGATATAGACCTGCGAATCAAGATCAGTCCACAATTCACTAATATAGATATTCATTCACAGATATTCAATATATCATGAAGATGAAAATATACAAGCCCACAGATATTCAATATATCATGAAGATGAAAATACACAAGCCGACGCGTAATCCCCTATTAATATATAGGGTTCATCAGGGCATCAACATTCCCACTAGTTAGACAAATCAAATATAGATATTACATGGGTGATCATTCACAATACTGATAAACATTGCTTCTCCCCCATCAATAGATGAATATCATAAGAAACCACTTGCATGTCCTGATGCTACTGATGTAGTAATCTCGCGGTCCCCTGGGTAGTGAAAAGGACACCTCCATAATCCCCTCTGCTAGTTAAATAGTCAGTGAGCTCATCATGGAAAACATCTCCGCTCACCATACTTCCGGATGCCACGAAAACCCGTTAAACTCCGCACCGAGACCCTCCACTGATTCGTTCAGAAACCCGTGGGCCGCGCATGCGCACCATCATCCACCACCCGGCAAAGCGCCGGGCACATAAAGGCCAAGCGCGCACACACGACTCTTACCATCAGCCCGATAGTATCACCAAGCGGAGAGGGGCCGGACGTATCTATTGAATAAAGCAGTCGGACAGCCAATACATTATGCCAACCTACGTAACATAATAAAGGTCATACCATCAATAGTCTTGTTGATAATCGAATCCATTGCAAAACATTAGAACATATCCCACATCCTATTAAGCTAGAGGGGACTTGAAGTCTACGCTATACAGCAGCCCCTATATTCACCACAGTATCAATCCAGGGTCTAACACAACAGATACAAATAGAAAGATGTTCTAGGGACATATACACAATAATAGATAATATAATAAAAATTGATAAAAAAAAAAAAAAAGATATAATAGGTCCTGTATTTTGTTATTTATTACTTTGATATTCCTCAAATAAATGCCGTAAATGACAGGGTTTCATTCATTCCCCCTGGTTTTAATGTTTTTAACCGATAGATCCAGAAAGTCTCCGTCTGCAGAATCTTTCTTTCGTAGTCACCCATCCTTGGGTTAGGTTTAACCACCTCAAGAAACGAAAAGCCCCGTCGTATCACCGCCATGCACCTCTACCATATGTCTCGCCACTGGGGTGTCCCGTGAATGCTCGATGTCACCGATATGTTTGAGCACTCCTCTTCTCAGCTCCCTAGATGTCTTTCCCACATATGTAAGAGGACATAGGCATGTACAATAATAAATCACTCCTTTTGTTTTACAGTTTGCAAATGTCAGTTTCACCATCTTTCCACTCTGATCCATAAATCCTTTACTAAGTTTAATATATTTACAGGCACCACATTTATACATTCCACAGATAGGTGTACCCAGCCATGATCTCATTGGTTGAGGAGGGACAAAGTGGCTATGTACCAACCTGTCCCTTAGGTTCTTTCCCCTCCTATAGGTAATAACAGGGGAGGGGTCAATCAAATCTACCACATCTGGATCGTGCAACAATATCGGCCAGAATGTTTTTAGAATTCCTCTAATCTCCCCAGAGGCCACATCAAATGTTCCAATAATTCTCAACTTATTAAGTGTAGTTCTCGTCTTTAACAGTGTACTACGATCTGTCGCCAGAGCCTCTTGATAGGCTCCCTTAAGAATGGATCTGGGGTATCCCCTCTCTATGAATCTTCCCATCAGACCATCCGCTTCCCTTTTGAAGGACATCACAGAGGAGCAATTTCTCTGAATCCTGGTGAACTGTCCCTTTGGTAACCCCTTTCTAAGTGGATAGGGATGTGCACTACTCCATTGTAGAAGACTATTGCCTGCCGTTGGTTTCCTATAGGCTGTTTCAATTTTTCCATTCAGTCCCCGGCTTATGGCAATATCCAAAAAACACAATCTCTCAGCACTGATCTCATATGTGAACCTGTGCCCAATTTCGTTGGCATTAAGGGGCCTCAACAAACTAAATAAAATGTTGTTCAGAGCCTGTCCAGATAATAATCACGTCGTCAATGTATCGCACCCACAGGGCGACACATCGGTGATAATCCTCCAGTTTTTCAGAAAAAACAATGGTGCTCTCCCACCAGCCCAGTAGCAGGTTCGCATAGGTAGGCGCACATGGGCTTCCCATGGCGGTGCCCCTGAGCTGGTGGAAGAAGTGACCATTAAATAAAAAATTATATAAAAAATTATAATTATGTCTCAGGACAAATTCCATCAGATACAACACAAATTTATTATGCTCTCCCAGGAACTGACCACGAGTTGACAAAAAGAATTCCAAGGCCTTCAGCCCCTCTCTATGTGGGATGGAGCTGTACAATGCCTCCACATCTATGCTGCAAAGCAAAGTCCCGTCCTCCAACACGATGTCTTCTAGTTTAGATAAGAGGTCCATCGTGTCCCTAACGTATGATGGCAATGCTAGAACGTATGGTCTCAAGATTTGGTCAAGATAGGTGCCAATATTTTGGGTAAGATTCCCAATTCCCGACACGATATGTCTACATTTGAGGGGATCTAGCCCCTTAGGTATCTTGGGAAGTCCGTAGAATGTGGCCACCTGGGGAGATTCTGGAAAGAACTCAAATTCTCTTTCATTAATTAAATTACCCTCCAGGGCAGCTCTTAAAAGCCCTCTTAATTCCTCCTTAAATCTAGGAGTGTGGTCTTGTTCCAGAATGGCATATGCCTCTATATCCTTAAGGACTTGTAGGCACATATTTCTATAGTCCCCAAAATTCTGGATCACCAAATTTCCCCCTTTGTCCGAGGGTTTAATTGTAATGGTCTGGTCCGTTTCCAATGATTGTAACGCTACATATTGCTCTTTTGTCAAATTATAATCATTACGTCTAATACCAGTACCAATTTTTTCCAAGGCGGTACTGACAACACGTCAATGTTATTGTCCATCAAGGGCAGTGTCCGCACACTCTTACGGCAACATGTAGAGAATGGACCTTTAGAGGAATCAGTCTCATTTTCCTCCAAGAAGGAGGCCAACATCCTAACTCCCGCCAAGTCATCTTGATCAATCCCTAATTCTGCACATTCTCTTTTATCACGATATTTAAAAAACTTTTTTCATTTCAAACTACGTGCAAATAAATGTAGGTCCTTGATCTAATCAAAAACTTTAAACGGTGCCGTAGGGACAAAAGATAGCCCCTTATTCAAAACCTCCACCTCGACATCACTCAGCTTTCTGTTGGATAAGTTAATAATATGTGATGTCCCCTGTCCACTTAATCATTTTTGGTTTTTACAATTTACATTACATTTTTCTTTTTTTTTGGTATCCCCCCCCCCAAAAAAAAAAAAAAAAAAAAAAAAAAAAAGAGGGTTGTGCATTCTGAGAACCAGGATTTTGACCCTGGCTCCCTGTCCACTGCCTGTCAAAAACTGCTGAAAAAAACAGCAGTTTTTTGGCGTGTTTTTTGCTGGTCTTCAAGTCTGGTTTTTAATGTATGTAGAAATCAAGACATTTGATGTAATTCAATCCTTCAAAAGGGTATGTAAAGAACGTTATTGCATTTATATGTAATCTCAGTCGTTTTACGGATTTTGGTGTTAATAAAATTTTTGTTGCTAAAAATACGTTCAGGGATTTTAGCCTTAAAGTCATTTTTTTTTCTTACGGATTTTGACGCTAAAATCCATTTTTTATGGATTTTGACGCTAATAAAGTTAGCTCGCTTTTGTTGCCAAAATTAAGCTTTTTATAGAAGACACTAAAATCCAGATTTTTACAGATTCTGGCGCTAAAAGTTTTTCTTTACTTATTTTGACGCAAAAACCTGTTTTGTTACGGATTCTGGCACAAAAAGTTCTCGCTTTTGTCGGCAAAAATCAGTTTATGTATTTTGCTGCAAAAATCCGTTTTTTTATGGAATTTGGTGCTGATAACGTCTTCTCGCTTTTGTCAGCAAATATATGTTTTTTTAAGGATTTTGGCGCTAAAGTTTTTTTTTTTTACAGATTTCGGCCGTAAAAAACGGATTTCTAGCAGCAAAAGTGAGAAATTTCTTAGCGTCAATTCCATAAAAAACGGATTTTAGCACCAAAATCCATAAAAAGACAGATTTTTATGCAGAAAAAGTGAGAACATTAGCACCAAAATCTCTGTAAATATATATAAAAAAATATTTTAGCATCAAAATCCATAAAAAACTTATTTTACCGACAAAAGCAAGATAACTATTCGCGCCAAAATCCGTAAAAATCCGTTAGCGATCAAAGCAAGATGACTTTATTACAAACGAAGACACATCGGACACTTGTAGACAGAATTGATAAGGTATAACCTGTGGTAACACCCACTATAGGTGGGACTTTCATTTCCTGGGTGGGTTTTCATAAATGCAATAACGTTCTTTACATACCCTTTTGAAGGATTGAATTACATCAAATGTCTTGATTTCTGCAAACATTAAAAACCAGACTTGAAGACCAGCAAAAAACACGCCAAAAATGCAGCTTAAACGTGCCAAAAACCGTTCACCGCTTTACATAGACTCCATTAGTACATTTTCTGCCCTGCTATGGCGTTTTTTGCAACATGTTTCAAAAAATGACCAGTAAATAAAATGAGCAGAAAAAAGATTATAGTCTATGGCAGTGATTTTCAACTAGTGTGCCGCGACACATGGTCGGGTGTGACGCGGGGAAAGTTCCCCAAACTATGGTGCGCCCTGTGTTTTGTTCAGGGCCGTTCCTAGGGGCGGGCAGGGCGTGCGGTCGCCCGGGGCGCCGAGGCTCCGCTCACCCGCGGGGGTCGCCGCGGCCGCCCTGCCCGCCCGGAGGAGCGCCCCTGACTCTGCGCGACTGTTTTATAACAGCCGCGCAGAGCCAGCAGCTGCAGGGAGGCGGCGGGACGGATCGTTCCTGTCCGACTCCTCCCCTGTATCAGCGTCACAGGGGGCGCACAGCTCTCACCGCGCCCCCTGTGACGCTGGGTCTCCTCGGCTGGCAGCTCTGCCGCCGATGAGACCCCTGGGAGCTGCGTGCAGCGTAAGCAGCGTGATGACGTCACGCTGCTTACACCGCTCTGCAGCTCCCACTGCTGAGCAGCTCCGGACCGGGACGTGCGGACCCAGGTGAGTAATCTTTTGTTATTTTATAATTACTTACAGGGGGCATCACTGGCTACAAGAGGGGCACACTGGCTACAATGGGGGCATCCTGGCTACAAGAGGGGCACACTGGCTACAAGAGGGGCGTCCTGGCTACAAGTGGGGCACACTGGCTACAAGGGGGGCATCCTGGCTACAAGGGGGGCATCACTGGCTACAAGGGGGGCACACTGGCTACAAGGGGGGCACACTGGCTACAAGGGGGGCATCCTGGCTACAAGGGGGCACACTGGCTACAAGGGGCACACTGGCTACAAGGGGGCAACTGGCTTACAATGGGGGCACACTGGCTACAGGGGGCACACTGGCTACAATGGGGGCACACTGGCTACAATGGGGCATCACTGGCTACAATGGGGGCATCACTGGCTACAACGGGCATCACTGGCTACAAGGGGGCATCACTGGCTGCAAGGGGGGCATCACTGGCTACAAGGGGGGCATCACTGGCTGCAAGGGGGGCATCACTGGCTACAGGGGGGGCATCACTGGCTACAGGGGTGGCATCACTGGCTAGAATCGATATTATTAAACTATATGTATAATATGTACTGTTTTAGTGTCATTTTGTGCCATTTTGGTTGGTGGTGTGCCCCGGGATTTTTTAAGTGTAAAAAGTGTGCCGCGGCTCAAAAAAGGTTGAAAATCACTGGTCTATGGGACCTGTTTTCAAAAAACGCTGAAAAAAACCAGACCTTTTCTGTGCAGACATAGCCTTAGTCTCCGACAGCTGAGAACCTCTCCCTTCCCCCTGCTTACACAAAATAAATCATCACGAGCGTGCACACAGTGTGGGGGTGTGTCTGCAGAGAATGAAGATGCTCCATGCTGGGAGAAGAAACATGCTACTCCATTTCACAATCTCTGCTTAGCAACCAGCAGAAAAGTTTGCCAAGTGCTGCAGCGAGACAACCCCTTTAACATTTCACTTTTCAATGGGAGTTCAGAGTACAGCCAAGCATACCTACTTGGCTGTACTCATATAAATATAAATCAAATAACTACCCTGTTTCCCCGAAAATAAGACAGTGTCTTATATTAATTTTTGCTCCTAAAGACGAGCTAAGACTTATTTTTAGGGGATTTTTTGTTCTATAAACAATAATTCACATTTATTGTTGAACAAAACATCAACATGTATTAATATACTGTAGTGATTTCATCACAAAAATCAGCATAAGCCAGCCAAACTCTGAATTGCATAAAAGATGCACTATGTCTTATTAACAGGGGTGTCTTATTTTCGGGGAAACAGGATAATAAATGTGTGGGATGAGCAAAACACTAATTGTGTGTGGAGTGGTCTCAGAAAATCATATTGCAAAGCAAACTAAAAAAAGTACTAAAACAGAACAAAAATTACATTGACTAGGTATCATGGGAATCGCACCAACCCACAGAAGATTTCTAACATGTCAGTTATACCAGATGTTAAACTACAAAAAATACAACCCAAAACGTGCTTTTTTCCCCAATTCCACCTCACATATAATTTTTTGGGGATTTGTAAAACATTAAATGGCACTACTAAAAAGCACATGTCCCACAAAAAAACAATACTTCATAAGTCTATGTTAATGGATAAATAAAAAAGGTATGGTCCTTGGAGACCAGAGACCGAAAAACAAAGAACAAAAAAAAAAAAAAAAGCTGTGTCCTTAAAGGAAAATTATCATTGACAAGCAATATGAAAATATTTTTTTTTAAAATTTTTGGTTTTTTTTTTTAAAAAACCCCTTTTGTTAAACCCCAAATTTTTAATTTATGTACTGTTTCATCTTTCCCATTTTGGGGGTTTCAAGTTAATCTTTATCTTGTCCCTTGTCCCAAAAAAAAAGGTGATTGGGCTTTTGTAATTCCCTACATTGGGAAAATGAGAATACATGCAGATAAGCTTTTTCGTGAAAGCACCAACGGGTTAACTAGGTTATTTCCTCCCCCCTTGTTAAAATTTAAGAGTTTTCCCTAATTCCCAAACTGAAAAAATTAAAAGATTTTATATGCAATTTTTAATTGTATAGGGTGGTTGGAATAAAAAAAATAAAATAAAAAACCCACCCCCCAAAAGGGCCCAAAAAAAAGTGTTTTTCCAGGAAATTGTTTTTAACACAAAAAAAATTTTTTCTAAACAAATGTCCTTTTGTTTCCCGCATTATACTTGGGGCTAAAACCCAAACCCCCCAAATTGACGCTTTTTTCCCCCCCAGACTCTTTTGTTGTTGTGAATTTTTTAAAGGGGATTTTTTCTCACAACAAAAGATTACTTTCAAGAAAAACGGACAGTTTAATGAAGACTTTCTAAATATATTGGTCAACAGATTTTACTTTCATGAGATAAGTGTTTCGTATGTGATCTGAATTATTTCCCCGGGTTTCTACATTTACCCCCATGTCGGCCCCAGACATCTTTTTCAATTAGCTTGGCAGGGGTGACATAAAACCGACAGACGGGAGGTTCAATCCAAACTAATTATATCGAACGGAATGTGAATTATAGTTTTCACTAAAAAGGAAACAGGGGGCTTGGAGGACCGAAAAGAAAGGGTTTAAATCTGTAAATACTTGTTAAAATTAATTCCTTAGGTCAGAAAAAACAGCCCACTAGAAGTTGAACTTTGCTAATCACTGCTTTTATTCCCCTAACCACAGTTAGGGTTAGAGTAATAGAGTAAGGGGGAAAAAATCCCTTAACAATCATTGAAAGTGAGAAATTTGAGGGGGCAAAATTAACGTCGCCCTTATCTTAAACGGGGTGGGTAGTCTTTTCGGCAATTATCAAGACGATTTCCTATAGTCGTTTTAAAAATTTTATCGCCGGAGGGAAGGCATTAAAAGCTAGGGAGAGGAACAACACCTTCATTTTTACACCCAAACAGGGAGGAAAAGGGCTGGAATTAACATCCCAACGGGTCAAATGGATACTTTGGCAAATTTTTAAAGGCAACCCCATTTGGGCCCCGTTCACACGGCTTATTCCCGCCGGATTTGCGACCCGGATTGCGCTTCGCATTTCCGGGGCTTGAAAAAGGGGGCGCGGGGGCGCGGCCCCCCGGGGCCCCATAGACTTCCATTATCCAGGGGCGCGTTTTGCGCCTGGTAAATGTTCATGTCGATTTTCCCTCCCCCCCCCGGGCGGAATTCGCCCGACCCCTTGGAAAGGACACGGAACCCACTGTTCTCAAATGAGAACAGGGTTTTAACCAAAAATTTACCCCCCCGACGGATTGGGGGCCGTACTGGCAGCGAAAAACCTGGCGGGAGTACGGCGCCAATCCAGGGTTTGAAAAAAAACCGTTTTTTTTGAAAACCAACCCCTTTAGGTTTTTTAAAAGGGAAACAGAAAAAAAAGTCCCACCCCCCCATTCATTTACCCCTTTTGGTTTTTGTCCCACAGAAATGCCCCTTAAATCTGCAGGGCCCAAAAAATTAAAAAATTTCCAGAAGGCAGTATGTTTTTAAAACCATCTTTTATTTGGGAACGGGGACTTTTGAAAACCCCGGGGTCCGGGGGCCACAGCATGAGCCCCAAAACCCCTGCATACCCAGTTTTAAAAAGGGCCGGAAAAAAAAAAAGTTTTTTCCCAAACCCCCCATTTTATTTTCCCCTTGGCATAGACTACCCCTGCCCCGGGGCCACACCCTGACCCCCCAAACCCTTGCTGATCCCCAGAATTTAAAAAAAGTCCCGGAAAAAAAGAGTCTTTCAACCACCTTTTTAGTTTCACGGGACATGACTCCCCCTGTCCTGGGCCACAGAAATTTGACCCCCAAAGGGGCTTTTGAACCCCAGATTTTTTAAAATTCGGAAAAAAGGGAATTTTTTTAAAATTAAGGGAAATGGAATTACAAATCTTTTTTCCCTTGTAAAAGGGGTTTGTCCATTAAATTGCTACCTTTAAAGATTTAAAAAAAGACGGAAAAAGGGCCCTTAACAGTGTCCTAAAATTCCTGTTTTTTCAGCCCTTTTACCCTTTGAGCCCCTTTTGAACAAAATTTTGGGAAAAATAAGTTTTTTTTAGAATTTTTTTTTTTATAATAGGGGCCTGTAATAGCTGAAAAAATTTCACAGCAAAATTACCCCCCAAAATTTTAAAATGACCCCTTTTAGGGCCCCTTTTGAAATTTTTGAAAAAACCCAAATGTCTTTAGAAACAACATTTTTTTTGAATTTGGGGCCTGTAGTAAATTTCTGCATTTTCAAAGCAGCATTACCCAAAAAAAATTATAAAAAATGAGGTTCTCAGCCACTGTTTTTAAAAATTGTTGAGGTAGAAATGCCCCTTTAGAAGTCACCAATTTTTTGTTCCCAAAAGGACCCTGTATCCCCACAGCACCATGACCCCAAAACCATTGGGCAATTTTTCCCAAAAATTCTAAAGGGTGAAGGATAAAAAGGAAAAAGGGTTTTTGGGCAAAGAAAAACCCTTTGTCCCTTTTTCAGTCTCCTCACAGCAAAACCAGAAAAAAGGGAAATTTTTTGGGAAAATGAGGAAAAAAAAACTGCAGTAAGAAAATGATCATTTTTTAAAAAAAAGTTTTCAAGGGGGACCAATTTTTTGTTGGAGGAATGTTTAAATAGAACCCGGCCAAATTTGTCAGGGGGCCTTTGGCAATTTGGGGCCCCAACATCATCAAGATCCCTGCCCAAAATTTTTCTTGTTTTAAAGTCCAAACGATTTCCCCCAAAAAAACTGTGGAAAGCCCGGGGGCGTTTGTCTGTAAAAAACTTCCTCCCCGTTTGCTGAAGGGGCCGTTAAGGGTTTTTGACGGGTTGGGGCATGAAAACACCTCAAAATGGTTTTGGCGAACCCACTCGGCCCTTCATCCATTTTGGGATAACCCCCGGGAAATTTGAATTTTGGGTTTTCCGGGGAAAACATTTCAAAAAACATCGGGTTGAGGGCGCCAAAATAGCCCCTGCACCAATTTTCCCTTTAACTGGGCCTCTGTGTGTTGGTTTTGTTGCCCTGCATTACATGCTTTTGGGGAGGTGGGGAAAAAAAAGAATTTCCAGATACCCCCCCCGCCCTTAGGGTCTGCCAACCCTTGCCTGCTGCGGTACTTTGGCCCCCTACTGGGTTCATCGTCGCTGACGGGTTTTTCCACCTGACATTTGGAAAAAAAAAAAGTGAAACAGACGAAACCCCGATTTCTCCCGTTTAAACAAATTTACAAAGGGCTCCATTTCCCCGCATTTTTTCTCTCTATTTGGGGGGTTGGAAGGGGAAAGTGCCGAGTTTGGTTTTTTTACGGGGGGTCCGGGGGGTGGCCCAAAACCCCGTAACTTTTTTTTCATTTTGGGAAAGTCCTTTAAAGCGAGGATCATTTGGGGGAAAGGAGCAACCAAACACTCATTTGAAGAAAGGAGCCTTGGGTTTTTCCCCAAACCTTTTGGGCCCAGGGGCACTTTGCCAAAATGAAACTTTTCCCCAACTTCCTCCCCCCCGCCTCAAATTCCCCGCCAACCTCTTCCAAAAAGGCAGGGCGCGGAAAAGTCGGGGGTTAAGGGGGAAAAACCCTTTCCTCCCCCGCTTTCCCCCGGGCAACAGCTTAACACAGCCCTGACTTGCCCCAGATGAGCAACCCCCGAAAGCCCGTGCGCCCGCCTTGCACTACCCGGAAACCCCAACCACTGCCTAATGGGAAAACCGGGTAAAATTTTGAAACGTCGGGGCCCTTTTGGGTTCGACGGAGAGAAAGGCTCCCTGGGCTTTCTCCTCCTCCTCGCTTTGGGGGGACCTTTAAAATTTTTCCCGTTTTTCCAAAACCGTTCCCGGGAAAAAAAATCACCACAAAATTTTCAAAGCTGACGAGGGCATTGTCCCGCACTGACCAAAATTTTGGGGGCTTCTTTAAAAATGGCAAGGGTGGTGCAGAGGGTCTTTACCTGCCCTCCCTTTCGGTGGCTCAACACCCCAGGGGCCCGGGACCGCGCTTTTTCAGGCCATGGGTCCCCTTCGTACTGCGGGAATTGGGATTCGCTGCGCCACAATTTCGGGGCATTGGGGGGGTTTGGGAAATTCCCGCCCTGTTTCCAAAGTCAAAAATGAGACTTGGGTTTACGGGAGGGGAAGCCAACGCTTCAACGCCAAACCAGGGGGGACGGAAAACAGGGGGAGAAAAGGGGCAAGGGGCTAACTTCAGAACCCCCAGCCATCCTCAGAGCAATCCAAAACCCGGGGAGCGCTTTTTAAAAATTTTTGGACTACAAGGTTTTAAAGACATGTGCCAGGGAAGGGGTGGGTCCCGGGCCCACCGATCTTTGGGCGGCCAGGGAGATTTTAGGGCCGTTAAAGCCCAAAAAACCACCTTGGGAGCCCTGGCACAAGGATTTTGTCACCCCCTGGGCCCGCGCTTTTGTCTCGTTTTCGGAGAGGGCCCTCCCCACTCCTGACCTGTTTAAGGACGGTCTCCAAGACAGATTCCTTTAAAAAAACGGGCCGGGTTTTTTCTGGCCCGTGATGCCACCAGGAGGACCTTTGGGGGGAAAAAAACCCTGACCATCCCCCGCGGTTTTTTAAGATCGTGTGCCGAAAACCCGAGAGCCAAACCCTCGCCACCCGAGACATCCACCCAGCGAGCTTTCACAGAAAATATAAAACACCTTGGGCCCTGCTTACAACCCTGTGGTTCCGGGCCCGATGGGCTTTTTTCCGGGGCACAAAATTTAAGACAGCGGGGCTTGAAATTTTTAGATGACACGGGGGTGGCCAGGGCAGGGGCAGCCCTTTTGGCAAAAAAATTACTGCTCGGCATCTGGGATTGGGGGGGAGGCAAGGGGCCCTGAGTGGGGGGAACCCCTCTGTTGGGCCACCAGGGCGGAAAAGGCAACATTTTCCCAAAAGGGCCAAAAAGGGCCCGGGAATTTCCGACATTCAGGCTTTTGGGTTTGATGATTTGGGTTAAAGTGTTTCTTCTGTCCCCCAAACCTTTGGGAAAACAAATTTGGGGGCTTTCTAGATGGGCCCTGTATTGGGTTGCAAAGGCGTCAACTGGGGGAAAAGGGGAAGGGGTTTGGAAGGGTCTCTGGGGGCTGGTTTTGGGACTTTGGGCGACGGTGGGGGGCTGAATTTCCCCAATCATGACTCAAAAACATTTGGGAGCTGAGGGAAAGCTTGGGTGGCGGAGTTTTGAGGGGTTTACAGTGGTTGGGAAACCCGGGATCGGGTTGGCCTTTTTTGGGGCCCAAATGTTGCCTTCCATTTCAAAACATGACATTCCGTGCAAAGTACAGATATGTTGGGGGGTGGGTTTTTAAAACCCCTTTAAAGGGTTTTCCTCTCCCTTATGCGGTTTTTCGGCAAAGGCGGGGCATATGACATCGCTGGGGGAATCAGAAGGGGTTTTCTTAAAGAAGGCCCCGGCTTGGGAGGGTTTTTTTGGAACCTTTTGACGGGGTAAGGGGGGGTTTTCCCCTTACCCGGGGGCTGGCGGAATCATACACGGACTTTTTTTTCGACCGCCCTCTCCCTTTTTGAGGGCCCGGGCCCCTACTGACACTACCCCATCGTCTTCCCCCCCCGTCCAGTGATGAAGCGCCACAAGGGAAAATTTTGCTGAAAAGACCACTTTTTATCCGCAATTTTCATCATCATCATCAACCAGGTGACTTGGTTTGTTCCTTTACATTTTGGGATTTCCAGGGGCTTTCGGGGTACAAGCCCAAAAGGGACTGCAAGGCCCTTGCCGACCGCCCCGGGGTTTTTTGGGCCCATTTTACCGGCCCTTCCCTTTTCCTCCTCTGAAAGGGCATCAGTAACTGGGCGTTAGAGCAAACAAAATCCCTTTTCTTTGGCCCTTTTTATCTTTTTAAAAATGCCTTCTGGGCCCCAACCACATTTGGGCCCTCAAATGGATTACCACAGTTGGGTTGGGGTACACGATTGAAAATTTGGGGCTGCCTTTGCTTCATGTTTTGGGCGGATGCTGATGATTTAATTTTTTTTGGGGCCGTGACTGGAAAAAAAAAGGAGGGGAAAACTGCTTGGGATCAGTTCATTAACCACTGAAGAACAATTGGCGATGCTGTTGTTATCGGAGATTCACAGGGTACCCGACCCAGCATGACAAACCCTGACGGTCCTTGGGAACCGTTTATCCGCTTGGCTTTCGGTTTCGCCAGCACTTTTGGAAAGGAGCACCTTCTCTCGTACCTCTACCTCCAGTCTAACCCCCCCCTTTGCTCCTTTCCAAACTTGGGATTTCGCTCCCTTTTTCCCAAAAAATAAAAATTTGAGAAGGTATGGAAGAAATTTTGGAAAATCTCTTTTTTAAAAGACGGGGAAATCACAGCTATTTCTTAAATCCCCCTAATTTTTCCCACAGCCAACCCAGGATTACAAAAATTTTGAAATGCCCTATGGTTTGGGGAAAAACCGGGAAGACAAAAAACAACAAATGTTTTTCCCTTCGTCCCAGGGGTTTACAAATGCCAGTAGGTTCTAGGAAATTTATAGTTTTCAACAAAAAATCAACAAGTGCGCTATCTGCCCAAACGGGGAAATTTAAAAGAGCCCAATAAAACTAAATTTAAAAATTAAAATGGGTGAGAAATTGTGTTTTTTGGGAGCAATGACAAACGAGAACAGTTGCTAAAAAAATTTTTTCCCATCAGAACTTTCGGGACAAAAGTGGGCTATTTGAAAAAAAAAGAGGGCCGCACCATGTGCAACACAGCTATTTAAAAACTATTCGGATAACAAACGGTGGTTTTTGCACCTATTAATACACCTGCGGTGACTACAAAATTACTGTATTCAAATTTAAGCGCAAGGTGGCTCTATGAACAAAGCTGGACTGCGCCAAAGTGAAAAACACGTAATTAAATTGTGTACGGATAATAAAACGTGGTTTTTGCACCTATCAATATACCTGCGGTGACTAAAAAAAATTGCTGTATTCAAATTTAAGTGCAAGGTGGTTTCTATGAACAAAGCTGGACTGCGCCAAAGTGAAAAACACGTAATTAAATTGTGTACGGATAATAAAACGTGGTTTTTGCACCTAAAACTACACCTGCGGTGACTACAAAGTTGCTGTATTCAAATTTAAGTGCAAGGTGCCTCTATGAACAAAACTGGGCCGCACTAAAGTAAAAAAAAAACACCTATTTGAAATGCATACGGATAATAAAAGTTGAGTTTTGCACCTATCAAATACACCTGCAGTTACTAGAAAAGATTTGTATCCTAATATAAGTACAGGCTGCACAACATACAAGTAATATTTCACAAAAAACTGGCCAAAAACTGTTAATCAAAACCCATTGCAATGCAGGGTCAAATCAGTCTGGGCTGCTCAACATCCACTCTCCTTTCAAAAGCCTGCCTGCCAGCCTGTCTGTCTGTGTTCACCGACAGCCCTCCACAAACCCCTCCCACCCCCGTGGCTGTACAGCGCTAGATGCTCCTTTAAAATTCTCAGCCTAAGTAACTAAAAACTGCAAATCTCTAATCTACCTAAGTTCTAATGTTCACAACTAAAAGCATAGTTGTCTGTGTGAAGAAATAGAACAGTTTCGCTGAGCTGTTTTGACAGAGACCGAGCACACGTCCTGCTCTATGATACACAGACACACACTGAGGCTGAACAGGAAGGGCTGTTATATGTAAAACGAGGTCATGTGATTTTTCCAGTCTATCACAACCATACACATCCCAGCCATGACGTCGCACACCCAGCTCACCCTGCTCTATTCTGTAAGCGGATTTGCTGGCCGCCAAAATGACAGGAAGTGCTGAAAATGGCGCGATATTAATAGATTATGCGCAGATTTTAACCTAAATTATCGCGTGATTGAAAAAATCCCATCAACATAAAAACCATGCCGATTTCAACTTTGTCGATAATAATCGCTCAACACTAAAAGTGAGTGGTGAGAAAACCCCTTTACTTGCAAATCGCCCAATGTCTTAAAACATCTGTACTATATATAATGCTGCAAAAACTTTTCTGAACATTTGCAAAATGTATAGCTGCATGGAAATTGTGTAGTCGGAGATTATTTCCTTTTTGCTGTATACACAGTGCTGAATGTGCCCCATATGTATATGGTTTTTAAGAAAAGACAATGTAGAATTAAGCCATAGCACATTCCACAAAGACCCAAAACTATATATTCCTTATTTAAAAATGACAAAAGGAAAAAAGGAACAAAAAACATGTAATAAAAAATAAAAAAATAGTGGCTTTACTTTATTTAAACAAAGAAAAAAAATAACATTAATTTGCTTATTTTTTGTTTTAAATGATTTCCTCTGATGTCAAGCCATGCAGCAGAAAATGAGGCATAAACATGTTTGCATTTTCAGAGCTGTTCTTCTGATTCATCATTATTGCAGGAAAATTTAAATGGTGCTTGATCCACCACATAATGGACACCCATATGTCTTGGCGTCTCATCTTGACAAGCAGAATACCGCTGCATGATGTGGTATTCTTCCCATCTAATATGCAAGAAACTGCAAAAGTGATTCTGAACAAAGCCTCCAATTCAGATATGAGCGAAGTCACAATGAAGATACACAGATTCAGCAGAGCTTTCTTGGCTATGTTGTAATCCTATTGTACTTTTAGGGTTATGTAAAACACTGCACCAGTTCAGCTGGTTTAATAATAGCATATATCAAACTTACTTTTCCTGTGTAAATTTATCAGGTATTTTGTTACACACAGTGACGGGAAGCTAAATTTCCATGTGTGGAATAGTCATTGCATATTCTTGTCCGTGAGTACAGCAATAAAGATCATAAAATGTCGGAAACTTGGATGGAGAACAGAAAAATCTATTAAATGGAGGACAAAGAAGATTCGTAAACATTGATCAATAATCAAATTTATATATTTTTTTACTTTGTGGTATAAATAATGGTTCGTAGCAAACATGAACTGCATATTTTGATAAAAGTGGAGTACTGTAAAAACAAGGCACATTTCTTTTTATGTTTGATATGGAGATTCCAAAAGATAGTGACAAAAATAGTACAGGTTTTCCATTTTAGTACAGATTTCCACAAAATATGCGATACATCGTTGTGAAACAATTGCTTAATGTATACTTTGTTAGAACTTTGTCTCAGTGATTAGATTTGTAACAGAACAATGATCAACAAAAATCACGTATGCATAACAAGCAAAAAGTAATGTTACATAAAAATTTTAGTAAACTTTTGCATTGACACTTTAAAGAACAAGACTTCAGGAGGAGTTGGAAGAGCATCTCTGGAGCAGCAGATTGTGACACGTGTCACATACACGGACCGGCTTGGGTATGATGGCAATGAAAGTTCATTACTTGAGCAGGTGTTGCAAAAGATATCCCCACAGTTTCGACAATGATGCTTTAAAAAAAAAAAAAAAAAAGTTAAGTAGAAAAAGTGAGTCATTGTGATAACAGTACCTCTGCTCTTTTCATGCACAAAAATATCACTGAATCATCACCAAATAGCAATCTAGCAAAATGTTTTTCTGTATGACTTATTTTGTTTCAACATGAGCAAGTCACTTTAGGGGACGTTCACCTGATGAGTAAAATTTACTCGTCAGATTCTTTTCAATGAGGATTTCACAGACTTATTGCATGTAGATTTTGTGTCATCTTTCAGATTTGGTTGATTACAGTTAGAAACGAGTCCCATTCATGGCTATGTGGTCTTAGACGCAAAAAACCACACGCAATACTCATACAAATGTTTGGGCTGCGTATTCCATGAGGCTTGGAGCTATCTCCCTTGACATCAATAATAAATGAGCATGTTCAAATGTCTTTTTCCCATGTGTCGGTGTTGAAAATATGCGTCTTATGAACTAGGTGTTTTTTTCTATTAAAGCCAATGGGAATTGTTTGTCGGAATCTGCGTGAAATCCAACTAGAAATCCTCGTTGTGCAGACAGAGCTTTAGACCCATTTACTTTTCTGTTGCTATTAGAACTATTACAAAAACTTTGAAATATTATCTTCTTAATACTTATGAAGTTTGCTACTAAACAGTAATGCATATGCTGTTGTAAGTTACTGTGCGGCAAAATGTGGCAGAATTTGGCACAGAATACAGGCAGGTAGTTTACACAGCAAGCAAATTGGTATGTGGAAAACTGTATATAACTTCTTGATGCAGTTTAATTAGGGAAAACACGTCAGACATCCAAAATGAAGGCAAAACTTATCACAAACAAAATAAAAATCCTTTGCAGAAATCAAAGAGTCCATAAAGATCTGCTATGTCCTTGCAAACAGTTTTTCAATAAACATATAGCCACTATTACGGTGTGGATTCTTGTTTTAAAAACCGACTGCAAAACCATCCCGATAGACTGCAATTGAAAATCCAAGTTGTGGTCCACACGACTTGGATTTTCTGAGGTCGGATTTCAAAAAATTGGAACATGTTCAATCTACTGCCGTATTTCATGCCAAAAAAGCGTCCAAAACATTTCTACGTTGTATCTGCGTCCAAAATCTCATAGAAACAAATTGGACTTGTTTTGTGACTGTGTATGCGCCGTAAAAAAAAAAAAAAAAACTAAAAATCCACATAAAATACTTGTTGAACACTACATTATCTAACAAGGTTTTCGCCAGTAGAATCAGACGAGCATTTTCTGACTGCTGTGTGAACATACCCTTCGAAAAAAATGGTTGTAGAAACTGACATTGCAGATAAGCCCAATTTACAGTTTTCTTCCAATATCAAACGCATGCAGCTGTGTGTACTCAGCCATTTCTAGACTAAAGCAGTGCTGATTTTCTAGCCTCATACAAAACTTCTAATGATGCCACCATGGACAGGAGTTTTTATTGTAGTTTCCATCATTAAGTGTCATTTATAATGCATGCAGTGTTATTTTTCAAGTCAGAAGACTGGCCCCTTTTTTAAGTAAATAGGATATGTTTGGTGATGATGCTATAGGTCTTATGATGGCTTGGGCACTGCATTGGGGTTTTTGTTTAGAATAAAAGCCACGACTGATATGAATTAAAGTTGTAAAATATTAAAGAAACCATTCAAATTTACTAAATTAACAGCCATAATCACTGCATTCAGCAATATATTATTGATATGAAATAAGAATGTTTAGTATATTTATAACAATACATTGATATAACTGTATTAGCAGTCGGCTATGGAGGTGCGAAACAATATGGTTAAAACACAATAAACTGCAAAATTAATGAAAATATACCTTTCGTCTTGAAATCGAAAACTCTTTGTTACATTGTTTGCAGCCAGTTGCTTCATCATCCTTTAGCCATGTATGGCCCTTTAAATAATGAAAAGAAATGTAGGACCTATAAACATGTGTACTATTGATTTCTACAGAAATTATAAGCCATCTACAGAACTGCTACAGCTAGCATTTAGTCAATAAAACAGCACATAATCTGTCCTAAATGGTGTTCGGTACTGATCACAATCCTGTCAGTGGAAGACAAACGTATTATGTAGAAAGAGGGAGCAGGCAGGGATTAGGGTATCTTTAGGCTCATGGTCTGTGTTATAACAAACAAACATCTGATCCATCAATAGACTTTATTCATTTATTCTATTTTTAAATAATCATAGAAGTCAGAGGTTCTGAAGCAAACATGTTAAAAAGGTTGTCCACTTTGTTTTTATGTATAAATAGGAAAGCATACAATTATGTAACATAAATGTATTAAAAATGTTGCTCCTGTGCCTTTATACCAGTAGACCCCTATCTTGGAAAAAAAAGTTATATCCCACATTAATATCTTTAGTAATGGCTTCCATGGAGTAACTGTGTAGACTAAACAATCATTTGACCCACCACACACAGCATATGACACCAGGTATCTAGGTAATGTAACTGTAGTTTATGGAGGAGCAGAAATTCTCTGCTAATAAAGCCTACAGCAATGACCGTTCTTCTAACTCCTTTGTGAGCTTTGCTGTATATATATAAAAAAAAAAAAACCTTGAGAAACAGTGTTGCGTTTTTAATGGTTAACTTTCATGTTTAATTTATTTACCTCTTACAAACATTTGATGCACAGTTACGTCAAAATGTTGGTAACTGGTGCAACAGACTTGCTCGCTGCCGACTTAGTAACCATGGCCCTAATGAAAGTCTGTAAATCTTTATAAAAAAAAAAAAAAAGATGTTCCAAACTCCCCCTTTTTGCAATTTTGCAAAGAAAATAATAAAGTTATACATAATTGGTATCACTGCACACTTAAAATTCCAACCTGTTAGAATAGAACATGGTTTATTCTGCAAAGTGAATACTAAGAAAAATAAAAAAAACGCTAGAGTTGTGTTTTTTGTCATTCTGTGTTCCCCAAAAAAATAATAAATTAGTAGATACATGTATTCCAAAATGATACCAGTGAAACTACATTTCAGTCCATATTCTCCATAATGTTTCCCAGAACATTTTATGATACGGTCATTGGTTATATTTAACCCCTCAACCCACCTGGATGTATGGATATGTCCTAGTGGCATTAAGGGCTGCGATCCCACTACACAGCCGCCAGGTGTTAGCTGCTAATTGCAGCTAACACTCTGCGGTTACAGTGCGGGATGGTGCCAGCGCACTCCCGCGCTGTTTCACCCCAAAGATGGCTGCGGCATCTAAATCACTAAGAATCAGTGCTGCACACCGTTCCTCACTTCGATTGGGCTGCCCGCGGTGCATGTGGTAAAATGTCAGGCTCCCGATCGGTGAACATGGCAGCTGGAAGTCTTGTGAAGGCTTCCATTTGACTCCATGTTTTCTGTTTTACTACTTCCGAACCCAGACAGAAAGTAGTAAAACGGCCATATCGGTACACCCTAACGTATGGTCTATACAATGCATTAGGCCACTGTTATAGATTATATAAATGCATGATGGGAGTTGTAGTTTCCCAACATCTGGAGGGCCGCAGTTTGACACCCCTGCATTAGGCTGTATAAACGATCGAGCCCCCTAGTGGTGAAGTACCCTAAAGGGACACATTTTTCCCCAATTAGAATTTTTTGCAGTTCCCCAGTATATTCTATGGTAAGGTGAATGACACCATTAGAAAGTTCATCATGGAGGCTTCCGGGGGCGGGACCTATGAAGCGGCCGCATCTTAACTGAGCTCCGCCGGACCTCTGTTGAAAAAGCGAGAAAATACCCACACAATCAGGTATGAACAGCCTTCAGGGACCTCCCTGACTGAGAAAGAGCAGAGAACTACCGGAGCAGCTCACCCTCAACATCCCCGGTTGTCTAGAGACCGAGCGAGGTCTTTACTGTCCCTGCCGCACGCTAGCGGCGGACATGAGCTACCCAGCTGCAGCAATCCTCACAGCCTGCGCGGACACCTAGAGAGATCGGGACCTGCGAACAAGTCACCGCCTGTCACCGCCCGCAACTCCCGGCGGCAGCAGAGAGGGAGATCGCAAGGGTTTGGGCGCTCCGACGAGACGCGCTGTGTCAGTGGCCCCAGGCGTCGGCATCACTGCTTGCATCCGCGAGAGCAGGACAGCGCGACTGACTCCACCGCGTGCCGCAGAGTCAGATCGGGAGACAGAACGGGCAGTGCCCGCACCGAACGGTGGTGAGATCGTGCCTTGGGGGAGACCAGTCACAGAGAACCTCTGACGGTTCATCAAACCCCTGCCTCTATAAGCCGCCATCGAGATCTGGCGGGAAAGGAAGCCATTTTGCTTCTGTGTTCCTAACCCCACGTGTAGTGTGGTGCGAAAGGCGGCCATCTTGGCCAACCAGGAGCATCTCTCACATACAGTCAGCAGGGAAACTACAGCGGATAAGTCGCAAAGAGCCTCTTCCCCAGACACCTAATCTAGGCTAAACAGCCAGCGTGCAGTCTGCCTTCCATAGCACTATACAGTCTCACCAGCCAGCGTGTAAGCAGTGTGCCTTCCATAGCATGAGACAATCTCACCAGCCAGAGTGCAAGCAGATTACCCTCCATAGCACGATACAGTATCACCAGCCAGCGTGCAAGCAGATTACCCTCCATAGCACGATACAGTCTCATCAGCCAGCGTGCAAGCAGATTGCCTTTCATAACGAGTTACAGTCTAAAGAGCAAGCGTGCAAACAAACTGCCTTCCATAACACGATACAGCCCAACCACCAAGCGTGCAAACAGATTGCCTTCCAAAGCACGGTATGGTCCAACCAGCAAACATGCAAGTACCAACACTTTTCCACGCACACACTGCTGCCACAATTCTACAAACCTATCCAGGGTCTAGTGTGATCCAGATCAATAATAATACCTGATCAGCACCAACTAAGATATAGAGTGGTAGACACTGCCACTCTGTGGCTACAGAACCAACCAACACCTTTCCACGCATATACTACTACCACGATTCTACACACCTCTCCAGGACTAAGTGAGATCCGGATCAACAATACTACCTGTTCAGCATCAACTGAGACAAAGTGAACGGCGTTGCCACCCTGCGGCCAAAGACCTAATCAACACCCTTCCACGGTATGCGATATACCGGCACCCAATTCAAAGATCCGCTAAACATACACTCAAATATCTCCTGGCATATATCATACTGTTTCTCTCAGTCTGCTACGCCCTAATAATAGACTATGGAGAAGTACCTGAGGTCACAATCACAATCTATGCCACAAAGACAAGCTAAAAACGTCCAGACTCCTTCCTACTCGAAATCTACCGAGACTAAAACTAAGAAATTACAAGAAAAGAATCAATACAAGAAGATGAGTTCCAGCGCTCATCAGCCGAACCGTCTCAAATACTCCTCTCGGAAGAGGACATAACCCCACCTAACCTTTCCCTGGCGGCAAGTCCAGCGGCCTCCCATGACTCTGCCTCAGACAGCGCGATCTCAGTAGTGCAAGAGGTGACAAGATTACAGACCCCTTATTTTGACCGTCGGATTGACATAATACAAACGTCAATAAACACAGCGCTGTCCCAGATCACAGAAAACGCCCAAAAGATTGGAGAACTTGAAACACGAATGACATCCTGTGAAGCCGCAACTCAAGAAAATGAAAGGGACATCACACAGTGTCAAAATGTGGGAATCATTCTCCGAGACAAACTTGAAGATCTTGAAAACAGGGAAAGGAGAAATAATCTCCGCTTTGTAGAGATTCCTGAAACCATTACAAACGATCAGCTCCAAACCTATCTGGTGACAGACCTGACTAAAGCCCTGAACCAAGACCTTCCACCCGACCCACTCCTAATCGAAAGGGTTCATCGAATTGGACTTCCCAGACGTGAGAGAAACAGTAAACCAAGACAGGGTATTGCATGCTACGCCAGCTGGACTATTAAAGAACAAGTTCTGAAAGCATACCGTACAAGCCGATCACTCCAGGTGGACATTGCAACAATACTTATTTTCCAGGACTTCTCCTCCACCGTTTCTGCAAAATGCAAGGCATTCACGCTCCTATGTCGCTTACTTTATGAGAAAAATATTAGATTTCAACTACAATATCCAACTCGCTTGAGAGTTACAGTGGAGGGAAGGGCTCGCACCTATGAGAAACCGGAGGAGGCAAGACGTCACCTTTTTCCGCAGAACCTGGACTAGCGATGCCCTAAACACTATTGTATTTGCAATTTTGTAAAGCCAGAGAGATGTTACATTCTCAAGTGTTGATCTATTTTCCACATGTTTTTTGCCACTCTTTGGCACTGCATTAGCCTAATTACAGGGCTTTCATTTGAATATATGTTATTGTTAACCCCTGTCTTCCTTCCCCAGTGTTCACTCCTTCTGCCTGCGGCTTGGGCATCGGTCGCCCCAGGAACCACCCACCAGGAGGCTCTCCCTGCTCGCTGGGACAGTGGATCCTCCACACCTCGAAGTACATCACTTGAACCCACCCGGACACCAAGCAGGATAGGATGAGTACTATACCCACCAGCACCCAGACGCACCCCCCACAATCACCTAGTCTCAAAATCATCAGTTGGAATGTGGCAGAATTAAATACCCCAGTCAAAAGAAAAAAGGTTTTGAACCATCTTAAAAAACTGCGCCCCAGTGTTATGTTATTACAAGAAACACATTGGAAAGCTGGCGACAACAGTTTTCTCAAGGCCCCATGGATAGGGGAGCAGTACTCTGCCACCTACACCTCAAAAACGAGAGGAGTAGCAATTTTATTCCACTCCAATCTTTCCCCAATAATACATGAAACCTATGCCAACCCAGACGGCAGATAACTGATGTTGGATGTGACCATCAACACAGTCAGATATTCTCTGATAAATGTTTATGCCCCCAATCTCCGAAACGCAAATTTTTACACGGATCTGTACAACTTTTTGTTAGGCAAACAACTACATAACATAGTGATAGGAGGAGATTTCAATATAGCCCTTCATCCTGACCTAGATCGCTCATCGGGAGCAAGACAAGACACACGCTCACTTCACAGTCTGCTGACTGTCTTGGACCATTTTGGCCTTTGCGACCCATGGCGCATGTTAAATACCTCTGCAAAGGAATATACCTTTCACTCACATGTGCACAATAGTCATTCACGAATTGACTTCTTTCTAATTTCCTCAAGCCTCTTCCCGCGGGTCGCAGGGGCGAAAGTGGGCAACATAGTGGTCGCAGACCATGCCCAAGTCAGTCTCTCTGGCACAGGAGGCAACTCAACCTCACATACGCAAATGGCACTTTCCATCTTACCTCCTACAGTCAGATGATTTTAAACAATATCTGATTGTGAACTGGTCTAATTTTGTAGACGATAATATAGTCTCTGACATCTCCCTTTTCTGGCCCACATCCAAAGCGGTCCTTAGAGTACATATTGCATACCTTAAACTCAGGAGTAGGGAATCGCGAAAGAAATACAACCTATTAAACTTGGAACTTATATCAGCATACCGGAATTATGTACTCACACCCTCAGCAAATACCAAAGAAAAATACCTGGAGACAAAGAAATTAATGGAGGCATATCTCCAGGGACAAGCAAAGTGGGGAATCGAAGCAATTAGGAACAAATATTTTAGATGGGGAAATAGGATTAGTTCCTTATTGACACGAACTAAAAAGCCAATGACTACCAACCGGCATGTACACTTCTTAAAAGACCCCGCCACCCAAGCAAGAACACATACCCCGCGTCCTCCATTCAGTCCATTTTCACAAAATACTTTACAGATTTCTATAAGGCAGCACCATATGATTCAGCCAACACCTGGAACTTTCTCAAAAGTCTTTCTTTACCCAAATTGCCATCGGATCTCAAGGAGATCTTGGACATGGACCTAACTACTGCAGAGGTAGCTTCGGCCATCAAAAACTTACCTAATAACAAAACCCCGGGCCCAGATGGACTCTCCACAGAATATTATGAGATATTGACCCCACACATAGTTCAGCACCTTATCTGAATGGAACACACAATTATCTGAATGGAATATATAGGGGACAGATTACATACGCCATCTAGAAACCAACGCCCCTTTTGAAGGAATAAAGATGGGCTTGAGACCAGTCAAAATTTCGGCTTTTGCTGATATCTTGTTATACATAACAGACCCAGAACAGGTGCTGGCAAAAATCCTGGATGATTTTCGAGCCCTTGGGTCCCTATCGGGTTTTAGGATAAATGAAGATAAATCGGAGGCACTGTTTCTGAGAGGTCCTGCTAGCCCTAACTGGTCTGTATATTATCCATTCACCTGGCGGACAGACACCATTTCCTACCTCGGAGCACAAATCCCTAGAAATTGTAACATGATATACAAATATAACATCCTCCCATTAATGATGGAAACGGACCGATTACTCTCCACATGGAGAAAATTAACTCTCTCCCACTGGGTAGGTCAAGCCTACTGAAAATGGTTATATTCCCCAAATTTCTATACTTACTACAGTCCCTACCAATATATCTCAAACCCAGAGAATTAAGATCAATCAACAAACTCTTTAGCTCTTTCATATGGAATGATCGAAGGCATCGACGAGCCTGCATGTCCTAACCCAACACCACGCAAATGGGGGAATAAACTTACCACAAATGCACAAGTATAACTTAGCGTCGCAACTCAGAGTGGTTGGAGGCTGGATAGTTAACGCCCGGAACTTTGCAGATCCTGAGCTAGACCAGCAATTTGTTACAGGTGTTTCGCTGCTCAGTCTCTTACACCTCCCATATAATTCCCTCCCCCCGGACCTAGTTCACAATCCGCTGATAATGACTGCTAGGCGTGCTTGGAACAAAGCACGGAAAATATTAAATCTAAATACACAATACTCTCTACTTTTACCTCTACAACACAAACCGAATTTCCATGGAGGAAAACCTCCCCAGAGGTTCCAAACTTCGCATGATCAAGGTATTCAAAGGGTGGCAGACTTTGTGAACAAAAACACCAGAAGAATATACTTTAACGAAGCACAAAGTAAATATTCGATTCTGAGACCACATCCCTTTCACTACCTTCAGGCATGCAGTTATGTGCGAAAGGTGATGGGGAACTTGGGAGACAGAGACTGGGACGACCCCTTTCTACGAATTACGTTGGCTTCAACGTACAAAGGGATTGATCACTAGATTTTATAATCTACTTCGGACCCCACTTGATTATTCCAAATCACAGGAGGGCATGGCCTATTGGGTTGGCAAGTTGCAGACTCTGACATTCCAATCCCTACTAACCTCCCTTTCCCAGGCGGCAAAGTTTTTGCCTTCTATGATGTATTGGGAAATGGCATTTACGATCACACATAGATCCTACGTCTCCCGACACCGAGGGTATCTGATGGGACACTCCGAAAGCCATGCTTGTCTAAAATGCAACTCCCCATATTACACTATTACACTGCCTGTGGCTATGCCCAAAGCTTCAAGCCTTATGGCTAGATGCACAATCATTTACCCTCAGAAACTTGTTACCAGACTGCCCAAGAACTGATCTCTGGGCTCTCTTCAGCATCCTCCCTAAGGAATATTCCTCCTGTTCATGAACAAATAAAAAACTTCTGTTTTACATAGCAGCAGCGGAACGAAAGGCAATCCTCGTCAGATGTTCAGAACTTCAGCTATTTTTTGTTTTAAAATATAGCCATGCAATACACTCTACCACAACTTAATCCCTGAGCTGTCCGGTGTGTTTCCTTGGTTTCCATCATGCAGTTTGTTCATTAATGTTTTCTGACAGACATCTGAGGCATTCACAAAAAACTGTATTTTTACAGAGAATAAATTACATACAGAAGTACTCTATTTACTAAATCAGGGTACAGTTGCTGAATACATATGCAAGCCTCAAGTTTTTTTTAGTAAAAAAAAATGGGAGAATCACTTACCAATTTCTTTACACTTCCCAAATATTTTCTACTTTATGTTGCTCTATTACAAAATACATTTAAGTTTGTGGCTGTAACACTTAAAAATGAGAAATTTCAAGGGGTGGGAATACTTTTGCAACCCACTGTATATGCTGAGGCTATCGTAACTTAAGGGACCCAGTGTATTCAGAAAAGGAGTAACAAGAAAATGAGACTGGTAACTATAGGCTTGTAAGCTTAACCTGCATTGTAGATAAAAAGCTATACTCCGTATAAATAAAATGTATGGTTTGGGTTTATAAGGGATCAATCCTGCAAAACTAATCTGATCTGTCTTTAAGGTGAATTCTTAATTAAACCAAGGTGAGACACTGGGTGCTGCATATTTAAATTTTTCCAAAGCATTTTATACTGTGCTGCAAAAAACGTTCCAATACATAAAATAAAAATGGAAAATGTGTTTAAGGCCTGATTCTCATCTGCGTCAAAGGTTTCATTCAGAACCTGTGTTGCGAAGGCATCAGCCGGTCCATTCGTTGATAGAAACCGTTTCCGTCCTGCTGGCTGTCATTTTAACAGGGAAAAAAAAATAGCGCTGTATGCCAACGATATAGATATATCCGATATAGATGTGAACCAGGCTTTAGTGGCTCAGTTATAAAAAATAAAGTAAAGATCAAAAAAAACCAACATGGGATGGTTATTGACACAGCATGCTCAGATTTGGTCGAGAGAAAGGCAAAAGCACCAATGAGACAGAGCCAATAGTCCTCTTTTTGGGGGAAGATTTTCTTCCTGACTCCAATCAGAATAAATCCCTGCATCAGCAACCCTTCTCCAGAATCAAAGTCACTATAACTTGTTATATTATTACGCTCCAGAAATGCAATCAAACCCTTTTTAAACTCGTTTATTGAATTTAATCATGACAATTTCCTCTGGCAGTGATTTCCACAGTCTCACTGCTCATACAAATCTAATAAGTAGATCATGGAAAAGATCTCTATATTGACCTTTGATATATTTATACATATATATTAGGTCACCCCAAAGCCATCTTTTGCTAATTTTGCTAATCTTTCTAGGTATTGTAGTCAAGTAATTGTTTTCGCATTTTCATTGCCCACCTTTGAACTTGTTCAAGTTCCTCAATGTCTTTGTTTGGCACTGGTCCCCAAAACTGCACACAATATTTCATGCGTGGCCTGTTCAGTGACTTATATAATGGGAGAACGATATTTTAATCAAGTGCATTTATATCACTTTTAATACACCCCACGATTATATTTGGCTTGGCAGCAGCTTCGTGACACTGGCTGCTACAATTAAAAGGTGCACCCTGAAATCCACTGCACAAGTCCGGGTATGTTTGGAACTTCCATATAAGTTAATGAGGACGACGACGCTCTCCTCATTCTGATGCACGGTCGGCTCATAAGCTAGCTAAGAGCCAACCTGTGCAGTGGACTTTGCTTCATGGGAACACCCCTTTAAGTTTACTGTCCACTAAAATTCCCAAGTCCTTTTCCATGTCTGTTTTACCCTGAGGTTTTCTGTTTAACCCCCTTCCTGACAGACGGTCATAATAATATGGCTCTTAATTTTATCCCTCCTTTTCTTCTGAAATCCATAATTTTTTTATTTTTCCACCTACATAGACACATGAGGACTTTTATTTTGCGGGACAAGGTGTACTTTCTAATGGTGTTATTCATATTACTATAGAATATACTGGGTAACAGCAAAATAATTTTAAGTGAGGCAAAATGTGAAAAAAAAACACTTTCGGCATGTTTGCGGGAGTTTTTTTTAATGGAGTTTATTCTTCGGTAAAAATGATGTGTTCTATGATGCGTATCAACATGTAGATCTGTATTCTACATGTTGATACGCATCCAGCAATACCAAAAATTTAGGGTTTTATGTTCTGGTACTGTAAAAAAATTCCAAACATTTTCTATTTTTGAAATTTGCGCCGTGGCACCACTTTGTGCGGCCAATAACTTTTTGTACTAACACCTGCGAATGTCAGTGAGGGGGCATTTTTTGCAGGATGAAGCGTACTTTTTATTGCTTGCAGTTTGGAACGCATGCAACTTTTTTGATCACTTTTATTCCAATTTTTATGCGACGTAAAATGACCAAAAAGCGCAATTTTGGCATTTGGAATTTTTTTTTTCTTCTACAGTGTTCAGCATATAGGATAAATGATGTTATATTTTTATAGATCGGACTTTTTCGGACGTGGCGATACCAAATATGTGTAACTTTTTTTTATTATGTCATTGTTTTTATTTGTAAAATAGGGAAAAGGGGGTGATTTGAACTTAATACTTTTTTTTTTGTACTTTAACATCGAGTCCCTCTATGGTGCTTCACCACTAGGGGGCGCGATTGTTAATACAGCCTAATGCATTGTATAGACAATGCATTAGGCTGTACCAAGATGGCGGTTTCCCCACTTCCTGCCTATTGCCGGAAGTGGGGAAATTCAAAACATGGCAGCGATGAAAGCCTTCACAAGGCTTCCCACTGCCATGTTAGTCGATTGGGACTCAGCTGCGATCCCGTTTCAAAGCCGCTTACCGGCGCTGTGACATACTCATAAGTCATAGGTCGGTAAGGGGTTAACAAGTAATCATGGAATGGATTTTTCCTTTTTACCAATTTAACACCTGCCCTGATAAACCTAGCCCGTGCATAAAAGATTGCTTTACCAGACATCCATGAAATATTAGTTTGATAATTTATTAACTCTTTTATAATACAACCTTACACTGATGAACAATAATAATAAAATGAGCCAAAAGATCACTTTATTGGGAAAAAATAATGTTTCCATTTTCACAGCCCAATTAAAAAAAAAAAAAAAAAAAAAACCTGTGAAACAACTGTTGGGTCTAAATGCACACTACATTTCTAGATTAATTCCTTGAGGGGTGTAGTTCCCAAAATGGGTTAACTTTTCGGGGTGGTTTTAAACCATCTGGTACTTGCGGAGCTTTGTTAATAATTGATTTACTGATAATTTTATTTTTTTTTCAAATTAAGAGAGGTTTTATTGATAAACAATGAAACATACAAAACAAAAGAATGTTAGCAAATAAGCAGAAAAGTGCTCTTTAGGGCTTGTTCACACGGAGTTTTCACTCCGTGTTACAAGCGCTTTACAGATCCGTCTCTGGGACCGACAGGACGGACCCAGAGACAGATCTTAACAATTAGTAGTGACTAACACTGCGGGCTATGAGGAAGCCAGCGGCATTCACACGAGAGATCACTGCTCCGTGTTCCTCTCCTGCCTGTCGGCTCCGTCTCGCGGATGCGATCTAAGAATTACATGTCAATTCTTTGATTGGGTCCGCAAGACGGACCCGACAGGAAGGAGAGAAAGACGCAGCGGCGATCTCTCGTGTGAACGCCGCTGCGTCTTCCTCATAGACCGCAGTGTTAAAGTCACTGCTAATTGTTTAGATCCATCTCTGGGTCCGTCCTGTCGGTCCCAGAGACGGCTCTGTAAAGCGCTTGTAACACGGAGTGAAAACTCCGTCTGAACAAGCCCTAACATGTGCATCCAAAAATAGAAATTGCAATAACAATGAGGAAAACACCGCTATCACACAAATGGTGGGATATTGACCAAAAGCTATAACGAAAAGTCAAGGCAACATGTTCAAGTGAGGGGGCTAAGAGCCAATCAGATTGTGGAGCAGTGACCAGTATAGAAAGAACCACTGGATATAATACACATCCAGAAAAACAGGTAACACACAAGACACATAGGGGAAAAGGAGAAAAAAAAAAAAGGGGGAAGGGAGGGGCAGGGGAGAGAGAGAGTAAGTAACATGTAGAAGCGCGAGTGGCCAAACAGTTCATCCTGCAACTAGAACCAGGGGGCATGGCTGAGAAAAGTATAAATGAATCCCTGTCACCCGCCCAAAGGACTAGACGCACAGATCAATCAGATCAGTAGATCATTAGATTTTTTATTTTTTTTTTACATTTTTTGCCATATTTTGTGTTATTTTTAGAAATAAACAAAGACTAACTTAGTAATACATTTTGGCTGCTAAATGACAAAGATAGGAAAAAGCATTAAAAAGTTATAAGCACATAAAGTGGGAATGTCCGATTTGAAAAATGGGGCTCTGTCATAAAGGTCAAAACTGGCTGCAGCGGTAATGGGTTAAATGTCTTTAAAATGCATCAACTCACAGAGCATCTCCTGATGTCCCATTAAAAAAAAAAACAAAAAAAAACCACACCTTTTTCCACTCCAGTGATGGATCTCTCTAGTCTTCTGTTAATTTCCTACCGAATGGAAATGTCACCACTGCAGCTGCAGACTGGCTGCAGAAGTCACATATCTCTGCTTACATCACTGTTCGTAGCTGTCCACTCCCAAACGTGGATGTAAATGAGTGACACGTGACCACTGCAATGTTGATGTCCGTGTTCAGAAGAACAACAAAGTAAACCAGAGAACCAGTGCTGGAACGAAGGAAGGCGAGTATAGGCTTTTTTTTTGATCTTACTAGAAATTTTGGAACCCAGAAAACCCCTTTAGAAACGCAGAGAAAGTAGGCAATAAAAAAAATACACTATATGCAGTGAAAGAAGAACTTTAAAGGTCTGATATTTAAAACATGTAACTGCTCTTAAAAATTCAGATATTTGACAGCTTTGATACCTAAAAGAAAAAACCCAACCTGTAAATATTAATTTTTCCATACATAATGTGTGACTTATTTTCAAGTGCTGAACTGCATGAGGGCAGCTGATAAGTATAGAAATCTCTGACTGTACTGCACGAATCCACACCCACAGCATGTTCTTTTTAAATAGACTGTAGACCATGAACATTGCAATGATGCCTAGTTTCAACTGCATCTTTCTTGAAGTTATCCTGTGGCTATATGCATTTCATCACGAATGTATGAAACGTGTAGGTTTGAAAAAAAATAAAAAGTGTAATGCATATTTATATGGATTGTATGGATTGGCCAGTAATAATAATAATAAATAAATAAAAAAACACATGTTTGTATTACTTATTTACAATACCTTAAGAGCTTTGTTGACTTCTTTGATGTCTTCCATTTTTAATTTTGATCTAAAAGAAACACATGAAAATTAAACCCATCAGAAATCTGTACCGGTCTAGAATCTAGTGTGCAAACATTTTAAATGACTAAGAAATAGCTTGGTCTTTAAATAATTTGAAGACATCATCAAAATACAATTCGTAGTAAAGCAGAAAAAAAAAAAAAGTTAATACTTTCCTGCATTGATGAAGGCAAAATAATCGCAAGGCAGAACAATTTTCTTTATTTCTAAAATTTTCTATTAGCACCAAATAAGAAGCAACATATTTTGATTTATGTGGAAATAAAGAAATCAAGTTTTCCTTTTACCCATGTTATTTTTCAAGGGTTTTCTGGTTCCTATAAAAGCTAAATATTTAGCTCCTGAACACCCCCACCCATCTTGCCCTATTTAAGACAGAGATACGAGCAATCTCACAAGAGCTGTGAAACACTGTATAAAAGTTCATGCATCAACGTATTCATTCTTTGCAATATAAAGGGTTAAAAAACCAAACAGAGATGTGGACTGGCAGGGATTTCTATTTCAAATCAAGAAGCATATTGGATCTTGCAATTAAATGCTTGATTTCCCCAAGGTTTAAATTATAATTCAGATGTAATGTATATTTATTGTCCTCATATATATTTAGGGGCCGTTCACACGGCTTATTCTGTGACTGATTCCAGCCATGGGCCTCTTTTCACACGGCTTATTTTCGGACGGATTTGCCGACGGATTGACGATCGTCAACCGTCGGCAAATCCGTCCAAAATAATTCACAGCCTATTTTCTATTGATTTCAATAGAAAATTTCGGCTCGTCGTTCACACCACGCAAAATTCCGCTCCGGATTTGCCGCCCGATTGATACGACGGCAATCGGACGGAAAAACAATTGACATGTCAATTATTTCCGGACGGATTCACCACCAAAAAATATTGTAGAATGGTGAATCCGTCAGTGAAAATCAGTTAACAAATAACGATTATCTCACATACATTTAGTGAACACCTTAATTTATGTCAACTGATTTTCAAACATTGGATTTCAGGACCTGTATTATCATCGGGAAATCCGTGAAAAATACGATCTGAAAGAATAAGGCCGTTGGTTGAACGAGTCCGAATACTGCTCGTCCGCAATTTGCCGGCTGCAGTGACGTCTGGTAATCCCGTCCCAGATCATTACGGTAATATCCATCAGTTCTCGATTAAGAGAACGTGAGGATTCCAGTTTCTCCTCTCCGCTCGGCAATAATACGCCTAGGGGGGATATAAGTGACATGCACATTAAGTATTACGGCATGTACGTGTCGTGGGAAGTAATGAGAGATCGTATTTGAGGCCGGCGAGCTGCCGCCCCTGGTTTCCGACCCGCGCCCTCGATTGCACAGCACCGACCCCGGCAATTTCTTTTCGCATAAGCATGTGAACATTTCCATACTTTTCATTGTGTCATTTACAATGTTATAGGGGTAACGTGTATGATAGTTTCAACATCTTATTAGTATTTTTCTTGTGTTTCCATGTGTGCTAATATATCATAATGGTGTTTATTGAATTCCTGTTTTTGTATCAAAATGACAAGTACCTTTCAGAGTGAATATACAGTCATGAGAGAAGGGGAGCCTTTTGGTTGCAAATAATCGACATGCTGATTATATATAAGGACCTTGTACGCTATATTAACCTTTTTATAATATGGGTTGTGTTTTTATGCTTAAATAAAGTTTATACTTTTTATATACGAATAGTGCCTTTCATTCATCGTTTTTGAGTGAATTTCCTCAGTTTGTTTTTTTGCATCTTTTTACATTTTTTGATTTGTCTAAATCATAATAAATCCCTGAATCAATGATCCTTCTCCAGATTCCTAGTCACTATAACTTGCTATATATATACTCCACGTCTAATCGACCCTTCAACCAGGACCCTTATTATGCCCGTTTTTAGTGAATTCACCATGGACATTTTCATCTTGATCATAGTTTAGGAGCCGAGTGTTCGACGTTCTCACTGCTCTTACAGTAAAGAATCCCGTTACTCCGTTTAAGTAAAACCTTCTTTCGGGCTATACCCCCATAGGGGATGTCCACTTTGTTCTGGATAACAGTCCTGAGGTAGTAATTGAGTGATGGAGAGAAATCTCTATAATGACCTCTGATATATATTTATGCATATTTACATGGTCACCTGAAGTAGTCTATTCTCTAAACCGACCATACTCCCGAAATTGTTGTTAACTTATCCTGAGTAGTTTCGCTACATGACCTGATTATTTTGTTGTTGCCGTCTTTGAAAATGTTCAAAGCTCTACAAATTCCTTTCTTGGGTGCCACTGAGTGCCCAAAACAACACAATAATTATGATGTTGTGCATAACTGAGAATATAGATGGGAGACAATTTATTATTTTTAAAAAAATCGTGCATCTATGCGCTCCTTTTAAATATAGTCCATCATCTTATTTTGCCTTTCGAACTGCTGCCTTAATCAACTGTGCTGCTTACAGTTATGTTCTATTGACAACTAAATATATCCAAGTCCCTTTTTCTGTTTAAAAAATAATCATGGGGGCGTGGCCTGCTATGCTGCCTGAGTGAAACACACTTAGAAAAAAGATGACTCCTCAGGGCAAACTTGCTGAATTGTGTGTTATAATAATCGCTCTGTATAATGGGGTCCAAACGGAATAAGCAGAAGAGAAGTAATGTGCGCATACCAGATCCGCAACAGAAGAACAGAAGTTGCCGATTCTCTAACTTCTTTCTGCCGCCCCGTTCTGTGCACACGCGTTCCTTGGCTTCTCGGGGAATCGGGCTCGGCTGGAGTCGGGCGCCATCCTTCGGAGTTTGTAGGAGTGGTAGAAGGAAACTTCCGTTCCAGCAGCTCTCAGTGAAGCCGCAGCTATGAGAGCGCAAGACAGCTGGAATCATGCACCCCGCTCACCACCCTCAGGCTCCTTGCGCCACTGAGAAGCAAGGCGGAGGTGAACAGAGAGTGCCGGCAATCCATCCCGTGACGGGACAGGATCGGGTAGGAAGAAAAGCCCCGGGGACGGCGCCCAGGGTTACATAGTGCCGTGTGCAGTGCCCCCCGCAGAGCCTTGAGCCCCGCAGGTCCAAAATATCAGCGTTGTCAGCCCTGACGCAGCATGGGAGTTCCGGGGTCAGCAGGTTGCGTGCTCCGACACCAGGGAACGGTGTCCCACATTCCCGAGAGTCCCTTACAGGCTACTATGCTATAGACCCGGCGGCCATACACCTGGGTACCCGCTGAGAGAGCAGGGAAGAACGCGGTCCACGTGTGGCGGCATTGAAGTGGAAGAGCAGGGTAATGGAAAGCCATTGACAACACCATCTGCAATATCTGCCCGAGGGCTCTGTATGGAGGGGGAAAGAGCCCATCAATATTCCACTCCAAGCCCACTGATTCACCCAGTTCACATGCCGCAAGGCCTCCTCACCTTCCAGAAAACCCCATCTAAATCCCCCAGGCCCTAATCAATCACCCACTGAAGATGCCCCTATGCTGGACACTCCTGGCAGAATGCCATGCTTGCCTGGTGCTTCCTCTGTTACCTGCATCCCGGAGACTGAAGCATTGGCAGCACTGCAGGGCCACCCAGAACTGAGGGCGCTGTTGTCATTACTCCCTACTAGGAGCGACTTAAGTGCCCTGGCCCGGGGTATTTTTGTGTGGATGGTGATAAAGGGGGTTTCATTGGGTGACCTAAAAACTTTCATGCGCAGTGATCTTCAACCTGTCAAGACAGATGTCTCACTACTGAAGCATAAAGTTAAAACACTTGGAGGAACCAGGTACGAGATTGTGCAACACAAGCTGGCTACCTGCAATCCTCAGTGGATGCCCAGGACAAACCTCCATCAAAATCTAGTTGATCAATATGGACGACTTGAAAACCGAAACCGAGGAACAACATCCGCAATCGCGCCCTCCCAGAGTCTGTGATGAACGCAAGACCTTCAGCTACACTTACTAGATTTTGTTCAATGAGCTCCTGGGAAAGAAGTAACAGCCACGATAGAAATTTGGGATCGGGAGGGCGCATCGTTGCGCTAACGTCCGCCGAGCGTTGACGAGGCAAAACCAAGAGAATGTCAGTCTGCCACATACAACCAATCCCGATAAAAGAATCAATAATGCAAAAGCAAGACGTTCCACAACCATGCCTCTTATGAAGGTCCGACTCGCCTTATTTCCGGACTTTATCCAGCGCACACTCCTACAACGCTTCACACTGAAACCGGCATGCTGGGCCGTCCTGCAATCTCACGGCAATTCCATACAGATGGGTGCTTCCCATTCGCCCACCAGGTCCGATGATGAGAGGAGGATGCTCAACTGATCCGGTCCCTCCGGGGGACGTTCCCTGCGGTCCTGACTGCACTGTACCTTCCCACTGGTCCATTGGCCGACTGGGTATCTATGTTTTCCCCTCCCTCAACAGGTTACCGCTTCGGATCACAGGCTCGCATATAACGACAGAGCCTCGCAGAGGTCGCCAACCTACCGACAGCAGACAGAACACGCAGGCCCCCGAGACGTATGGACAAGCTCGTGAAGATATCAGGGACTCTGAGGTACCTAAACCAGGTCATGCCGCGGATATGTCTGTGAGCTTGATTTTAAACATGCGCTGTTCCCTTATACTGCTCTCACATAATGCCCTCTGATTTTACTTGTCCTGAAATACTAGGGGGGGGTGGGAACGGGGCCGCCAGGTCTGGTACCTTGCCTTCTTTGCACTGTCCTCGCCATCCCCCCCATCATCCTTTTTTTTTTTTTATTTTTTCTCTTCCCCGCTGCTCCCCTCTTTTTTCCCTTTTTTCCACCCCACCCCTCCTTTACTCGCCCTTTCCCCCCTTCCCCCCCTCTGTTTGTTGATTTATTTATTTATTTTCTCCCCTGTCTCCCTTTCCCCCTCTATGTTGTAAGGCAAGCCTACCCGCAACAACTGTTGATGTATAGTCCCCATCAGTCCTAAACCGCCATGTTACTCATGGCTCATACGGATATGTCTGCCCAACTGAATTGGTATGTGTTCTGTGTCACTGTCCAATTTGGAGTTCTTGCTCACTTGGTTTAACATATCTGTACAGGTGAGCATAAGTTCTCCCACAGGCATGTACAGTCATGTCCCCCACATAGGTCGGGATTTCAGCGTAGCTCGCTGGTCCCTAGCAGCTCTTTTGCTGCACATCGCCTTATGCCCCCCCCGCCCAATTTCTGTGTTAATGCATTGGTTAGTGGAGTTGACTTTCAACTCCCCTCGAGTTTAACTTTTTTTTCATTATTTGGTTTTCTGGCCGAATGGAGCGTTTTCGAGAGTGCCGAGGTCTGACCTTTAGGTGTCGCTTGACTCTTCTCTTTTCAAGTGCCATGATGACAATTAAAATCACCTCCTTCAATGTGAAGGGGCTTAATACCCCAGAGAAGCGCTCTCGGATCTTATATGAGATGCACAAGGCTAGATCTCATATACTATGTCTGCAAGAGACACACTTTAGCAAGTTGCACCTTCCGACCCTGTCAAACAGATATTACCCTGTCTGTTTCCATTCCAGTAATGCAGACTCCAAAAACAAAAGGCGTAAGCAACTTTTAATACATAAATTCCCTCCACACCAAATTTCTGGAAACCAAGCAAGATCCTAGCTAGATATATCTTCATTAACTGTAAAATTCAGGGTACCCCTTACACAATTGCAAATGTATATGCCCCAAATCAAGGCCAACTGTCCTTCCTTAGCAGAGTTCTAGATGACCTCACATGCTTTGCGCACGGAGAAATAATCTTCTGTGGAGATTTGAACGTGGCGCTCCGCCCAGAGGTGGATTCCTCTTCTGGACAATCTGTTACTCCTCGGAATAAACTTAATAAAATAAAAAAATGTTTGCATGATATGCAACTGAGTGATATTTGGCGCATTATGCACCCAGAGGATAGAGATTATACATACTACTCCCCCCCCCACAAAGTATATAGCCGATTGGATTACATCTTTCTGCAACATTCCCTGCTTCCTCATGTTAAACACACATCTATTGAGGATATCCTACACTCGGACCATGCCCCCGTACATTGTCAAATGTATGTGCCGAACACGGCGAGGAGACCTTTCTCGTGGCGACTGAATGAGACCTTACTTCATGACTCTCTGTGCCTTACCGAGCTACAGCAAGCTGCTCGACACTGTTGTTGACGATCGATGCGGCATACGCCACCCCGTCCTCGATTCAAAAGGGAATCTCTTGAAGATGTGGTACTCCGAGGTGTGGGTTAATCAAGCACGGCGTCGCGATGAAAAGAGAGGCCGCGTCCCACTTAAATAATCTACTAGCTCGAATGCACTCTCTGGAGATAGAGCACAAAAGAGGGGGAGACTAAGCAATCTATAGGGAGCTGGCGCAAGTCAAACATGAAGTCCGCAAGGCAATAGAGAAAAAGAATAAGCGATATAAACAGCTTTGCGCACACTCCTTCTATGAATGGAGCAATAAGCCAAGCAGGCTGTTGGCTAAGGCACTGAGAGGCAAGAGGGCGGCTCTGTTTGTTCCCTCCATCAGGAACAGAGCGGGGAAAGTGGTACACCTCACCCCTGAGATCATACAGGAGTTCCACGCATATTATCATGACTTATACAACCTTCCCAAGCCCCCCTTGTCAACACCCCACAACTTAGAAGAGTATGTGAAAAATTCGGCACTCCCCACATTAGATCCAGACAGGTTAGCGATATTGGAAGCTCCTTTTTCGACTGAGGAATTGAAATCTGCGATTGCCTCGCTGCCGTCGGGTAAAAGCCCAGGACCAGACGGATATACCGCTCAATTTTATAAAACTCTTAGTGATGATCTAATTGGTCCCATTTTGGATTCCTTTAATTCCACCTCCTTTTATAAGAACCCACCGTCACAATTCCTTTTAGCACACATCACCGTCATCCCAAAAGAAGGAAAAGACCCTCTCTCCTGTACTAGTTACAGACCAATTTCTCTGCTAAACATCTTACGCGAAGCTGTTCGTTAAACTCCTAGCCCTCCGACTTAACACAGTTTTTGGAAGAGCTTCATTGTCCTAGATCAGGTGGGCTTTGTCCCCTACCACGTGAGGCACGTGATAACACAATAAAAACCCTATCGATCATTCAACATATGAGAGACCACGGAATGTCTGGCATGTTGCTTTCTCTAGACGCAGAGAAAGCGTTCGATAGGATAGATTGGTCTTTCTTGCAAGCGGTGTTACACAAAAAATAAAGGGCTGGGTACCTCCTCATGAGATTCAAAGAATTTTGGCCCTGTACCAAAACCCTTGCGCCCAAATTAGAGTCAATGGAACTCTGTCTGCCCCAGTCACCATACGCAATGGCACCAGACAGGGTTTGGACCCTCTTCACCAATCTGTTTGGTCCTGTTTATTGATACACACACACACACATGCGGGCCATTAGGACTAACTCCGAGACATTCAGGGTGGTCAACGTAGAGGGGCTTGCAGATCAAATTCGCCGCGATGCGGATACCTTCTGACTGAGGTCATCACAAAACCTCTTACCTTCCCTCCCAACCTGATGTCCCTCCTTGAAATTGTTTGGGGCACTTTCCAACTTTTAATATAAACATTGCTAAAAGTGGCATGCGGGCGCTGAGCATAAAATTTAGATTAGACCCTCGGTGACGTTTGGTTGAAAGCAGAGATTCCCTTTTTGCTGGACCGATGCGGGCCTTTAAGTAGCTTGGGCAATTACATTTCTGGCTGGATCCACAGGAGTTGAATGGAGCTTAACTTCTTCTCCCTCTAGTAATATTATCACTGCGGACCTGACACGGATGGAATAAAAGAGTTTTCTTTGGCTAGTAAGGATAAACATAATCCAAAATGAATGTATTGCCGCGCACCTAGTATTTGGCTGCAGTCCATACCTTGCCTACTGCCCAATAACGTTCTTTAAATCTAGATAAACTATTTAGGCACATCATGTTGGCTTCAGTAAAAAAGCCAGGATCGCAAAACTCGACTCTCAAAAGAGATAGAAGTGGGGTGGACTGGCATTACCAGAGGTGAAAACTTACTACCTAGCAACGGGTCCGCAGTTCCGCGTTTGGTTGATTACGACAACACTACCCACTAAATTGTGGGTACATTTTGAGGAGAGAATGTAATAACGCCCCACGTGTCCAAAATCTTCCTTTGGCTACCACCATCTCTCTTCCCTAGAGGCTGCCTGCGGAAGAATTCCCTGGGTGGCGCAACACACCCTGGCAGTGCGTGGCTAAATAGTGGCACTGCCAATGACCTTACTCACCCCCTAGGTCCGTTGAACGCCAATAACCGTGAACGGCCGTCTCTTGAGATACGCCACCCGTTTTTTATTTTCTGCCTATGTGGCTCCTCGACCACTGCTGTTTGCCGATGTGCTGGCCGCTGCAGGGACTGTAAAACTAGGGCAAGATCATGAGTGCCCAACCCTCATTCCAACTGACCTGGTTCAGCACCTGTCAGGTCTCACCATTATTACGCCGTCAAAAAAGGGACTCTAAAATATTCACGAGAACCTTTATCTCCCTTTAGAGGATGATAAGCACGAATATCCTGACTGACGGACATTCTCATCTCTAGAATATATGATCTACTCATACAACACTTACTAAATCTGGAACCCAATCACCAAGCTAGATGGAGTATCTGAACTTGGTATTACCCATTTTCTGAGGAGGAGTGGCAGAAAGCGAACGTACACTCACTGTAAATCTATATGTGTCCTTGTACTATATTACAGAACTCAATTTCAAAATTTAACATCCAGAATGGTACACTGAGTGGCCAACGCTACTGCATGCCATATACCCCAGCTACCAAGTGCCTGCTGAGATGCTGAGCAAGCAGATGGGACCATGACCCATATCCTGGTGGGGCTTTGCCCTGCAATTTCGACCTTTCTGGACGGAAAGTTATCCGAATAAATGAACAGGTAACGGGAACAGAGCTAAAACAACGACCCGATCGTAGGTGCTTATTGCAGAATTATTCGCCCCCATAACCAATTACATATAACTCAGGGCGCATATAGTCATTTTTTAGCTCAGCGCAGCCAAAGCACTATAACCACGATTATGTGGGTCAACAGAGACACCCACCATTTCCACGTGGTTCAATGACTAACGTCTATCCAGCGATGGAAGACAAGATGCCGTGCGGAACATAATCACACGCCAGACAAATAACGTATTGCCACTCTGGTCATGGTTGGATAACATTTTGTAGCCTCCTCCCATTATGAATAGCCTCTTGATACTTAGTCAGGTACACCCTTTTTGAGTGGTAAGGTGAAGGGCTGGCACGGATTTGCGGAAACATCCGTGTTCGCTTCTATACACACTCTATCATCGGGGGACCTTCAGTGCGCTCTCCTAGGATGGAGCCGTCCTTATCCTGCTCCCATCTCTTTCCGCTCCAGTATGCGCAGCAGTTTTATGTTCCTATTTCTTTTAGCTTTTTGGTTATATTAGACTATGACCACCACTGGAAGTCAGAAAAATGATATGTACCACCAATGGCTCGCTTATATGATACAAAAGAGCCATCAATCAGCTCTTGGCCCTGTAGATAATGTCTAGAGGACTATGAAGCTACTTGTCCGATACGGACACAAGAACCTAGGATGTTTGATCACATCGTTCTATGTTATGTCTACCCGCTTAAGGTCGGGAGGGAAAGTAGAGGAAAGGAGTAAAGAAGAAAAGAAGAGGAACGCCATATGAAAATATAATTTGATGACTGCACAGTTTTAAAAGTTTACATATTAAATGTTGGGACACAGATCCGGCTTTGTATAATGAAATTCCTCTTGTGTGAACATTTGATCATTATCTCTGGTCTCTATTGTTTTGTACCTAACTTGTGTTGAACACTATCCTCAAATAAAGCATTTTGAATCAGTAAAAAAAAAAAAAAAATAATCATAAGATGCATTTTTCCCTGCCATGTTAATAACCTTGCATTTGTGTGTGTTAAATCTCATCTTTCACTTCTCTGCCCAGGCCTCCAACCTATCTAGATCCCTTTGCAATATAATAGTTATTGCAACCAATGTGGCTTATATATGCTTTACACCGTTTAGTATCATCTGCAATTATTAATATTCGACAGTGCAATCCCGCTGCAAGATCATTAATAAATATATTTAAGAGAATAGGGCCCAATACGGACCCCTGTGGCCCCAACTAGTAACAGGGATCCAACCAGAGTATGTACCATTAATCACTACCCTTTGTTTTTCATCACTTGCAAGCGTTTTCCCCCAGTCCAAGCCTTCTCATATTACATACCAAACTTCTATGTGGCACAGTATCAAATGCTTTATTATTTTTACTGTCATGTGATCATCTTCCTTCGTCATAGGTATGGGTCAACCTAGCCAAACACAACTGCTACATGTACCTGTTGTATCTAGTTTTTATATTTGTCATCTCTACTAAACCACTAAGCCAATCACAACTGCTGTATCATTATCTCTTCTATTCACTCTTGGTATGTGTAACTAAATTCCCTCAGTTCTGTTCCTACTGGTTTTCCTTATATTATTATTATTGCATACATTGTGTATCCCTTTCATGTTTTTCTTCTTTGTTTTTTGTTTTGTTGCCTGCAACCATTTGGTCCCCTGGTTTCACTGATTAAATCTGTGAACTTTAAAAAAAAAATAAAATATTCAGGCCATTAGTTTTCTGACCTTGGGCTTTTTCATGCCATCTTCCAAGTGCATTTTAGAATTAGACAAGAATTTAAACAGAATTTTTTTTTTTTAAACTTAGTATGTACCGAAGAAAGAATGAGGTTGTTCACAATTATTCACTATGTTGACCGCTCCATTTTATCTTATAGCAATTTGTCTTCTATATTACAACCCAGTCATGCCCTTCATAAATATAACCCTGCAAAGCCATGTAACCTTCATTGTACATCTTTCCCTGCGCCTTTTAAATGTGCACGCTGGAACTCCCAGTATGTCTGTAAGAAACTTACTGCTCTTCATAACAATCTACTTTCAAAATCCCTCAACCTGCTAGCTCTCACAGAAACATAGCTTCCTCTGCTCCTGTCAAAATTTCTCCTATACCCCCAGAGCTAACAACAGACATGGTGGCAGAGTTGGCATACCCCCTTCCTTGCATTGCACGTACCAAGTCATTACTCATATTTCCCTCCTTTGAGGTTCACACCCTCAAACTCTTTCAGCCATTTCCTCACAGAATGGTGATTATATATACTTTGCCGGTTTCTGCATAATTTTGCTGCCTGGTTTCATTTTCTCTCTAGAGAAATACTAACTTTTCATTTGTGATTTCAACATCATTATCGTCCCTATCGCCTAATTTTCCTTCTCTAACCTCTTCTCTTGACCTCTCTAAAGGATGAGAATTCACTTGATCTAGTTTTCTTTCGACTCATTTTCTAACTTTACGAAGTCTCCTCTTGAGCTCTTTGAGCAGAAACTTATCTCCTTAACAACCATCAATTCTCAGCCTTCTCCAGACACACCTGCCCATCACACATAAAGAAATCTAATCATTAACACTCCACAGTTCTTACTGTTTCCAATCTCTTTCTTCTGCCCAGATTTAACTGTTGAACACTATAAGGAAAAACATTCACCTACCAAGGGAAAAGCAGCAACGTTTAATACCATACCTCCAAAGGCAGAGGCCAGAAGCATTGACAGCACTTTCTTTAGAGATGTTCCAGATTTACTAAAAGTCTGAAGAAAATCTAAGTCATGCTGGGAACTTATTACATTGCCCTCCACCACGCCAAACAAGCCCATTTTCACCTCCATGATCTCTGCTTGCCCCACTACCTGCATTATTGACCCTATTCGCTCACACCTTGTGCAGTTCCTTTCCCGTTAGAGAAGTTCATATCTCCTGCTTGCTTACACAAGCTTCTCTAGTTACCAAACCTTTTGACTGCGGACATCAATCCCTGCTGTGTCTTATCAGCAGGACTTAGCTTGTTTATTAGTGTCTAATCTCATCTTTCAACTAAGTAAAAAACTTTAATCCATAGGGTTACTGACCTGGGAGCAGCCTTGTACCATTCTGTCATGTCTGCAGTGTACATTTATATGTAATTACATCAAAGGTAAGAGTTATTCAGCATCTAACAATGTTGTCACCTGGCAGCATGTAAGCTTTCCTCTCTCACTAGAAGCTTCTCTGCTAGCTTACATTTGTAGCCAGACATCCTGCTTATACAATGTCCATATTTTACATTTATGGCCAGACATTGTTTATACAGCATCGATATTTTATACAACCTTTCCATCAGTAATTATCACTAAAAAGGCAAATAGACACATTTGAGTCTAGTCTATTATATTTTATATTATTTTTAGATTTATGTTCCCTCAACCAGTAATGTCCCTGTTACAGGCTCAGCTAGGAATAGGAGCTAGCAGAGTTGAATATCAGTCACTGCTTTAGACTAGTGACGAGCGATTACGTCGACTATCGTCATCGAGTCGATATTGTCAATTATCAAGACGATTTTCGATAGTCGATAATAGATTATCGCCGATGACCAGTAAAGTCTATGGGAGAGGAACAACACCTTCATTCTTACACCCAAACAGGGCTGGAGAAGCTGGAATTAACATCCACAACAGTAAACTTGATACGTGCTACATCTTATTCAACACTCTTAGGTTATAAAAGCCACAGAAAAAAAAAGTCACAGACCATTCACTATCCCTGTCTTGTACCACAGCATGAACCTTAAACCTGCATGACCCACAGATTAAAAAGTGCCGGAAAAAGGAGTCTTTCAACCACCATCTTAGTTTCACTGGACGACTATATCTGTCCTGTACCACAGTATGACCATTAAAGCTGTCTGACCCACAGATTAAAAAGTGCCGGAAAAAGGAGTCTTTCAACCACTATTTTAGTTTCACTGGACATTGACTATACCTATCCTGGGCCACAGCATGAGCCCCAAACCTGCATGACCCCCAGATTTAAAAAGTGCCGTTAAAAGGAGTCTGGACTGGGAGAACGAGGAGGTAAGACTGCTGGATGCAGGTTGCATTAACCACTGAAGAACAGATTGGCGACGCTGTTCGTTACTGAGATTCACAGGGCCCTGACCCAGCGATGACAGGGCTGACGGTCCTGAAACCACCGATCCGCTGGCATGCGTGTTGTCGCCAGCACTGGAAGGAGCACCTTCTCTCGTAACTCTACCTCCATGTCCTACCCCCCTCTTTGCTCGCTTACCACCTGCATTTCGCTCCATGTTCAGAAAGATAAAAATTTAAGAAAGTATGGAAGAGTTTTTGACAGTCTCTTATTAAAAGACGGCAAATCACAGCTATTCTTAAATCCCTCTAATTTCCTACAGCCAACTAGGATTAGAAACTGAAATGTTTCTAGCGAATACCTGTGAAATGCGGTCTGGTGGAAGAACCGTAAGACAAAATCAACAGTGTTCTTCCTTCAGTCCCAGGGATTTACAACTGCCCAGTAGGACTAGGAATTGATAGTTTTCAACAAACTATCATACAAGTGCGCTATCTGCGCCAAACTGAGATTTACCGAGCGCAATAAAACTATTTAAAGGTTACACGGATGAGAAATTGCTATTTTTGCAGCAATGACAAACGAGAACAGTTGCTAGAAAATTTTTCTATCAAAATTGTCGTACAACGTGGCTATTTGAAAAAAACTAGGGCCGCACCACGTGCAATACAGCTATTTAAAAGTTATACGGATAACAAACGGTGGTTTTTGCACCAATGAAATACACCAACAGTAACTACAAAATTTCTGTATTCAAATTTAAGTACAAGGTGGCTCTATGAACAAAACTGGGCCGCACCAAAGTAAAAAAAACACCTATTTGAAATGTATACGGATAATAAAAGGTGGTTTTGCACCTATGAAATACACCTGCAATTACTAGCAAATTTCTGTATCCTAATGTAAGTACAAGGTGGGTCTTTGAACAAAAATGGCCTGCGCCAAAGTGAAAAACACGTAATTAAATTGTGTACTGATAATAGGTGGTTTTTGCACCTATGAAATACAACAGCAATTACTAGCAAATTTCTGTATGGTAATATAAGTACAAGATGGGTCTTTCAACAAAAATGGCCTGCGCCAAAGTGAAAAAAACCTAATTAAATTGTGTACGGATAATAAAAGGTGGTTTTTGCACCTATGAAATACACCTGCGGTGACTAGAAAAGTTCTGTATCCTATTGTAAGTACAAAGTGGGTCTTTGAACAAAACTGGGCTGCACAAAAGTGAAAAAAAACCTAATTAAATCATGTACAGATAATAAAAGGTGGGTTTTGCACCTATCAAATACACCTGCAGTTACTAGAAAAGTTCTGTATCCTAATATAAGTACAGGCTGCACAAAATACAAGGTACTATTTCACCAAAAACTGGCCAAAAACTGGTAATAAAAAGCCATTTCAATGCAGGTTCAAAGCAGTCTGGACTGCACAATATACACTCTCCTTTCAAAAGCCTTCCTGCCTGTCTGTGTTCGCCCGCACCAACCCACCCCTCGGGCGGCTGTACAGCACTAGATGCTTCTTTCAAAGTCTCGGCCTAACTAACTGAAATTCTCTAATCTACCTATGTTCTAATGTTCACAGCTAAAAGCATAGTTGTCTGTGTGAACAAAGAGAACTGTGTCGCTGAGCTGTATTGAGGAGAAAGCTGACACACGTCCTGCTCTTATGAGACACAGAGACACACTGATGCTGAACAGGAAGGGCTGTTCTATGTAAAACAAGGTCATGTGATTTTTCCATCCAATCACAACCATACACATCAGAGTCATGACGTCGCACACCCAGCTCACCCTGCTCTATTCTCTAAGCTGATTTGCTGGCCGCCAAAATGACAGTAAGTGGCAAAAATGGCGCGATAATAGATTATGCACAAATTCTCACTTAAATTATCGCGTGATCGGAAAATTCCGATCAACATAAAACCGTGGCAATTTCAACTTTGTCGATTATAATCGCTCGACACTACTTTAGACCCTTCCAAAGCCTTCACAAAAAGTGTGAACCTAAAAAGGCTGTAAAGAATGAAAATGGCTAGACAGAGCAACTACTCTCTACCCTCTGGGATCTTTCCATCCTCCTTTAAATACACCATCATAACTCCAATACTACATTAAAAAACAAAACAAACAAACAAGCCTCAACTATCTAGACCCATCCTGCACGGCTAACCTCTCTCTAATCTGTCCTACATTCTCTAAACCTTTCATTCTCTGTCCACACAACAAAGATTTCTAGTCAGATTCCACGCAGATTCGGATTTGAAATTCTCATTTAACACGAAGAGAAAACTATTCCCATTGACTTAAAAAGAAAATGTGCTGTAGTTCATATAATGCGTATTTTTGATGCGCAGTTTTCAAAATCAATGCATGGTAAAAAAACAACCAAAAAACCCTTTGAACATGCTCATTATTGGTCTGATTCCACGCAGAAAATGTGTGGAAATTTATGAGGGATGTGAAAGGGGATGGCTAAAATGCCCATGCAATCCACGCATTTGAGTACAGCATGTGGTTTTTAATGCGGATCCATGTCCAAATTCAAAATACATGAATTGGACTTTTTCTGGACTGTAATCTGCGTGTTAAACCAAATCCGAAATATGACACTAAATCCACATGCAATAGGAATGTACTTTAGTGAAAAAAATACTACTTGAAGATGCTTTGGAGAACAGGGTTTTTAATAGAAGAATCCATGTGGATTCCATGAGTACATTTTACTTGTTTTGTAAATGTCCCATTTGCAGCCAGGTTTTCACATTTTATATTCCTTGGAACATTTTCTAGCTTAAATTTAAAATAATCTCCTGACAGCTTAATCTCATGGCAAATGCTCTTCATATCCTCTTCCACATCTATTGGAAGTGTTTGACACTTAATCACCAACTTCTCCTCAGTATGCTTAGTTCCATTTGTCTTAATAGGAATGCGTCAAAAGAAATCGTGTTAATTTTTATAGAAATCTTTAGTATATTTTTTTTCTTTTCAATTTGTGGTAAAATATTAAAAATTACATATTTAGGTTTAATGTTTCCTACTCTCATCCACCAGAGGAAGCAGATGTATATGTAAACAGACATATATGGCTTGCCATGGCTGGGTAAAGACGCTTGCTGTGTAGCTCCTCTGTGTTACTCTGGAAATCCAGGCTAATCCATCCTCTCATCATGGGCAAAGCTTCCAAGAAGCGCAGGACTGCTCCCTCTACCCCTGCTGCTGCCTCCCAGGGGGATATCACCCAATATTTTAGCCGTTTTGCTGCACTCATGGCCCCGGAGGAGCCGGGCGGGGACGGTGGCAATATTCAAGATGGCCACCCTGAGCTACCCTCAAACTACCCCGCGCATGGAGCCCCTCCTGCCTCCTAGGACTTACCGTCCACAAGATCGGGACACCGCAGAGGAGATTTCGGCACTGCTGCCTCCACCAACTCCACTCCGGTGATCACCCCTGCAGCCCTTGCCGTTACATCTCCCGCGTGTTCTCCCGGACGCTGGGGAAGCCTCTGCGTCGGCTGCCACCGCACCCGAACCCGCCGCTCCAATGGACCTGTGCCGCTCCTCGGCGCTCCCTCGGATGTCTGCGCCGGCTGGACCCGCTTCTGTAAACGCCGCTACCACGGATCCGCGGCGCTCCTCGGCGCCCCCTCGGGAGACTGCAGCGGCTGGCTCCGCTCCCGGACCTGCTTCATTTCTCGGCGCACTCAAAGGTGTCCGCAACAGTTCCTGGCGCCCGGCTGCAACCTGCGCTCCTGAGCCCTGCTCTGTCGCAGGGAGACCTCACTCCGCCGGACCAACGACGCTGCGGGGATCACGGTGCGGCCTCACAGCAGGGGAGCCCTTGTGCAGTGGATCTCTGTCAGCAGGCTGAACCCCACGCTGCTGGCAAGGACAGCCTGGCTGTGGACTCCAAGGGACCTCAGGTACCGGGTTTTGGGGGGTCCCAAGTGACTGTGGCTTTGGTGCACCATGCGCCCTCCCTCTCTCCCTCTGCATCTGCGGACTCTGATATCCCACGGTCCTCTCCTCTGCCCCCACCAGCAGGGGTATACCTGCAGCAATCTCCTGCCAGATGCAATGACTCCCCCATCCGTGGGGCTAGTCCCCTGAGCCCTCGTGCAGCTACTCCCATCAGGGACTCTGGGTCACCTAGGCGCCGGCTGCCTGAGCTCCCACAGGCTTCTACCACTCTGCATGGCTCACAATGGGCCCCAGATTGTTCTGCTGGGACAACCCCCCATGATGATAATGGGAACCCATCACATTTGGGCCAGTCTGCATCACTCTCTCGGTCCCCGCCGCAATCTACCTACTTCCTGCTTCATCGCCTGCTACGGTGGATTCCGGCTCTGGAGACCCTCTGGGCCTGCCTGGGCAGATGCCCACCTCCCCGAGGCCAGTCTCCCCATCCTGGTCCACTGGCTCTTCCTGGAATGTCCTGTCCCCGCATGGCGTTCCCTGCTGCCAACACCAGGTTCTGGAATCTTCCTCTCCTGCCTCCAATTTTACGCTGCCGAATGCTCCTGACCGGTCAGAGGGAGCTTGCAATAACTCCCCGTGGCTGACAAGCACAGACCGTCACAGCAGATCTGGCGATGCCTCTCCATTGCGTCTACAAGGCACATGTCCTTCTTCACCTTCCTCCTCGGGGGCACGCCAGGTACATCCTCTCTCTTCCTCACCAAGTGCCTCTACTCGACTGGTGACCCTGGCCGATCTTCAACAGCTTACTCAAGACTTGCCTACGAGGCAAGATATTTCTTCTATGGCTAGGCACTTGCTCGTGGAGTGTAGGAAAGACTTTGCTCAGTTTCGCTCGGATCTTTATACAGTGTCAACTAAAGTTGACTGTCTTCAACAGGCCCAGGAGTGCTCATCTACCTCTCTCTCTGCCCTTCAAGAAGTAGTTCAGCAGCACACGTCTCAACTTTTCCACCTGCAGCAGTATCTGGACGATATCGAGAACAGGGAGAAGCGTAACAACTTACGGATCCGTGGCCTCCCTGAATCGGTTCCCTCTTCTAAGCTCTATTCGACGGTGTCTGCCATTTTCAACGATATATTGGACCGTCAACCCAATACCCATATTGAATTGGATAGGGTCCATAGTGCCATTCGTCCTCCTAGTCAAGATGTTCAGCATACTAGGGACGTGATTTGCCGTGTACACTTCTTCTTGCTCAAGGAGGAAATAATGAATCGGGTTCCGAAAGGTCGCTCTCCGGTCTACAAGTACTCCACTCTTCAAATCTACCCGGATCTGTCTCGTCATACTATCGCCCAACGATCTATGCTACGACCTATCCTTACCGTGCTGAAATAGAGGAACATAGCGTATAGATGGGGCTTCCCATTCGCCCTCATCGCACGATCAGATCGCTCCTACACCATACGCTCTCCTGAGGATATCCCCTCTTTCTTGCAGGACTTGCAAATTGCTGATGTGTCTGTCGGACTGGCCCACCCTCTCCTCCCCAATTGCCAGGAGGCCTACTGACCGACCCCTAGATGCGGGGCCTCGTCTGCCTGAATCAGGTTTCCCCCCCAGAAAATCCCGACAGAGGGGGAACCGATCTAGGAAAACCTACTTGATTTCCGCAGCTGCACCTTCTCAGGACTCTCGGGCAGATACATGAGACCCTTCTACCACAGGCTGTTACTGGATCTTTCTGTTATGACGGGACTGTCATTTTTTTAGGCTGGGTTATCTAATTACTTGACGTAATGTATCTCATTGCCTAACCCTGCTATGTGACGTATTGCATGCTGTTTTTTTTTTCTTGGATGTTTTTGCCTATGTTATTCTTTTCATTCGTTTTCACTTCTTAGCCTGGTCATTCCTCTTCATCAGTACTGGTCATGATGCCTTAGGAGCTTGCTGACCTATGCCTGTCCTCTTCGTTCCCCAAATAGGGTGGGATTCCCCCTCCAGATGGTTTCAGGCTTGGGGATTTCCCTGGTTTACAGATTTTATGTGGATGTTTTTAGCAGGGGCCTCTTTTTTCCCCTGCTTGTTTAGTTCTGACATTCTCCCCTCCCCCCCCCCCCAAACATTTTTTTTTCCTTCTCTTGTCCGTCGGGTCTCTGGGGTGGGTAGAGCACATCATTGCTTACCTACCCTGTTAAATGGGTGACCTTCATGTAGCCTCTTTTAATGTCAAGGGCCCAAATGCCCCCATGAAATGCTCTAAGATTTTGTATCACTTCCACAAGAAGCGAGTTCATATAGCTTGCTTCCAAGAGACTCACTTTAAAACTAATCACGCCCCTTCCATCAAAAATAGGTATTACTCTGAATGGTTTTTGGCCAATTACCCCTCCTCCAACAGCAGAGGAGTAGCTATCGCCTTACACAAGTCTTTGCCGCATCAGGTGCTTGACTGCACTACCGATGCTGAAGCCAGGTATGTGTAACGTCTATGCCCCTAACCAGGACCAGGTATCGTTTCTGCTAGAAATCTTAGATTCCCTGAACTCTAAGACGAGAGGGACTGTCTTTTTTTTTTGTGGGGATCTCAATATGACGTTGGATCCGACTCTTGATATCTCCACTGGTCGTTCAACTCTTTCCTATTCTGCTATCAAAAAAGTGAAGAAGTCCCTTCTTCGCTTTCAGCTTTGTGACGGCTGGCGACTCCAACAACCCTCGGACAGGGACTACAGTTTCTTCTCCACGCCCCATAATACATATAGTCGAATTGACTATATCCTTGTCCAGCATTGTGCCCTCTCCTGGTTGCGAAACACTTCTATTGGGAATATACTATGGTCAGACCATGCCCCTATCTTTGCCTCGTTTCTCCTTCCCTCTCTGGCTGCCCGGCAGGGGACTTGGAGACTGAACGAATCTCTGCTTACTGACACTGTTTGCTTGGCTGACTTACGTCAGGCTACCGAGCACTTTGTTTCCGACTATGGGAGGGACACGACTGCTTCTACGGTCAAATGGGAGGCTCTCAAATGCGTCCTAAGAGGTGTTCTGATTAAACATGGTAGCCGCCTGAAGAAGGCTAGGACCGCCGCCGTCACTAAAGCTCTACAGAAAGTAGCGTCACTTGAACTCCTCCATAAGCAGGCTCAGGAGTTGTTGGTGGCTAGGTTGGATGCACGCCTTCTTTTAGAGTCCTCATGGGGTAGATATCTCCAAGTTTGCCGCAGCAAATTCTATGAGTTTGGGAATAAGAGTGGCAGACTCCTGGGGAGGGCCTCCAGAGATAAAATGGCTGTGTCCTTCATCCCCAGTATAAAATCCCATACTGGAAAGTTGGTACATACTACACCTGAAATCGCTAAGGAATTTACCTCCTACTATTCTAAGCTTTACCAGCTACCATCCAACCCTCGGCCGTCTCCCCATACCGGGCACAAATCCCCCTCATCTACTAAAATTCTGTCTGAGGGCTCGATTCTGGCATTAGAAGCTCCATTCTCGGCTGAAGAATGGAAGCTTGCAGTGGATAGTCTCCCCAACGGAAAAAGCCCAGGCCCGGACGGTTATACTCCACAGTTTTTTTAAGACCTTGCTGCCGGTCCTTTCTCCAATCCTGCTCACGGTCTTTAACGATGTCTCAATTTCTACCCCTTTTCATAAGATCTCCTCTGAGGCACATATCTGTGATCCCGAAGAAAGGAAAGGACCCCCTGTCCTGTGGAAGTTACCAGCCCATCTCACTCCTGAATGTGGACCTTAAGGTTAACGCCAAAATGTTGGCAAACCATCTGAATCCCCATCTACCTACTCTTATTCACCCCGACCAGGTGGGCTTTGTTCCGGGCAGGGAATCCCGGGACAATACGCTTAAGACCTTAGACAATGCAATATGCCCGTACCCACGGGATCCCCTTGATGGCCCTGTCGCTCGACGCTGAAAAAGCCTTTGACAGGATCTCTTGGGAATCTGTTTTAGCCACCCTTGCACGTATCAGTCTAGGCCCGCTTTTTACGTCCAAAATTCTTGCACTATACCGTTGTCCGTCCGCGAGGGTTAGAATCAATGGAACTCTGTCAGATCCCTTTCTTATTCGCAACAGTACCAGACATGGATGCCCACTCTCCCCGCTATTATATATTTTAATTATGGAACACTTGCTGGACACTGTGCGCTCCAACCCGGACATCAAGGGCATCACAATTGGTGGTCATGAGTTCAAGTGCTCGGCTTTCGCCGATGATCTCCTGATTTATTTACGAGATCTGCTTATCTCTCTTCCTTCCCTGATGTCCGAGCTGTCGCGATTCAGTGCCTGGTCTAATTTTAAAATTAATTATGCGAAATCTGAGGCCCTAAACATCAACATAGATCCTGCCGTTCTGGAGGTCCTTAAGGGGAAATTCTCCTTTTCATGGCCGTCCGAGGGCATTTCATACCTGGGGATCCATATTCCTGCTGACCCTTCCAAATTATTTGACTCCAACTTCTCTCCTTTATTTACCAAAATATCCCATTTGCTCAGAGACTGGTCCCGTAAAGACTTCTCTTGGTTTGGCAGGATGAACATCTTAAAGATGTCCATCCTTGCCAAATTCTTGTATCTTCCTCAGACGATCCCTATTTTTATCCCAAATGCTTACTGGCTTAAGATCCACCGTTGTTTTAGTGATTTCATATGGTGCTCGCGCCGTCCTAGAATTCGACGAGACCTGTTATCTAAACCTAAAACGGCTGGTGGAGTTGGCCTTCCTGATTGCAGGCTCTATTATTTAGCAACGGCCTATGCGAGGTTTATTGACTTGTTTCATAGCCCGCAGGAGAAGCTTTGGGTATACATTGCACAGGCCTGGTATCCGCAATCTCTAATCTCCCTTCTGTGGACACCCGGGGACATCCTTGTTGATCCGTCTAGGATGTCTTTCAGTGCAGCCCATACCTTAACAATCGTTAGACGCGCTAAACCCTCCGAAACCCTGCTAGATTTAAAAGGCCCGCTATTTCCGGTGTCCGATAATCAGCTGTTCCCTGCTGGGTCGTCTGGGAACTCATTTCTTGGAAGCTCCAAAACGCATCCTCTCCTTGCTATCCATATTCATGATAAGGGCAATTTGCTCCCCCTAGCGGATCTTTTACAGACAGGTCATTCGACCCCTAGACATTTATTTCAATACATTCAGCTTAAACATTTTTTTGCCACTGTCATCAAACTTAATTTTAACAGGGCCTTAACCCCTGCAGAAAGGCTGTGTCTGTCCTCATGTCCCTAGGCATCTAATCTCCCAGATTTATCTGTGGCTCCTTTCCCCCACTGACCACCCCCTCCCGTCCTACTGTACAGCTTGGGAAAAGGAGATCTAGAAGATTTTCACCCCTGACCAATGGAAACGTTGTTTCTATCTTACCCACAAAGCAGTCATCGCCAGTAAATCCCAGGAAACCTGCTACAAAATTCTTTCTAGGTAGTACCGGGTGCCGGTTCTTTTACACAAATGGTATCCCTCCGTCCCAGACGTTTGCTGGCGATGTAATAAAGAGCCTGGCACCATGGTCCATATATGGTGGGGATGCGCGGCCCTTAGGAAGTTTTGGGACACTGTTCTTCAGGCCATTAAAGATTACTTGGGGGTTAAGGTACCAAACCTTCCAGAAGCAGTGCTTCTATTCATGTTCTGTTTCTCACAATCCACCTATAAAAAGTCTTTGATTAGGCACCTTCTCCAGGCAGCCAAAACTGTAATTCCGAGGCACTGGCGCCAGACCTCACCCCCCTCTGTGATGGAATGGATTGGGGAGGTTTCCTTTCTCTACCGCATGGAGGAGCTCATGGCGCGCTCCCCTGAGGAGGCTTCTGGGTTCCTTCGTACGTGGAGCCCGTGGGTCCTCTACCAAGACACTCAAGCATTTAGGGCCCTCGGGTCAGGATGGGGTCCTTGACATTGACCTTTCCTTGTGCTATATATCTTTCTCACTGCTGCCCCTCTCCCCGCCTGGGACCCGAGGGACCCTCCCCCCCCTCTTTTTTTTCCCCTTTTCTCCCCTATTCATGATGTTTCATTTTGTGGTCTGACCACTCACTATGTTCACTTATTTGTTAAAAATGTTTAATAAACACTAAGTTTAAAAAAAACAGAGACATATACACACACATACTGACAAATACATACACAGCCACACAATATATATAAGCATTAAGTAACGGAGGTGATGAGTCTTCACTCATAAATGGTGAATAATACAACCGTGACAGTTTAGGTGACATGTAGGTTATGGACCTTTCTCGAACATGTCACACAATGATGAAGTGGTAGTATTAGAAAATGTCGTAGCCTAGAAGGAGAGAGGCGCCATCTCCTTAACCCCTTAACGACCTAGGACGTATGCAGACATCCAGGTCGTTTGGGGGTTAACGCACCTGAACGTATACATATGTCCTAAGGATCGCGCGATCGCCGCGGTATGTCAGCTTTATATTACAGCTGACATCCCGCAGCGTCAGCCCCGACCCGAGATCGCTCCGGGGAGGGACGGTTAACCCCTTAATTATAGCGACCGATGGGTCGCAATAACTAAGGGAGACGCAGGAGGAGATCGCTCCTCCTGCGTCTCTGTCGGCGACAGCAGCGCACGATCGTGCGGCTGCTGTGTGCTGAGAGACAGCACGGAAGGCAGAATGCCTTCCCGGGTTGTCTTGTGACATCACGATGCCCGGCTGTGCCCTGTGGGCATGGCCCGGCATCGTGACTGACAGTTGCCATAGGAACCAGTACACAGCAACAAGCTGTGTAGTGATTCCTATTGAATCAGGGATCTAAAGATCACTCATTCAAATCCCCTATGGGAAAAAGTTAAAAAAGTGAAAAGTGAAAAATCAGTAAAACACAAACATGAAAAATAAAATAAAAAACACGTACACTGCCCTTTTCCCCTTTACAAACGCCAATCACCCCAAAAGAGATAAAAAATAAATAAAGTACCCATATTTGGTATCGCCGCGTGTGTAACGACCTGCCCTATTAATCTGTCATGTTAATTTACCCGTACGGCAAACGGCGTAAAAAAGACAAAAAAAACACAATCGCAGAATTGCGATTTTTGTTCATCCCACAGCACATAAAATGGAATAAAAAGCGTTCAAAAACGCTTATAAACGCCAACGTTGTACCAATTAAAACATCAGTTCATCCCGCAAAAAAAAAGTCCTTACACAGCTCTGTATACGGAAAAATAAAAAGTTATGGCTCTCAGAAAATAGGCATGCATAAATATTCTTTTACACACTAAAAACACTTTTTTTTTTTTTTTTTAAAGTGCTTCAACATAAAAAAAAACTATATGAATTGGGCATCGCCGTAATCGTATCGATCCATAGAGTAAAACTAACTTGTCATGGATACTGCACGGTGAGCGATGTTAAAAATAAAAATAAAAAAACACTACTAGGATTGAGGTATTTTCTTCACCCTGCCTTCCAAAAAACGGATTTAAAACTGATCAAAAAGTCTTGTCCCCCCAAAAATTATACCAATAAAAACGTCATCTCATCCCGCAAAAAACAAGCCTGGTTCCGTACACAGAAAAATATAAAAGTTATGGCTCTCAGACTATGGCGATGCAAAAACGTGTTTCCTTGTTGAATAAAAGTGTTTTTATTGTATAAAAGCAGTAAAAAAAAATATACAAATTGGGTATCGCTGTAATCGTATCGACCAGCTGAGTAAAGCTAGCATGTCATATATAACGCAGAGTGACAGCTATAAAAAAAAAAAAAAAAAAAAAACACTACCAGGATTGCTGTATTTTGTTAAAAATGCCTCACAAAAACCTTAATAAAAAGTGAACAAAGCGTCATATGCACCCCATAATGGTATCAATAAAAGCATAAATTTAGGCGGCAAAAAAGCAAGGCCCTACACAGCTCTGCACATAGCAAAATAAAAAAGTTATGGCTGTCAGAATAGGACAACATAAAAACGCATTTTTTTTATAGATCTATTTATATTGTGTATAAGTAATAAAACATGAAAAACTATATAAGGACTTCCGGGGGCGGGATGCATGATGGCGGCCGCGTTTTAGGAGAGCTCCGCCACACTCCCGAGCACATCGGCTAGCATCCACGCCGGATTCTCTTTTCTAGCCAAGAAAACCACCCCGTTCAACAGCACAGCTCAAGACGCACTGGAGAAGCCCTCCATTGTCAGCCCCGGTCGTACAGAGGTGGATTCATCTCGCACCCATTAACTGCCAGGGACCGGCTACAATGGGCAGCTACAGGCCGCGCCTCATAGCACAGCCTCATAGCACAGCGCTGATAGAAGCTGGGCACAAAGACCGGACGGAGGGTGCCAAACACACATTGCGGGAATAACACCCTGGACAGGCAACGCGCCCAATCGTGACACCGCTATACCGGGAGGAGCGGAGAGGAGAAGCGGCTGTTCCCGTGACCGCCGGTGAATCTGCCCACCTGCTGCTGAGTGAAGAAGCACCGGGCTTCACAAGACTGACAGACCTCAAGCTTCGGCAAAGGCAACGGAGGCCAACGGGACTCTAGCTCCACAGGCTAGAGGCGCACACATCGCAGCAGACCCAGCCGGAGCCGCAGCGCCAGATCACCTCTCTGTCTCAGTGAGGTCGGGCAACGGACAAAGATCTACCGCAAACACACAGAGATCCTCAAACAGCAGCAGAGGTAAGAGCGTTCCAAGGGGGGGAATATTGACTGGCCCTGAGTGCAGAAGGCTACCTGCTAACTAGATCACCCCTCCACCCGCAGCGCACCTAGGGCGGGAAAACTACCCGCCATCTTCCCTAACGGCTGCGACCATCTTGGGGCTAGTGGCGGGAAAGTGCGCCATCTTACTCCTCTTCAGATCACATAACAGCCTCACTGAGATAATACGCTCGGCTCCCACAAGCAGAGGCGGACTCTCATAAGCCACCCTCCGGAGTTTACAGCATTAACATAGATCTGCTTTTGTACCCTGAACATAACGGCACCTGGACTTGAGGGGCCCAACCCTGTACTAACAACCTCACAACCCATAAGTGACCCTTTCCACCTTATCTCAAAAGGGGGACATAGATTGCCACGATCTAAACAAGGAGATCTCCGCTCATTATCTCATAACTAGGACATATTTCAGACAGGCACCGTTTGTCCTCTCTACATGAGGATAACCTTTACTCTCCACAAATCACAGATAGTGATAACTCTCATAACTCTTACCTGTATTGAAGTACATTATCAACATCAAACTTAACTAATTGATATATAAATACTACAACACTGCCACCTGTTGGATACCATAGCTACCTACTGTTATCCCTCAAATCTATTCTACTCTCTTGAGTCCCATGCGCTTTGGTAATTCAATTTATTAAATTCTGCCTGCAAAAGAGACATACTCTCAACTGGGCTAATACCACCACCTACTGGACATTATAATAATTACACGGCTCCTTACATACAAACCACGTTCTAAGCACGGAATCCACACTTCCCGAGCTCAACATCTCAGGACAAACTCCATCTAGCCCTCATAGACTGCACTGCGACTCAGTTGACTCCTCTTAGCTACTGGGGGACGGAGGGAGTCCTTTGAGAAGCGACCTTACTCGTTCACTGGTTCAATGAACCACTAATCTCCTTCAAAGCCATCTCCTGGCCAATCATCTGCCATCTCTCTCATTCTATAATCTGTGCATCTACAGATCATGGACAAATACCTCCGATCACATTCACAATCCTCGCTACAAAATAAGGCTAAAAATACCTACACCCCGGGATCTGCAAGATCAACAGCGACCAAAAATACCCAGTCCCAGGTCAAACGTCAAAACAAGAATATGGAACCCCCAGTCTCATCAGGAGAGTCATCTCAAATACTTCTGTCAGGAAATAATATTACGCCACCCAATCTATCTCCTGCTGCAAGCCCACCTACACAACCGGACTTTGCAACTGATTGTGCGCTGTCGCCCAAGAGGTATCCAGACTCCTAACGCCATACTTTGATCGCCGAATTGATATAATTCAAGCATCAATAAACACAGCACTCAGTCAGATAACGGAGAACGCCCAAAAAATAGGGGAACTAGAAACAAGAGTATCCACATGAGAAGACGCCATCCAAGAAAATGAAAGAGGAGTCACCCAATGTCAGAACGCAGAAATTATCTTCCGAGACAAACTCGAAGACCTGGAGAACAGGGAAAGGAGGAATAACCTTAGTTTTGTGGGGATCCCTGAATCGGTCACCAATGACCAACTCCAGATGTACCTAGTGAAAGGCCTGGCCACGGCCCTGAACCTTGATCTACCACATGACCCCCCTTTTAATTGAACGAGTCCATCGCAACGGACCACCCAAGGTTGAGAGATGGCAGACCTCGTCAGGTCATTGGCCACTACGCGAACTGGACCATTAAGGAAAGAGTCTTAAAAGCATACCGCGCTAATCGGTCTCTCAAAGTGAATGAAGCACCTATACTTCTGTTCCAAGATTTTTCCTCGACAGTTACTGCAAAACGCAAGGCATTCACGCCATTGTGCCGCCTCCTGTTAGAAAAACCGATCAGATTCCAACTGCAATATTCAGCACGCCTGAAAGTAACGGTGGAGGGACGGGCCCGTACATATGAAGACCCAGAAGAAGCAAGACGACACACTTTTCCGCAAAACCCAGACTAAACATGCCTACACATATCATCTGTTTACAATGCCAGAGAGAGTCAAAACTTGAATTATGTTAGCGTTCCTTATGTACTGTGCTATTGTTTGGCAAGGTTTTAGCTTAACTTTTAGGTTCTTGCTGCTGTATCTCTTGATGTTAACCCCTGTGTTTTCCCTTCAGTGTACCTCCCCCCCTTCCCGTGGCCTGGACGTTCGGCACCCTGGGAACCGCTCACATGGAGGCTCTCCCCGCTCGCTGGGACGGTGGACCCTCCAAGCTAAGATCTAGGCTGGTGGAGTTCATCCGGATACCAGACGGGATAGGATGAGTACCTTCTCCACTATTTTGCAGCCACACCCACAAAGCTCACCCAATCTAAACATACTTAGTTGGAACGTTGCAGGCTTAAATACCCCGATCAAAAGATGAAAAACCTTGTGCCACATTAAGAAACTACGCCCCCAAAGTATCTTCCTACAGGAAACCCATTGGAAGGTAGGGGACCCGAACTACTTAAAGACCCCATGGATTGGAGAGCAGTACTCAGCTCCCTACACGTCCAAGACGAGATGAGTAGCGATCTTATCTCACACATCCTTGGCCCCAATAGTACACGAAACACATGCCGACCCACAAGGCAGGTTTCTGCTGTTAGATGTCACCTTCGACAACACCCGATACTCGCTACTTAACCTATATGCACCTAACCTCCAAAACGCAAACTTTTATGCCGAACTGTATAACTTCTTATTAGAGAGACGCCTACATAATTATTGGAGGTGACTTCAACATCACCATCACTCCTGAAATAGATCGAACTTCAGGGACAACCCAAGACACGCGTTCGCTTCAGGCACTGTTGAGCATCATAGATCATTTTTGTCTCTGTGACCCATGGCGGGATTTTACTTTCTACTCACATGTGCATAATAGCCATTCAAGGATCGACTTTTTCCTGATCTCTTCTGGCCTTTTTCCGCGGGTGGCAGAGACAAAGATTGACAACATAATAATCTCGGATCACGCACCGATCAGATTAACTCTTACACGTGACACGGCTATACCTTTCGTGCGCAAATGGCGCTTCCCATCTTATCTCCAACATTCCGACGATTTCAAACAATAACTGCTGACTAATTGGTCCAACTTTGTAGATGACAATGTGGACCATTTGTCTGATCCATCTTTATTCTGGCACACCTCCAAAGAGGTCCTTCGAGGACACATCATCTCATACCTAAAACTCCACAGCAGGGAATCTAGGAAAAAATACAATACTCTAAACTCGGAACTCACGGCAGCATACCGGAACTATGTAATTAACCCCTCAGAGGCCACGAAAGCAGTATATCAGGAAACAAAACAGCTAATGGAAACATAACTGCAGGGACAAGCGAAATGGGGCATAGAAGCGATCAAAAATAGATATTTTAGATGGAGTAATAAGGCTGGGTCCCTATTGGCTAGAACTCAAAAACCTGCATCCGCTAAACGCTATATACACTCATTGAAAGATCCCATCTCTCAAACCGTGACTCATAATCCTACTTCTATCCAAACTATTTTCACCAACTATTTCAAAGACTTTTATAAGGCCTCCCCATATGAGTCTGAAAACACTTGGAAATTCCTAGACAACCTTTCTCTGCCGAAACTGCCAACGGACTTCAGGGAAGTCTTAGAGGCAGAATTAACGGACACAGAGGTGGCATCTGCCATAAAGACTCTTCTGGCTAATAAAACCCCAGGCCCGAATGGCCTTTCGGCAGAATATTATAAGACACTCACCTCACAAATTACTCCACACCTCACAAATTACTTAAAGGGGATATATAAGGGCCAATACATCTCGACAGAATTTCTGTCTTCAGAGACAATCCTGATCTTGAAGCCCGCAGGGACCCCGATTTAGTGCAATCATACAGACCAATCTCACTTTTAAACCAAGATTACAAGATACTCTCCAAGATCTTGGCTAATAGATTACAAGACATGCTAGGCCCATTATCATCACCATCACAATTAGGTTTTCTCAAAAACCGTCATTTTCCACTGGAATAAGAAGGGGATTGCTTCCACCATTATTTCTATAGATATAAGGCTCTCCCTGTAATAGGGGGTTCCACCCAAATTGAGAAGAAAGGGAGTTATTCCCTTTCAAAGCAGGGTTAAATGTAGGGTAGAGATCAGTTTTTAATAGTGTTATAAGGTAAGATTTGATATATAAAAGTTAGTTTTAGTGTTTAATAATAAAAGACTGATAGAGTTAGTTTGCATCAAAATAGAAATATAGTGCTTCCACCATTAGCCCCCAACAACACCCCCCCGCCCAAAAACTAGCTCCTTAGTCTAGACGCAGTAAAAGGCGTTAAACTCTGGGTTTTCCCTGGAGTTTCTGGCCACCACTCTCAGACACACAGGATTTGGCAATCAATTCTTGACCTTCCTTCAGACATGCCAGTCTCATAGTTATACCCTGTTGAATATTAATAATCTTCCACTGTACCACATCCCTATAAGTAGAGGTACAAGACAGGGCTGCCCCCTATCTCCGCTCCTCTTTAACTTATCCATCAAGCCCCTAATACGACACTAAGAAACAATTACACCCTTTGAAGGGATACACATTGGTGCAAGGCAGATAAAACTATCAGCCTTCGCGGATGATATCCTGCTATATATCACCGACCCGGAACAGGCCCTACCGGGTATCCTAGATGATCTTAGATCCTATGGCTCCCTGTCGGGCTTCAAGATAAACGAGGACAAGTCGGAGGCTATGCTTCTAATGGCTTTGCTAATCCCAACTGGGCAAGCGTGTTATCCATTTACCTGGCGACCGGAACGCCTTACATATTTAGGAGTCCAAATTCCGAGAAACAGCGCCCTGATTTACAAATACAGCATTCTCCCCTTTATAACGGAGACAGAACGAATGTTCTCTACATGGCGAGGTCTCACTCTGTCACCATTGGGAAGGGAAAACCTACTGAAAATAGTCATATTCCCTAAATTACTCTATTTACTCCAATCCTTACCACTGTATCTCAAACCCAGGGAGTTAAGGCTAATCAACAAACTATTCACCTCCTTCATTTGGAACAATCACAAACCAAACACAAATTTACAAATCCTAATCCAACATCGATCAAATGGAGGAATAAACTTTCCACACATACACAAATACAACTTAGCCTCCCAACTCCGGATAGTGGGGGACTGGCTTACAGGTGCCCGAACATTTACGGACATTACGTTAGATCAACAATTTATCACTGGCACCTCCTTGATCAGCCTCCTGCACCTCCCATATACTTCTCTCCCCGCAAACATACTACAGAACCCAATGATAATGGCAACATGGTGCGCGTGGACCAAAGCCAGGATAATACTTAAACTAAACCCCAAACAGTCCTTGCTTCTGCCCTTTTTGCGCAATCCCAGTTTCCATGAAAGCAAACCTCCAGAGAGGTTCAAAGCCTGGTATACACAAGGTGTTCGCAGAATAGCAGATATGATAGACAGACTAGACGCCCCTATCTTTTTAATGAAATACAACTAGAGTTCCCGATTCTTGGTCCACATCCCTTCCACTATCTCCAGGCCTGTAGCTATGCACAGAAGAACTAGGAGAGGAAGATTGGAACGACCCGTTCCTCAAAATAACACAGGCCTCGCAACATACAAAAGGTATAATAACCAAGTTTTACAATCTACTCCGCATCCCATTGAACTATACTAAACTAAAGGGGGGCATATCATACTGGGTCGATAAACTGAAACCCCTAAAGATAAATTCTTCGGCGGCAAAATATTTACCATCCATGACATACTGGGAGATGGCGTTTAAAATCACACATAGGTCCTATGTCTCCCCATATCGAGGGTACATGATTGGACAGTCTAACAGTCACATCTGTTTGAAATGTAAGGCTCCACAGGCAGACTTGCTACACTGCCTATGGCTCTGCCCAAGAATCCAGACCTTCTGGCTAAATGTCCGATCATTCACCCTCAGACACCTCCTACCATATTGCCCGAACTGTGACATTTGGGCTCTCTTTAGTATCCTCCCGGAGGACTATGTATCATACTCAAACACACAAGGTACTCCTGTTTTATATAGCGGCAGCGGCAAGAAAGGCAATCTTGCAATGCTGGATACAGCCCAATCCACCAACCATAAAATTATTCCTGGAGAAATTGTCACATATTTTCCGTATGGACTGGGTGGAAACAGCCACACGTAAAGAACAAAAAGCACAAAACTTTTTCCAAATTTGGACAAAATTTATTCTACTTCTTCCCACACACATACAAGACAAGATTAAAACATTTATAATGTGGTACTTAACAAATAATCCATTGAATGCAATAGATGAGCAAACAGGGTGATGCTGCACAATCATGGGTTCAATCTGGGTGTGCTGGATGTCCGGGCAGCGGGTGGATCTTCTCATGTTCGTCTTCCCTCTTCCCCTTCCCCCAATCCTAAGTATAGTTTGTAAATGGTATGCCTTCTTTTTCACACTATGACAGACATGAGTAGAATACAGGTGTATATGGGGGCGTATTGGAAGAACCTATACGGACAACCAAAAAATGAAAAAATGCCCCAGTTTCGTGCTGCACACAAATTTAAGATAGAAACTTCTTCCTCCCACCAGGGGGGCACCCACATAGTGTGTCAAAAAGAAAACTCCGGTGTAACTTGAAAGGGACCTGTGTACCTACAACAGAACACTGTTACAGTTCCCATCCCATGGGACACAGGAAAGTACAAGTTCACTGGCAATACACGAGCTCAGGCTTAGAGACAATGTTATGGTGGTCTGCCAGCTTAATATGCCAACCCTTTCCCTTCCCGGACAACAAGTCCCAGGAATGGGCTAGTGATAGGATATTACATACTGTATGGAAGGTCCTCAGATGCTCATAAGTTAATGTCACCATCTCTACTCATATTTGATCGTTTCGTGCAATGTGCATGTCATTTTGTGTTGGAAAATTTTAAAATTTTTTAATAAAAACACTTTTGAAAAAAAAAAAAAAACTATATAAAATCTACATCATTGTAATTGTACCGACCTCCATAGTAAAGTTATCCTGTCATTTACACTGCACAGTGAACGCTGTAAAATTGAAACCCAAAAAACAATGACGGAACTGCGTTTTCTCCCCCATTTTCATGGCCCAATGCTAAAAAAACTACGGAACACCTGTGTGCCAAAAATGCACAATACACCCCTAGGGAGAGCGAGAAGGGGGAAAAAGCCAAAAAGAGGAGAACAGAGGAGAGCTGCCCATTACGACTACAAATGGACATATCTCACACAGTGTCCATCTCGGGGATCAACGATTAGGGTGCCTCTTGGGTGGAGAATGCTCTGGGCTGCCTGGATGACGTCGAGATCTTTGAGGTTTAGGCGTTCAGACGAAGAGGGATGGTTCTGTGATCTTGAAGACGACCCTTGGAGAGGAATGGGATCCATCATCGTTGCCGCTTTCCAATCAGGAAGATCTACTTCAGGAAAGTCGGTGCAGAGAGAAAAGCCGGGAGGTCCGACAGAACGAAAGAACAGAGATTTGTCTTTGTAGTGCACTCGGATCGCAAACTGGTAGCCCCACCTGTATAGGATGCCTCTGGCTTGCAACATCACCAAGACTGGTTTGACCGCTACTCGCATGCGTAGAGTCCTTCTGAACAGATCTGGGAAGAGGCTCAGATTTGTTCCTTCAAAGATCACATTTTACATAATGCGGGCCTTCCTCAATCTCTTCCTTAAGTATGAAGTGATTTATTCTGCATATGATGTCCCGAGGTCGCCCAGATCTCGACTCTGTGGTCGGAGCGCCGAATGGGTGCGGTCAAACAATCACAGTCCCCTCTGGCCTGCCCAATTTGTGGTTGAATACTTTTGTTAGGGGTTAGTATCAGATCCGCTACTTTAACTGTTTCTGGCAGAGCCCGAAACCTTTTGTGAAGGGAAACATTTTCTGATGCTTTTCTAAGTTTGTGGTGCAAAACATTATTACACATATAAGCTTAGCTGAACAGCAGATATACTCTAAGATGGCGCCTGCTTCCTGGACCACTCCCCACTATGTGGCAGCATGGAGCTGGGTGGAAACCATTACCATATCTGGGGAACCAATCAACTAGTGCCACATTCCTGAAGAATGCAAGAAACAAAGGAACTTAACCACGCCCCCCGATACCAATTTGTAAAGTCCATCGTATTGTAATAAAGGGATTCATTCTGGGCGTGCTTCACACTGAGGAGTAGAGGTCATACCAGCTTTTGTTTTGGTGTCATTTCTTCACGCCGGCACTCAGTGTTCAATTTGGACAGAAGTAGTCATGCGGTGTACCTCTGAACCCCAACACTTTCGTTTTGATTCTCTAAATTGTCTATGTGGTTGACAGGATAAGTGTATTGATCATGTTGCTCAGCGATAGAAGATTGCAGGGTGGAGACCGTAGCACCTCTGGATGCTTAGACGTCCTCTAATTTTTGGACCCTCTCTTGTAGGACATTAATATCTGATAGTAGAAAGGGAGCTTCTGTTAGAATAAACCTGTGACTGTCTATTACAAACTAAAAGCTAGGGAATAAAACTTAAGGGCCAGAGCGCTATAAGGAAATAGGCACTGTAAATTACATGCGCTAGATTATGAAATATTTATTAGAACTACATTACGCGTTTCACGGGTACCTTCACGCTTCCGTGAAATGCGTAATGTAGTTCTAATAAATATTTCAGAATCTAGCGCATGTAATTTACAGTGCCTATTTCCTTATAGCGCTCTGGCCCTTAAGTTTTATTACCTAGCTTTTAGTTTGTAATAGACCGTCACAGGTTTATTCTAACAGAAGCTCCCTTTCTACGGTTACTTTGGCGTCCTCGTGTGAGCCGCAGGCGGGACATGGGACCTGGAGCAGCTTATCCCCTGATCGGAGGACCCTCGATTGTAAACGCTAATGCGAGCTGTACCGTTAAGTGCAGCAGAAATAGGTGAGCACTTGACGGATATTTTCATACTATTTGTGCTCTTGGCGAAGTACCCGATCTGCGCTTCTTTTTATTTGCAGCTTCAGCTACTCTACGTCCATTTTGAAAGAAGAGTATTCTATTGTTGACATTAATATCTGATTTTACAGGTAACAGATCCTGCCTCCATGCTTGCTGAAGTTCGCGAGCCAATTGTTTCATTTCGAATTTGGAGGGGATCAGAGATAAGAGAGCACGTAGTTTCGGGTGAGCTGCCAACGTGCTGATCACATCCCAAGGAGGGAGAAGACCCGTGGCTTGGGAGATAACGTGAGGATCGCTCAACTGACAGATAGGGGCCGTGGTTGAGGTCGGAGGGCTTAGAGCAGATCAAATTGGGCTTCCCTCCGTCAGAGAGTTCGGGCTGGAGTGCCACGATGCGCTGCATTGTGTCATTGTTTGTGTTAGAGTGTGGCCCAGCATCATCCCTCCCACGGGCTCTGGTATAAGCAGCAAACTGGTGCCATCTCGGATACCAGAGGCTTGAGCGGTGTCACAGTCTCTCTATAAGAAGCCTTTTAATACTCTGCGGCACAGTAGAGATCTTCTGGATGAAATGAGGTGTCTTAAGGGGGGATTCTGGGTCATTTCACAGGTGCCCCACTAACTCCGAGGAGGGGTCAACATTAATTGTAGTTGGTGCTGGAGAGGAGTCTCCCCTAGGGGGGGGCAGGCGGCTGATAGACTATGGAATCAGACAGCATTCCCTTTGGGAGAAGCTGGGTGTGCTCCACGGCATTAGATGGGGGGCAAATGTCCTTCTTAGTATTGTTGAGGTCCTGCGTGGCCCAATTGACCAAGGCATTTAGTGGAGAGGGAGGTTCAGGGCTTGCTGCAGGTCGAGGAGACAGACTGGGGATGCCTGTCACTATTATGGGGTACTGTGGACATCCCGGTCCTCCAGTGGAGGTGGCGTGATGCCCGTTACGGCCAGTATCTGCTGCTGCCAGCAGGGTAGGGTGCGGAGCGGGGTACCGACCTTGTACGGTTGCGGGGACTCCTTCGGTGCGGCTATTCTGAGCGACTGGACTGATCTCTGAGGATCACTCTGCCGTCCGCGCCGTGGTCGTTGAATCCTGGAAAGATGCGTCACTGCTGTAGGACGCAGAGTGGAGCAAGAACGGACAGTTCTGAAGAGGCTCTCTGTGCCGGTGTTCTGTCGGAGGTCTGGCTTGCGGACGGTGGTAACTCCTCTCTCTCCGTTTAGGAGCCAGAGGTTGCGGCTTCTTCCCGCCGCGAGTGGCGGGCAAGATGGCGTCACCGGGGTCGGAGCGTGGGAAGGAAGGAGATCCTCTGTAAGGTCCGACGGGGGACAAAATAGTTAGAGATGGTGATGCCACCTGCAGCGGTGGTTTTTGTCACCTTGGGTGTCCATTTGGATCTTCTGCTGGCCATGATATGAACTGTGTAAGGCTGATTAGGCCGGCCCTGGACGGAGCTCTCTACAAGCACCGCTTCCTCCTCACATAGCTAGCCACGCCCCCCGTTATTTTTTTTGTTCAGTTGAACCACAATTCATAAGCAATATCTGATTTTTACTAGATGATCATCAGTAAATGAAAAATTATTTTTGTCTGTTTCAATTAATTTCTGTGACCATTGTGGTGTTTTCGATCTTTAACCCCTTAATGAGCAAGCCATTTTTAACCTCTATGACACAGCCCAAATTTTCAAGTCTTACGTGTCAATTTATATGTGAACAACATTTTAATGCTTTTACCAATGCATGTGATTCAGAGAATGTTCTCTTGTGACACTGCTTTAAGTTAGTAATAAATTTTGATCTATAAAATCCTTGTTTATTTGTGAAAAATATCAAAGTGTCATGGAATTTTTTTTAAATTTGTAATTTTCAAAGTTCATCATTTCTGAGTATAAGGCACATTGTTAGAAAAACAAAATAGTTTATAAACTAGCATTTACCATATGCCTATTTTATGATGGCCTTTTTTAAACGTCTTTTTTATGATACAAGGGGTCTTATAAATTTTCTTGAATGTGAAAAATAGCTACTAAATTTGAAACAAAGTTTTTTTTAGGGACCAGTTCTGATATGGATTTTAGGGACCTTTATTGTTAGACACCCACAGAAAGGACCCCACACCCCTTAGGCCGTGTTCACACGGCTTATTCCCGACGGATTTGTGCGCCGTATTGAGCGCACAAATCTGCCGTGAATAAGGGGCGGGACGGGGGCGGGGCCGGAACGCGGCGGGGCGCCGCTCCCGGCCCCATAGACAATGCATTGTTTACGGCGCGTCTGCGCCGTAAATAATGTGCATGTCACTTTCTCCCCCCGCGGCGGATTCGCCGAGCGGGGAGGAGCGACGGATTCCACTGTTCTCAATGTGAGCAGTGGATTACCGTAATTGCTGCCGCGGATTGGCACCGTACTGAAGCGCAAATCCGGCGCGCAGTACGGCGCCAATACGCGGCAGAATAAGCCGTGTGAACGAGGCCTTAAAGTATTCAAAACAGCATTTAGGAAGTTTGTTAACCCACAGAAATAAATGCAAGGTGGAGGTGAAATTTAAAAATTTCCCTTTTTTTGCAGATTTTTTAATTTATTCTATTATTTATTGAAACACAGTAGATGTTAAGAGCGAAAAACAACTCAATATTAATTCCCCATATTTTACAGTTAGAGATATCCCATCTTGGTACACCCTTCTGCATTATTCACATAATGCAGAAGGGCTGTACAAGCGATCAAGCACCCTAGTGGTCAAGTAAAAATGTATAAAAAAAAAAAGTTTTAAAAGTACAAAAATTAATAAAAATTTAACCTCTTAACGCTACAGCCAGTTTTGACATTTATGACTGAGCCCCATTTTTCTAATTTCCCGCATCACTTTATGCGAGAATAACTTTTTTATGCTTATAGCTATCCATGTAATTCAGAGACTGTTTTCTCATGGCACATTGTGCTTTAGGTTAGAATAAAATTTTGGTCAAAAGTCCTTATTTGAAAAAAATATCGAAATGTGAAAATTTGGAGAAATTTGCCATTTTCAAACAAATCTCTAGTTTATAACTAGCATTTACCATATTTGTACTGTATGCTGACATAATTTGTCTTTTTTTTACAACAGCAGGGCTCTCACATTTTCAAGTAAATTTGCAATATAGATTTTTTTTTTAGGGACCACATATCCCATATATGGTCTTAGTGCACTACTGTACTCAACCACAAGCCTCAGAGTAGAAGGAACACCTACCAGACTTCAGGGTCTCATTTTCTTCTGGATAATTTTAGACACTATTACAAGTTTGTAAAGTGGTAAAACTTAACCCCTACAAAGTCCTAGTCTGGAGAACAAGGTATTGCTGTATATTTACAACAATTCGATCGGGTGGGCTCAAAAATAGAGCCCGCACCATCATTGCATGGAACCAGCTGTAAGTTATAACTGAGGGCCTGCAACATCAGCCAATTAACCCCTTAGATGCCGTCAATCGCAACCATGGTAGTTAAGGGGAAAACAGGGGAAATTACAAAACACCGTATATCACTCGAACCCGAGTATCCAAGTAGGAATCCACAATCTCTTCACCTCTCAATCACAGTACATACAAGAGAGCTCCCTTTGTCTGCATCAGCACAAACCTAACAAATAGCCCTCAAGGCTCAGCCACGCACAGTGATTGACAGTTGGGAAAACATAGCAATACAGGAATGTACTGCTATATATTCTAACAGTGATTTACAGATCACGGAGTCAAGTCCCTTTTGGGGACATGTTAAAAAAATAAATAAAATAATCCTGGTAGTGTTTTTGATTTTCATGGTTTACATTGACAACATCTGGTATAAATGACATGTTATCTTTACCTGGCAGGTTGATAGGATTACAGCGATACTTAAATTATAGTTTTTTTTAATGTTTTACTGCTTTTACACAATAAAAGCACTTTAATAAGAAAATATGTTTTTGCACCACCATAGTCAAAGCCATGACATTTTTGTTTTTCTGTGTACGGAGCTGCGCAGGTGTTTGCTTTTAGAGGGATGTACTTATGTTTTCATTATAAGCTTATGTTTTTATTATCTAAATCAATGTTTATGCGTTGATAGCCATACATTTTGTATTTTTCCATGTACAAGAGCTTTTTTTGTGGGATGAACTGACGTTTTCAATAGATCCACTTTGTTTGACTTTTTGATTGCTTTTTATTCAATTTTATGTGCAGCATTATGAACAAAAATTACAATTCTGCCATTGTCTTTTGAGTATTTCTTTTACAGACTTCATTGTGCGGGTTAAATAACATGACAGCTTTATAGGCTAGGTCGTTAAGCGCACGGCGATACCAAATACTGTAATTTTTTTCATTTTTGATCTTTTTTGGGGTGATTGGTGTTTACGGAAAAGGGCGGTGTGCGTTTTTTACTTTTTTTTTCCACTTGTCCCCATTTGGGACTTGTAGCAGTGATCTAGTAGCTGTCAATAACCATGCCCGGCTATGCCCAGAGGCTATTGGTTATCATTGCAGTCATCTGCATCACGCGGTGCCAATGGTGATAAATGGTGCTCCCTACCTCAGCCTTTCCCTTAGGGTGCATTTGACGGTGGCATCTAAGGGGTTAATCTGGTTTCCCGCCACAATCCTCATCGCTAGTATGCTTGAAAAAAGACATTATGTCCAAGTTCAAGCACGGGTGTGGAAAATGTGGGTGAAGGGAGGGAGATAAGGAGTTTTTTAGGCTTAGTTTCCCCTACTGATGAAGGCTTTGAAACTCATAAGGCAAGAACCAACCTGCTCCAATTACGAATTCATTTCTGATGCCAGAGTTTTTTAGTTTCAGGTAGATATCAAAGCCTTTCTTGAAACTCACAAATGTTCCTGCTGTGACCAGCTCCTCAGGCAGCTATTCCACAGATTTACAGTTCTCATAGTGAAAAATGCTTTTCTCCTCTGGAGATTAAATCCTTTTCTCTCCAGACAAAGGGAATGTCTTCTTTTGACAGGGTTTTACATGAAATAGCTTTTCCCCATACTTTTTGTAGGGGCCTTATTAGCTTGGTTGCTTGTCTGCACCTTTGCTCCACTACATCCTTTCTATAAACTGGAGCCCAGAACTGAAGAGCATTTTTCAAGTGAGATCACACCAATGCTTTATACAGCGGTAATATTTATACAGTCCATGCCTCTTTTAATACACGCTAATATCTTGCTCGCCTTAGAGGCTGCTAGTTGACATTGCATGCTGTTCTATAGTCTATGATCTACAATAACTCCCAGATTTTTTTTCAACAAGAGATTGTCCTCGTCTTTTCTCCCTAGGACACATGATGCCTGCAGATTATTAGTACTATTATTAGTTTTATTAGAACTTTACATTTATCCACATTGATCCTCATTTGCCAAGTGGATGTCCAAATCGGTGTGTCCAGGTCTGCTTACATTTTACGAATATCTTCAATAGATTTCACTACACTACATAGCTTGGTGTCATCTGCAAAAATAGATACAGTGCTATTAATCCTCTACACTACATAATTAATAAATATATTGAATAAAAGAGGACTCAGCACTGAGCCTTGGGGTACACCACTTATAACCGAGGATCATTCAAAGTAAGAATCATTTACCACCACTCTTCGAGTTGGATCTGATAGCTGCTTTTTAATCCAATTACACAGGGTTATTTCTAACCGAGTAGATTTTAATTTACCCAATAAACGCTTATGAGGGACAGTGTCAAACACCATATATCCACAGTTGCTCCACTATAAAGACAGTTGGTCTGACAACTTCTGTCCTTAGTAAAACCTTACTGGTAATCACTTATAATGCTATATTCAGCCTTTTTTGAAGATGGGAACCACATTAGCCTTGCACCAGTTTCCTGGCACAATACCAGTCACCAGAGAATCTCTATCATGTACAAGGGCACAGAAATAAGGGAACTGAGCTCTTTAAGAACTCTTGGGTATAAGCCATCTCGGGCTGGAGCCTTATTTACATTCAGTTTATTCAACTTGTCTTGGACCATTTCTACACTCAGCCACTTTGTTATATCCGCTGGTGTATCAACACTGGGCCCACCACCACCAGCTCTAGCACTACACCCATTAGTACTGACACCTTCTACATCCGCACTGCAATTTTTTCATCATTTGTATGTAAAGACGACCCTATTTAGTAGCTCTGTCTATTTTTGGTCACCAATGACCAGCACCTCTGTACTGGTAGTTAAGGGTCCTACATCTTGTGACTTTTTGGCATTTACCGTCTATACTCGAGTATAAGCCGACCTGAGTATAAGCACCTACTTTTGCCACAAAAACCGGGAAAGCTTATTGACTCGAGTATAAGCCTAGTGTCGAAAAAAAAGCAGCGGCTACTGGTGAATTTAAAAAAAAAAAAACAGATACCAATAAAATTACATAGGCAGTTTAATGTCCCCCATTGGCAGATATAGGCAGTTTAATGTCCCCCATAGGCTGGTATAGGCAGTTTAATGTCCCACATAGGCAGGTTATAGGCATGTATAGGCAGTTTAATGTCCCCCATAGGCAGATATAGGCAGTTTAATGTCCCCCATAGGCAGATATAGGCTGGTATATGCAGGGTAATGTTCCAAATAGGCAGGTTATAGGCATGTATAGGAAGTTTAATGTCCCCCATAGGCTGGTATAGGCAGCTATATGTCCCCCTAGGCAGGCTATAGGCAGGTAATTGCCCCCATAGGCAGGTTATAGGCAGGTATAGGTCCTCATAGGCAGGGTATAGGCAGGTATAGGTCCCCCTAGGCAGGCTATAGGCAGGTATAGGTCCCCCTAGCAGGTATAAGTAGGGTATAGGCCCCCCTAGCAGATATAGGCAGGTATAGGTCCTCCTAGGCAGGGTATAGGCAGGTATAGGTCCCACTAGCAGGTATGGGCAGGCTATAGGCAGGTATGGGCAGGCTATAAGCAGGTATAGGCAGGCTTTAGGTAGGTGTAGGTATAGGTTTTAAAACAAAAAACCCACTTACCTGGCTCCCCGCTGCTCCGTCTCCCTCGCCGCTCCGCTTGCTCGCTGTCTGGCCTCCCGCGCGCTGTCTTCTCGGCACAGGCGGGTGATGTCATCAGGCCGCGCACGCAGCGTGATGACACACGCCTCCTGTGCCGGAAACTCCAGATAGCCACGAGTCTGCGGCTGCTCCCGGAGTCCACTGCGGAGCAGGGAGCGCCCGCTCTCTGCACCGCAGTGGTATGTCTTCTCCTGCATGCGCTCCGGAGGAGTCGCATGCAGGGGAAGAGATCGCCGACAGCGCACGGGCCACCGCAGCGCCCGGACGCTGTCAGCTACCCGGCTTTCAGTTATATGCGCTCCCTGAGGAGCCGCCTATAGCTGAAGCGTCCCTGTCGGCGCACGGGCCATAGCAGCGCCTGAGCGCCGACAGTGACTCGAGTATAAGCCGAGGTCGCATTTTTCAGCACATTTTTTGTGCTGAAAAACTCGGCTTATACTCGAGGATATACGGTATATATTTAAAGAACTTCTTGGAGCTTGTTTTGCTGTTCCTGGCCACCTGCATTTAATTTTGTATTTAGCGGATTTGATCAATATTTACAAATTTTATTAAGTTTTATGTAATTTTCAAAGGCTAATGCTGACCCCTGTGCCATTTTCTAAATGCCTTTTTATTATTTATTGCCCTTTTAACTGAAGGTATAAGTCATGTTGGATTTAATTTTAATCGCCTATGCTTTTTTTCTATAAGAATACATTTTGCGATAAATTTCCCCAGAGTATATTTAAAGCCCTCCCATTTGGCTTCTACATAACTATTTAATAGTTGCTCCTAGTCTATCTTTTCTAGTGCAGCCCCCAATAAGGGGAAACTTGCCTTTTTAAATTAAATGTTTTTGCCCTCCCATTCTGCGTTTGTTTTTTCCAGTTTAGACTAAAATGAAATATATTGTGGTCACGGTTACCAAGATTTTCAGAACCAGTGACCGCCCCAACAAGTTCTGCTTCGTTAGAAATGACCAGATCCAACAAAGCATCACTGCTAATGGAATCTTCCACAAACTGGCCCATAAAATTACCCTTCAGGATCTATTTTTGACCTGCACGATAAACATAGAGCAATTTGTGGGAACCCCTTATTAACCATGACTTAAACTTATATCAAATGTCGGGAAGGGGTTAAGCGAGAGGATTATTTTTTTTAGAAGTACGTAACAAAAATCGTACATACAGTGGTGTGAAAAAGTAATTGCCCCCTTCCCGATTTCTTAATCTTTTGGATATTTGTCTAATATTTAAATTTGTTGAGCAGGGTGGGGGGAGGCTAGGTTTAGGCCTGGTTGGCCTAGTTGGTGTTTGGCATTCTTATCAGTGTGAATGGTTTGTGTGTTTGTGTCGGTCCCTGGTCTATAAGTTGTTTGTGTGGTATTCTCTAGTCATGAACTTACAATGGCGGATTGTAAGATAGTGTCCTGGAATGTCAGGTGTTTAAACTGTAAACTGAAAAGGGCACATGTTTTTGAGTATTTTAAAAATCAAAATCCTGGTATTTTTCAAGAGACGCACCTTAGGGGGCAGAAGATCCTAGCATTAAAGAGGCCATGGATAGGGACAGCATATCAGTGTATGCAGTGTATTCTAACTATGCTCGTGGAGTTTCGGTGTTGATTAGTAAATCTCTCCCATTTCAACTACAGGATCTTCATATAGATCCATCGGGGAGGTATGTGCTGTTACATGTAAAGCTATGGGGCTCTAAATTTCTAGTGGGGGGGATATATGTCCCGCCTCCTTTTCACAGGGGAGTTCTGGACACCCTTATGGCAAAAGTTTCACAATACCCGGGGACGCCATTGCTCCTATTAGGGGATTTTAATGCCACTCTAGATCAGGACATGGATCTTCTTCAGCCTCATTTGACGCATAATAGAGGCCTTAAAGAGTGGGCAGAAGCCAATGGCCTGATAGAGGCATGGAGATGGCTGCACCCCAGAGATAGGCAATTCTCTTGTTTTTCACCTGCCTATAACTCTCTCTCCCGGCTAGATTTGGCCTTTGTCTCAAAAGATATATTACATATGGTTTCTGTTGTAGAATACCTACCACGTGCGATATTAGATCATGCGCCCCTGAAGTTGATACTAGCTTCACCATTGCGGGTTTCGGAGAGGTTATGGAGACTGAACCCCAGATGGTTAGACGTCCCAAAAATACTGAATACATGTCAGGAACAGATAGAAACATACTGGAGGGTGAATGAGGGCTCAGTAAAACCATTGGTGGAATGGGTGCTTATAAGGCTGTTTTTAGAGGTGCCATAATTGGGGCCATAGCATCATACAGAGTGACTTGGAGAAAAGAGAGGGAAATAGAGGCTGAAGTTGCGGAGAGAGAAGCGGAGTATGTACAGGCCCATTCAAAAATACTAAGGAGTCACAGTTAGTGGCCCAGAGGGAGTACTCGTTACACTTGGACAGAGTACACTCAGAAGAGGACGTTCTTATGCAAAAAGCAATCATTTTTGTAGAGGAGACAAAAATGGTAGAGCACTGGCATTTTGGCAGAGCAGAGGACACCAGTGACAGTAGGTGGCCGGGGTGGTATGACTCACACGAAACATGCAGTCAGATCCGGGGCAGATATGTGAACAATTGCCTCTTACTATAAGAACTTTACGCCTCCAGACTAACTTTTACGGACAGGGAAATAACCCACTTCTTGGACAAGAGATATTAACCTGTATTATCCTGTGAAGAGGTAGAGGACCTAGCGGCAGACATATCAGTGGCGGAAATTAGCAGGGCTATAGGGCGGTTGGCGACGCATAAGACGCCTGGACCAGACGGGTTTCCAGCAGAGTGGTACAAACAAGACAGAGCAATGGAGCGGTAGACTAGAAAAATTGTTTATAGCCGCAGCTACGGAGGGTTGTTTGCCACCCTCTTTTTCTGAGGCGGTGATCACAATAATCGATAAATCTGGCAGACCCCCGGACCAGTGCAGTTCTTACAGGTCAATATCCCTGCTTAATCGCGATGCAAAGATTTTGGCTAAAGTTTTGGCTATAAGACTGAATGGAGTGATTCTGTCACTGGTTGGAGCAGACCAATCGGGATTCATGCCGGGGAAAACGACCGATATAAACCTCCGACGATTATTTACTAACTTGCAAGTCACTCACACAAATGCAGGGAGTAGGGTGATCGCCGCCTTAGACAACGAGAAGGCTTATGACTCGGTGGAGTGGAGATTTATGTGGGCACAGTTGTCACAGATGGGGTTTAATTCTAATTTTATCAAATGGTTACGCCTATTATACCTGCAACCTACAGCGAGAGTCAGGGTAAACGGGCTGTTGTCTCCTCCTTTCCCACTTGGGAGGGGTACTAGGCAGGGGTGCCCGCTCTCACCGCTGCTTTTTGCCCTCATTATGGAACCACTCACAATTATGAGAACCACTGTTGGAGACAGTGAATGTGTTTGGAGGTTACTCTGGTCTGCGAGTAAACTGGGGAAAATCCATACTTTTTATGTTAGACGAAATTGACCCGGTGTTGGTGACTCCCATCTCCACCCTTCAGATTGTCGCGCATTTTAAATATCTAGGAATTGTTATACACAGAGATATTACTAAATTTAATGAGCTAAACCTTCAGCCGGTGATACGGCAGGTGGAGCTGAGGTTAAAGACCTGGGCCAATCTTCCTCTGTCTCTTATTGGGAGAGTCAATATAGTTAAAATGGTGCTATTGCCTAAGCTTTTGTACCTGTATCGAGCAGCCCCGAGTATACTTCCTAAATCACATTTCACATCTTTGGACAAATTATTCGTCTCCTTTCTGTGGGGAGGTGCTACCCCTCGTCTAAGCAGAGCTACACTCAAAGCCCCATATGACAGAGGTGGACTTGCATTTCCAGACTTCTTATTTATTATGTAGCGGTTCAGTTAGCATATGTATCCAAAAATGGTTTTCGAGGGCAGAATAATGACCGTCAGTGGTGTTGGAGGCAGCGTTGGTGAGTTCTTTTGAGGGCCTCGCAAATCTACCATATAGAGAGGGAAAATGTTACCAGCATCACTATACGCCCCAAATGGGGGTAGCGGTGTCGGTGTGGAGGCCTTTCAATCACCCTAATGGTCATAGCGGAGAGGACAGCGTCTGGTCTCCTGTTGTTCCCTTGTGGTGTAACAGGAAATTACCGGAACTATAGATTTACCAGATTATAAATTTTGGGCCACTCAAATATCTCACACAGTTATATAGAGATGGTCTCCTTTTGACGTTCTCAGAGCTGCAGTTCCAGTTTGATCTTCCAAGGGGATCCTTTTTTAGGTACTTGCAGTTACGACATGCGTGCGCCACACAATTTGGACTGGTTGACGTCCGTCTTGAATATGGGTACCTAGAAGCTATTTTAAGGCGGACTACCCTTAAAAAACCAGTCTCGTCTATTTATAGAGCTATTATGGACTGTCAGGTCTCCCCACTTGCGATTTCCCTTGAGAGGTGGCAAGGGGACATCCCGTCTTTACCGATTGAGGCGCTTTCTGAACTAAAGACTTCCTGGCGGCTGTCGGTTTTAAGCGCTAGAGATCAACTTATCCAAGTTAAGTGGCTCCACAGGGTTTACCTTACACCAGTCCGATTACATCAGATGCATTGTCTACCCTCCACAGTTTGTTCCCGATGTGGGGCAGAAAGGGGAACATTGATCCATATGGTATGGGATTGCCCGGTTTTGCAGGAGTATTGGCGGGGTATACACAGTTTTTTAAATACAAAACTAGGCTTCCCCAATGTGTGCTCGCCTGAGAATAGTCTACTTGGAATAGTGGAAGATTTGATTCCAAGTAAGGCAGACCGAACCCTCTACCTGTTATTGCTTTTCTATGCTAGGAAAACCATTCTATTAAATTGGAAACCGCCCAAGGTCCCATCACTGGAACAGTGGAAGCAGCTGATTAATGCCGAACTCCCCAGATACAAGATTACATATGCTACCAAGGGCGTCTCCAAACGCTTCCATACGGTTTGGAGCAACTGGACAGCAGCTCAGACTGTGTGATTGACTGTAATTACGGAAAGATGGGCCAGGGGCCGGCAAGTGTGAATGGTGGAGTGATTGGTATGGTGTGGATGTGTGACACAAAGGCAATACATGATGGACGATATCCAGAGAAGGGTCTCAGCAAGACTTGGCGCATATCTCTTATTGTTTCTTTACCAATGTTCTCTTGCAGCAGTACTATACCTAGACCAAATAATGCAGTATGACTCATATGTGGTTGTTTTCAAGTAATATTGTGGAATAGTATGTAAACATCATTTTGATGATTATTGCATGTGGAACTGTATGTATTTGGGACCGAATCTCACTGCAATGCCTTGATGTAATGTGTGAAACTGATGTTTTATGTTAAAATTGCAAAATTCTATAAATAAACCTTAAAAAAAATATATATATATATATTTAAATTTGTTTGGTGATCTGAAACATTTAAGTGTGACAAACATAACACAAGTAAATACAAAATGCAGTTTTTAAATGAAGGTCTTTATTATTAAGGGAAAAAGTAATCAAAACATACAGAACCCTGCCTGAAAAAGTAATTGCCCTCTGCCTCCACTTTAAAACATAACTGTGTTTTCTCACATCTTTGGGAAGTGGAGTTCAATTTTCCTAGCCTCACCCTGGCCTGATCACATGCAAGGAAGCACTTAAAGGGGTTTTGCCACAAAGTAAAATTGACGTGGGAAGCTTGCATATTAAACATTTTCACCATTCATCATTATTAAAATTTATGAAAATTTTTGTTTTAGCTGCTCCTTCAGTGATCCATAGTTTACAGCTCGTTTCCAGGGGATAGGATCAGGGTCGAGAGCTCCTCAATCCTGGCCAGAGATGCTCGGACATCACCTCTCCTCTCAGGCAGATGCGGTCATTCTACTCCTGTCCTCTGTACTCCTTAGTAATTAATCAAACTCTACAGGTTTGGTTCCTTCACGGATTTGAACCTAGGACCCTTGTGCTGTGAGGTAAAAACTTACCTCTGAACTACATTGTAGCTACCTCACAGCTCTATATACAAACAGACCTTTCTATGACTAGAGAGAGAAAAGGCTTGGTGATGTCATTCTGCTAGGTCACATGACATGCAATTCAAACAAATCACACACGCCCCCTTCTCATGACACAGAGCTGAAGAGCTGGATGCAGGAGGTATGAAATGAGATCATGGCAAAACCCCTTTAAATAGGATCTGGCTGACTAATTGAAGTGACCAAAAGATCCTGAAGTAGACTCAGGGGGAGATCCAAAAAATTTTCAGGAACAAATGGAAAAAAATTAAATGGATTATCGTCAAAAAATTTTTAAAACCCATTTTAAAAGTTTTGGGAACCACAGTGAGATCCATTATCCATGTAACTGTGGTGAACATTCCCAAGGCTGGCCGGCCATCCAAAATTACCCCAGGCCTCACTTGCCTCAATTAAAGTTAATGTTCATGACTCCACCATAAGAAAGAGACTGTGCAAAAAGGGCTGCAGTATTTCCCAAAACACGAAAACCATTTTTGAGCAAAAAAAAAAAAAGGGTCGTTCAGGTTTAAAATTAATGTATTAGCCTGAAATTTACCTTTGAAATACATCAATCTGAAATATCATTTCTGGATCTCAAAATTCATAGGGACTGCTGTGGGTATGTCCAGACACATCGTGATGAGACCGCTACGAATAGTCTCCTTAGATAGGAAACTTACCTTCCGACCAGCTTGAGAAGAGGTATACCTAAAGGACATTTTCTGTGCATCAGGCACAACTGTTCTAGGCTTTAAGGCGATCAGTGTCAAGCTAGGGAATTGCGCGACAGTCCACAAATATAAGACAAATGGAAGAAGAGGCTCAATTCAGAGTTATTGCAACATATGGTGATCATACCAGTGAAGATCCTACGTAAACATTGGGATATTTTGCGTATGGGCTTGGACTTGGAGGACGTTCTGGCTGAACGGCCTCTTATCCCTTATCGCAAAGGAAGGGTTTAATTGATGACTTGTTTTGGGGTTATAATGTCACCAAAGGAAGAGGAAACACGGCTGGATAGGAAGGCACTTGAAATGTACAGATGTGGAAAATGTGTGGCCTGACCATTTGTTTAAAAGTACGGTGAACACTATTGGCCACTAATTACAGAGTACAGTGCTACTATAGAGATGACTGACGCATGCGCAATGCAGGTAACGGGACACTGCACATGGACCATCACTGGCTGTTATAGGTAGTATACGGCGTTACTATGGGGAACTGCTGATGAATGCGAAATGAGAACAGGACGCCGCACTGGTGATTTACAATATTCATTGATTAGTACCATCTCTTGATTGGCTCAAATCAGGGAGGAGTCTAATACCCTAGGGATATAAGGAACCAAAGTATGGATTCAGAGCAGCACTTTATCAGCCATCTTATCTGGAGTGTGTTCCTATAACTGTGGATCCAAAATTACCATCTATCCTGATGAGTTTTTTTCTGACATCCCTTGATGAACCCTCTGCTATATTGTGAGGAGGAAACACGTGGGGATTAACTACAGGGAAGTGACCGGATTGATAAAGAGATGATCACATTTACAGGTCGAATTTTCTATTTATGTAGGTGGTTCCTATGTTTTAACTATAGGACAACAAAAATAAGTAAAAAAATTAAAAGGGCTAGCCACTGATAGGTGTGACGGCCCTGTTCGGGGCGATTGCGCCACCTCTTGAAGAGATATAGAAGGGTAAGGAACAGGCAGAGATATCAGACTTAAACGCTGTGTGTTTCCAGCCCTATATTGATACGATAGCTTATTTATGGCTGACCCTAGATATCGGCATATTAATATAGTGTCACGCTCTGGATAGTATATTCCTCCATTTGTCTGTAGTTGTCTAATATATACTAATTCACTCTAAAAGTATTAATTGTTGTGGTCAAAGGGATATCACGTAAAATTTATATTTTAGTTCCTTAGTTTTTGATAGTGATCTCTGCAGAATACATATAACACATTTATACCGAAGAGTAAACACAATAAAAATAAAACCCTTGCAAAAATGGCACAAGTAGTTATTTTTTTTGTTTTTTTTTTTTACATTTAATGGGGTTTTGCCATGAAGGCTTTTTCATTCTGTTTTTTGTCTTTTCTTCAGTTTTTTCAGTGTGTCAAAAGGCTTAAATTGTTTTGGGTTTGGGAAATTTGCATTATCATGGGGGCCCCGCAGGTTTGACCTCACCATGCCTTTCCCCAGGGGTTGGTTGTTCATTCCGGCCCAAAAGGTCTGTTTTGGGGGTTAAAAGCTGTTAGTAGCTCCCAACTTTGAGCTGATTTTGTTAGAAACCTTCTCCCTTTTCCAACATAGGGGGCCCTATTTTTCCCAAAATAGCGGGCGGCCCCCAAAACTTTGGAAAATTTTTTTTTTTCAATGCACTACTTGATTGGGGTCTCTTTTTTTTTATTGCCCCTGTTTGACTAATTACAAAGGAGTACACAAAAACCAAGGGGTGGGGAATGAAAACCCCTTTGGGGGGTTTTAAAACTTTTGGGTTTCAGCAAGGGGGGTTTTTAAAGTCCCTAGGCGGGGAAGAAAAGGGGACGTGGCTGCCTGGGGAAAAAAAGGTGATGTTTTGGTTGTGCTTTTTGGGGAAAGCTCTCTTTCCATTGGCCTATCTCCTGGAAACGAGTGTACACTATGGATCACTAAGGTAAGCAACTGACTTTAAAAAGGGGTTCCGCTTTTTTTTTAAACAATTATTTTTTGGTTTGGGAAAATTTAAAATTTTTTAATTTTTGAAAAAGTTTTCCTACTTAAATTTTTAATTTTGTTGCAAAACCTTTTAAAAAACCCCATCCAGGCAGCCGGTTTTTTGGACCCCCCCTGACAGGGGCCCCTTTTTTTTTGAAATCTGCCCAGTGTGTGACGTTTGAGGATAACTTTTTGATACTTTTACCTATCCAGTGTTTCAGAGGGGGGTTTTCTCTGACACATTGTGTTTTTGTTATTTAATTTAAATTTTGGGTTTTTTCAACAAAACTTTTTGTTTATTTTGTGAAAAAAAATATAAAAAATATTTGGATTTTTTTGGAAAAATTTTTGCCTTTTTTAAAAGGGTTTTAAAAAATTTCTGCTTTTTAAAGGACAGAGGGTTTTTTCCACATAAAAACAGTTTTTTAACTAGCATCTACCTTGTTGTTATGTGGGTTTGGTTTAAAATTTTTTTTGAATATCTATTTTTTTACGACATTAGAGGGGCTTAGAAATTTAGTAGTAATTTCACATTTTTAAGAAAATTTGTAACAGTCCAGTTCTGACGTGGCTTTGAGGGGTTTGTATTTTTAGTTTCCCCCATAAATTTTTTCCCAAAAAAGAAACTACACCCCTTTAAAAGGGTTTTTAAAAACACCCATTAAAAATTTTTTAAAACCCTTTTGGGTGTTTCCCCAGAAATTAAGCAAAGTGGGGGGGAAAAACCCTTTTCCTTTTTTTAAAATTTTTTTTTATTTTTTTACAAAATTTTCAATCTTTATCCGTTTTTTCTCTGGAACATGGGTAGAAATTTTATGAGGGAAATGCCCAAATCAAAATCAATTCTCCCCCAAATTTTGCTGTTTTTACGCAAAAATTTAAAGCCCATAGGAGATAATGGAGGGGCTTTTTGGCTTTTGTCCAAAAGCGTTTTCCCCCACTCCGGGTTTACGTTTTCCTGAAAGGGGATATGAAAAGGGGCAGTTGGCGGTGGGGGGGAAAGGGGGGGGAGTAAAAGAGGAACAGGGAGGAGGGGAAAAGGGGGGGATAGGAGAAGGAGTGGGTGGTGGGGGGAGGAAAAGGGGGGGAGTTGGGGAGGTAGAGAGAGGGGAAAAGGGGAGGGATAGAAAGATGGGGGGAGAGGGATTTAGAGGGGGGAGGGGTTTTGGGAAGATAGAGGGGGGGGTTTTATGGGAGGGAGGGGTGAGGGTGAGAAGGGGGGAGGAGGGGCCCCCTTTTTGGAAAATTTTTTAGGGGGGGGGGGGAGGGGGGGGGATAGTGAAGGTTTTTGTGGGGGGTTTGGGGGGGGAGAGGGGGAGAGGGGGGGGAGGGGGGAGGGGGGGGGGGGAGGTGGGGGAGGGGGGGAGGGAGGGGGGAGGGGGGGGGGGGGGGAGAGGAAAGGGGGGGGGTTTAGAGGGGGGGGAAAAAGAGAGGGGGGGGGAGAGAGGGGGGGGGGGCGAGAGAAGAGGGGGGGGGGGAGAGTGGGGGGAGAGGGGTGCGGAGAAGAGAGAGAGAGGGGGGGTGGGGAGAGAGGGGAGAGGGGGGGGGGGAGAGGAGGAGGGGGGGAAGAGAGGAGGGGTGGGGGGGAGGAGGGAGGGGGTTTGGGGGGAGGGGAGAGAGGGGGGAGGAGAGAGAGGGGGGGGGGGGGAGAGAGGAGGGGGGGGAGAGAGAGGGGGGGGGGGAGGGAGGGGGAGGGGAGAGGGGGGGGGGGGAGGGGGGGGGAGAGGGGGGGGAGAGGTGCAGGGCGGGGGGGGAGTGGTTGGGGGGTGAGGAGGGGGGGGGGGGGGGAGGGGGTGGGGGGGAGAGGGGGGGTGTGGGAAGGGGGGGGGAGGGGGAAGGGGGGTGAAAAGGGGGTGGGGGGAGTTTAGGGGGGGAGAGAGAGGGGGGGAAAGAGAGGGGGGAAGAGAGGAGGGGGGAAGAGAGGGGGGGGGTGAGGGGGGGGGGGAAGAGAGGGGCGAGAGGGGGGGGAAAGAGGGGGGGAGGGAGAGGGGGGGGAGGTGGGGGGGGGGGGGGAAGAGAAGAGGGGGGGAGAGGTGGGGGGGGGGGAGGGGGGAGGGGGGGAGAGAGAGAGGGGGGGAGAGAGAGGGGGGGAGAGGGAGAGGGGGGGGGGGAGAGAGAGGGGGGGGAGAGGAGGGGGGGAGAGAGGGGGGGGGGGGGAGGGAGAGGGGGGGGAGGGGAAGAGGGGGGGAGAGAGAGGGGGGGGAGAGGGGAGGGGAGGAGAGAGAGAGAGGGGGGGGGAGAGAGGGGGAGGAGAGGGGGAGGGGGGGAGAGAGGAGGGGGGAGAGAGAGAGGGGGGAGAGAGAGGGGGGGGAGAGAGAGGGGGGGAAGAGAGAGAGGGGGGGAGAGGCGGGGAGAGGGGGGAGGGGGGGGGGGGAGGGGGGGGGGGGAGGGGAGAGGGGGGGGGGGAGGGAGGGGGGGGGGAGGAGGGGGGGGGGAGAGAGGGGGGGGGAGGGAGAGAGGGGGGGGGGGGGAGAGAGGGGGGGGGGGGGGTAGAGGGGGGGGGACCGGGGAGGGGGGGAGAGAGAGGGGGGGGGAGAGAGAAGGGGGGGGAGAGGAGGGGGGGGGGGGAAAAGAGAGGGGGGGGGGAGGATAGGGGGGAGGGAGAGAGGGGGGGGGGGGGAAAAAGAGGAGGGGGGGGGGGAAAGGGGGGGGGGGGGGGAAAGGGGAGGGGGGGGGGAAAAGAGGGGGGGGGGGGGGGAAAGAGAGAGGGGGGGGGAAAGAGAGAAAGGGGGGGGGGGGGGGGATTTAAGCGGAGGGGAGAGGGGGGGAGAGGGAGGGGAGAGGGGGGGGGGAGAGCGAAACGGAGGGGGGAGAGAGGGGGAGGGGGGAGAGGGCGGGGGGGGAGGGGGGAGGGGAGAGGGGGGGGAGAGCGAAGCCCGGAAAGGGGGGGGGGGAGAGGCCCGGGATGCGGACGGGGGGAGGGTTGGGGGTTTGGGGCGGAGGGGGGAGGGGGGCGAGAGGGGGGGCGAGAGAAGGGGGGGGGAGAGAGCGAGAGAAGGGGGGGGGAGGGGGGCGAGCGAGAGGGGGGAGAGGGGAGCGGGGAAGAGGAGAGAGCGGAGCGGGGGGGGGGAGGGGGGCGGGGTGGGGGGGGAGGGAGGTGAGGGGGGGGGAGGGTTTTTGAGGGGAGGGGGGGGAGGGGGGGCGGGAAAAGGGCCGGGGAGGGGGGGGGGGGCGCGAGCGAGGGGGGGAGGGGGAGGGGAGCGAGGGGGGGGGTGGGGAGCGAGCGAGGGGGGGGGAAAAGCGAGGGGGGCGGGGGGGGGGGGGGGAGAGCCCGGGGGGGGGGGGGGGGGGGGTGGGGGGGGAGGGAGAGGAGGGGGAGAGGGGGGGGGGGGGGGAGGGGGCGAGGGGGAGGAGAGGAGGGGGGAGGGGCGAGGGGGGGAGCGAGGGATGAGGGGGGGGGGGGAAGGAGGGGAGAGGGGGGGAGCGGAGCGTGGGGGGGGGGGAGGGGGCGAAGGAGAGGGGGGGGGAGGGGAGACGGGGTGCGACGGGGGGGGGGGTGAGAGCGAGCGAAGGGGGTGGGGAAACGGGACAGCGGAGAGGGGAGCGAGCGAGGGGAGCGAGAGGGGGGGAGAGAGGGGCGAGGGGGGGGGGGAGGCGAGGGAGGGGGGGGGGAGAGTGGGGCGGGGGAGGGCGAGTTTTTTTTTTTTCCCTCCTCCCAAAAAGTATCTGTTTAAAACGGATCCGTTTAAACTGCAAATGAAAAAAAACGCAATACGGATCCAAATTTAAAATTTAAAAAGGGTTTTCGTTTTTTTGTTTTCCGCTTTTTGGGGTTTCGCTTTTCATTTCTCAAAACCGGATCCCTAAAAAGGATTTAAAAAAGTCGTTTTGTGAAACCCTGCCCTAAGGGTTTTCCCAAAAAGACCCGGGTATTGAAAAAACTACACTAAAAGAGTTTAATTTTAACCAGGAGTTGTAGTTTTTTGTGTTGGGGGCAGGAAAAATGGGTTTTCGTGGAAAGGGAAAGGTTTTCTTTTTACACAAAAACCTTTTTAAAAACCCGCAAAAGAACAAATTTTTTTCTTTTATGTTAATGGGTTTTTTCTTAAAAAAAATAATAAATTCCTTCCAAAATGCAAAGATTGGGTTTAAATTTAAAAGTTTTAGGAACTTGATAAAAAATAAGGTGCTTTTACCTGTTTTTCATTTTTCCTCAGATTTTTCTTTGTCCGAAATGAGGAAAAAGTGGAATGGCCCCCAGCTCACAAAATTTTTACCTCATTGTCCAATCATTTTATACGCCATAAACCCGGGGGAACGTTTTCCTTTATAGTGCATCCCGGTGCCCTTTTTCCCCAGGTATCTGTCCTGTGTTTTTTTGTTTTGGCTGATTGGGGATAAATGTCCATTTTCATTGCATTTCATATTCATTTAAATAAAAAAAACTGGCTAGGTTGGGGAAAACCCCCTTTCTTGCAGGGCCCCGCTCCTGTTCTGCCACAGCTTCTTTTCCCCGTTGTTTTTTTTTCCCAGAAAGGCCCAAATTTTTTCAAAGGGCCCCGTTTACGAGGGAAAACAAAAAGAGAGCATAAAAATAAAGCTGAACAAAAAAATTTTTGGGTTTAAATTTAAAAACCACTGTTTTTCCTGAAAAATGTATAAATTTATAAAGGGGTTAAAAAAAATTTTTTTGATTTTAAAACATTGGGCCCTTTTTATAAACAGCAGGTTCAAGTTTTTTTCTAGTCTTTGTGTATGTCCAGTCAAAAACAAGTCTCTAAAAAATCTTTTGAAATTTAAAAAATTTCATTAAAAGGGTTTTAAAAATTTTTTTCTCCCCTTATCACCCCTTCTCCCCCCCCCATCACCACATTTTTTGTTCACCAATTTAGAAATTTACTAAAACCCGAATCCACAGAGGAAAAGTCTTGGTCAGCTTCCCAAGAGACCAAAGGGTTTTAGCGTTTTATCAAAAATTTAAAAAGGAAAAGGGGACAAAAGGGGGGGAAAAAAAGGGGGGCAAAGGGCTCTCGGTTCCCAGCGCCTTTCCTACAAAGCGGGCCCCTTTTCCCAAATCCGTTCCTTTTCGGCGAAAAAACACCTACTTTAACCCCAAAATGTTTTGGTTTCAGCAAAAAGACTATCTCATGCTAAAGGTGCCTCCTATAAAATCCTCTACTGTCAGCGGGAAGTATCTTGGCAGTGGGTCTGGGAGATCCTGCACACTGACACAGTGAGAGATTCCCTCCTTCCCCAAAGGGGTGATGGATATCCGTACCCTTTTCTTTCCAATAGAAATATTCATAGAAGTTTTGGTGAGAGAGGGGGCAGGAGAAGAGACAAGAAAAAAAAAAGCGGGGGTGGGGGGGGGGAATTGAGGAGAAGTTGATTAGGAGGAAAAGATAAGATACTTCTCTTCCTTATTGCTGTAAACCGTCCGATTCCCCCTTTACAAAAGGCGGTTTTTTTTTTCTTTTTTTTTGCTTAAACCCTCACCTCTTCTAACAAGGCATGCATCTATTGGAAGTCTATGTTTTATGGACCGGTTTGTCCATAATATGGGTCCAAGAAATAAAAATGAAGGCTCTTTGAAACCATCTAAAAGTGCTGATCAACTAAATACAATGACTACTGATCTTGTTGAATATTCTTTACCTCCACCCACTCCTTTCAATATCCTTTGCCAAAGGATTTAAAGAGCTATGATATCACTGAAATCCAGTTTTTATGCACCCAAATTGGGTTAAAGCAAGGAGCTTTGGAAAATGGGGAAATGAATTTCACCCGACACAAGGAACTGTCACCCACTTGCTCACGCAGATCCAATCTGATATAGCTCATCACTCACAGTGAGATGATATTGAGAATAGGTTACAAAAAGTTAGCAAAAAAATATCAATCTACTTCACAATAACAGTGTTCCGGAGTCATTTCTACCTAAAGAGCTGTTCCTGCTCTGTGAGAGCGATTTCCTTTGATTGGGTTCCCCACACTCTTGTAAATGGAGGGGTTCATATCTGGTCTGGTTACGCTCTGGAAAGGTTGCCAAATCTGATTCTAACATGCCCAGCAATGGCAGACTACAGACAAAACAACCCCTCCCCATCCCCCTCCCCCCCAAGAAAAAAACCCCAAAACTTAAACCAACTTACACATAGATAAAAGATACCTTTAAAATTTCTCATTAAAAAGACAAAAATCTACCTTATCCCAATAAACCTTAGGCCCACCTAACTAAACCTACCTAACCCGGGGAAAAAACTGGGGTAATGCCCCAAAAAGGGCGTCCCACCCCGGAACCTATCCCTCCTATCTATTCCCAGTGTACCCTATTCTTGGATAGTCACCTGAGAAAAACCCCAAACCGGGAAAATAAGATACAAAAATGTAGTAGTAAGGGGGTTCAACCCCGAAGGGGTAATTAATGAGACCCACACCATTTATAAAAAAGTTTTTTTTTTACTGTAATCACAGATTTGTCTTCGTTATTTCTTTTATAATGCATTCAAGTGTCTCAAAAAAAATATGGCTCAGAAATCACAGCCAAAATTGCTATTTTAATGCATCAAAAATTCCAAATGATTAAAGTCGGGAATCAAAGAAAAACCCACGCTTTTTCCCCCTAAAAAATATTAGGGTTCATAGGGATTTAAGTTCAAATTTAAAATAAGACATCACAAAAATGCCAGATTACAATGAATGATTTTTACAAATTTGCTTTCCCGGCATCAATAGATAAAAAAATGATAAAAAAATAAAGGGGCCATTTGCGTCCTGTATTGTTAGTTTGATAGTTTATGGCCCCCGGGATAGTGAAAAGGAACCTTACACTCCCCCCCACGGGTTTTAAAATAGTGATGAGCTTTACCAAGGAGAATTACCCCCCCAAACTTCGGACGCTACACGCCGCAAAAAAACCCGCCAAAAGTCTGTCCCAGGATTCCGCTGATTCGCTAGGGGTCCCGCAAGCCGGCTGCCACTCCCCTTCACCCCCCCGCAAATGCTGGCTATAGATGACGGCGTACCGCGCGAATATCGCTTGTTTTAATAGTAGCGCCGAACTAGAAGAACTAGGAAACGATGTTCTATAGCGCTGGCATGGAACCAAACTCATTTGGGAGAAAAAACAAAAATTGTTCTCTTTGTAATATCATAAATGATCCATTTTGGTATATAAAAAAATTTAGTATTAAGTCAAGGGGATTACATAAAATATTACATAATAACCCTATATTAACTACAATAATCCGGGTATCACACCGATTGTCCCAGAAGGTCTAAATCCAAACAAAAAATAAAAATAAAGCAAAATAAAAAAAAAAATGAAAAACAAAAATAGATTTTTTAGGTCCTGTTTTGTTTACATTACGTTGATACCCATAAAATAAATGCTTAAATGACAAATTTCATTCCCCCCTGGTTTCAGTGTTTTTAGCCCCAATACCAGAAAGCTCCCTCGTAAATTTTCTTTCATAATCACCCATCCTTTTGGGTTAGGTTTCACCACTCCGAACCGGAAGAAGAGTCCCCTCGTTCCCACCCTGCACTTCTACCAATTTCTCGCATGGAGTACCCCGGGATGCTCAATTTTCCAATATGTTGAGTACTTTTCTTCGAGCTCTCTAGATTTTTTTCCCAAAAACTACAGGACATGGCAGAATAAATACCCCCTTTGGTTTTACAAATTTGCAAATGCTGTCAATTTTACGATCTTTCCATTTTGATCCCGAACTCCTTTTCTCAGTTTTATATTTTTTCAGGCTTTACAATTACCACATTTATGCATGCCACAAAACAGGTACACCAACCATGATCTCCTTGGTTGAGGAGGAACAAAGTGGCTATGGACCAGTTTGTCCCTTTAAAGTTTTTTCCCCTCCTGTAAGTTTTTAACCAGGGTAAGGGTCAATCAGATCCGCCACATCTGGACCCTGCAATAGTATTGGCCAGGAATGTTTTCAAAATTCCTCTAATCCCTCAGAGGCCCATCAAATTTTTCCAATAATTCTCAACTTGTTCGGTGCAGTTCTTGTCTTTAACAATGAACTACGGTCTGTCCCCAGAGTCTCCTGATAGGGTCTCTTAAGAACAGACCTGGGGTACCCCCTCTCTAGGAATTTCCCATCGGGGCCATCCGCTTCCCTTTTGAAGGACACACAGAGGAAAAATTTTTTCCTAATTCTGGTAAATTGCCCTTTGGGGAATCCCTTTCTAAGTGGATTGATGTGCCATTCTCATTGCAGAAGGCTATTCCGGCCGTAGGTTTCCATAGGCTGTCTTTTTCAATTTTTCCATTCGGTCCGGCGATAAATCCAAAAAAACATAGTTCTCTCTTCATTAATCTCATATGTGAATCTGAGCCCAATTTCATTGGTATTCAGGGACTCGACAAAAGAGATAAAATGTTGTTCAGACCCCGTCCAGATAATAATGACATCATCAATGTATCGCCCCCAAAGGGTGACACACCGATGATAGTCCTCCAATTCCTCCGAGAAAACGATGGTGCTCTCCCACCAGCCCAGGAGCAAATTCGCGTAGGTAGGCGCACATGGGCTTTCCATGGCGGTGCCCCTGAGCTGGTGGAAGAAGCGACCATTGAACATAAAGTAGTTATGTCTCAGGACAAACTCCATCAGGTTCAACACAAATTTATTATGTTCTCCTAGGAATTGATTACGAGTTGACAAAAAAAATTCCAAAGCCTTCAGTCCCTCCCTATGTGGGATGGAGCTGTACAGTGCCTCCACATCTATACTACAAAGCAGGGTCCTGTCCTCCAATACGATGTCCTCCAGTTTCGATAAGAGGTCCATCGTGTCCTTAACATATGATGGCAACGCTAGCACGAATGGTATCAAAATTTGATCAAGATAGGTGCCAATATTTTGGGTAAGGTTCCCGATTCCCGACACAATAAGCTACATTTGAGGGGATCTAACCCTTTATGTATCTTGGGAGTCCGTAGTAGAATGTGGCCAACTGAGGAGGGTTCTGTAAAGAGGAATCAAATTTCCCTTTCACTAATTAGATTATTCTCAGGGCAGTTTTCAAAAGCCCTTTGGGTTCTTTTAAATCTGGGTGTAGGATCTTGTTCCAAAATGGCATATCCCTCTCTATCCTTAAGGACTTGTAGACACATATTTCTATAGTCCCCAAAGTTCAGAATCACCAGATTTCCCCCTTTGTCCGAGGATTTGATAGTAATGGTCTGATCTTTCTCCAACGATTGTAGTGGCAAATATTGCTCTTTTGTCAGGTTGTAATGATTCCGTTTAATACCTGTTCCAATTTTTTCTAAGGTGGTACTGACAACATTAACGAACACATCAATGCTATTGTCCATCAAAGGGGGGGTTCTCACACTTTTTCGATGACACGTATAATGGAAATAGGAACAATCAAGAAGGACTGAGTGGACAGGGGACATCGTATATTATCAATCTATCTAATAGTAAGTTGAGTGATGTGGAATTGGAGGTTTTGAATAAGGGGTTATCGTTTGTCCCTACAGCACCATTTAATGTCTTTGACTGTATTAAGGACCTACATTTGTTCGCACGTAGCCTAAAGTGGAAAAAGTTTTTCAAATATCGAGATAAAAGGGAATGTGCAGAGCTAGGGATTGTACAGGAGGATCTGGCGGTGGTCAGGATGTTGGCCTCATTTTTTGGAGGAAAATGAGATTGATTCCTCCAAGGGTCCATTTTCTACGTGTCGTCGAAAAAGTGTGAGGACCCGTCCTTTGATGGACAATAACATTGATGTGTTCATTAATGTCGTCAGTGCCGCTTTAGAAAAAATTAGCACGGGCATTAAACGTAATGATTACAATTTGACAAAAGAGCAATATTTGCCACTACAATCGTTGGAAAAAGACCAGAACATCACTATTAAACCCTCGGAGAAAGGGGGAAATCTGTCGATTCAGAACTTTGGGGACTATAGAAATATGTGTCTACAAGTCCTTAAGGATAGAGAGGGATATGCCATTTTGGAACAAGATCCTACACCCAGATTTAAGGAAGAACTAAGAGGGCTTTTGAGAACTGCCCTGGAGAATAATCTAATTAGTGAAAGGGAATTTGAGTTCCTCTTTACAGAATCTCCTCAGTTGGCCACATTCTACGGACTTCCCAAGATACATAAAGGGTTAGATCCCCTCAAATGTAGGCTTATTGTGTCGGGAATCGGGAACCTTACCCAAAATATTGGCACCTATCTTGATCAAATTTTGATACCATTCGTGCTAGCGTTGCCATCATATGTTAGGGACACAATGGACCTCTTATAGAAACGGGAGGACATCGTATTGGAGGACGGGACCCTGCTTTGTAGTATAGATGTGGAGGCCCTGTACCGTTCCATCCCACATAGGGAGGGACTGAAGGCTTTGGAATTTTGTCAACTCGTAGTCAGTTCCTAGGGGAACATAATAAATTTGTGTTGAATCTGATGGAATTGTCCTGAGACATAATTATTTTTTGTTCAATGGTCGCTTCTTCCACCAGCTCAGGGGCATCGCCATGTGAAGCCCATGTTCGCCTACCTACGCGAATTTGCTCCTGGGCTGGTGGGAGAGCACCATCGTTTTCTTGGAGGAATTGGAGGACTATCATCAGTGTGTCGCCATTTAGGGGCGATACATTGATGATGTCATTATCTGGACGGGATCTGAACAACATTTGATCTCTTTTGTCGAGTCCCTGAATACCAATGAAATTGGGCTCAGATTCACATATGAGATTAATGCAGAGAGACTATGTTTTTTGGATATCATCATCAGCCGGGGACCGAATGGAAAAATTGAAACGACAGCCTATAGGAAACCTACGGTCGGCAATAGCCTTCTGCAATGGAGTAGTGCACATCCATATCCACTTAGAAAGCGGATTCAGAAAGGGCAATTTACCAGAATTCGGAGAAATTGTTCCTCCGTGATGTCCTTCAAAAGGGAAGCGGATGGCCTGATGGGAAGATTCCTAGAGAGGGGGTACCACAGATCTGTTCTTAAGGGAGCCTATCAGGAGGCTCTGGGGACAGACCGTAGTTCATTGTTAAAGACAAGAACTGCACCGAACAAGTTGAGAATTATTGGAACATTTGATGTGGCCTCTGAGGAAATTAGAGGAATTTTGAAAACATTCTGGCCAATACTATTGCAGGATCCAGATGTGGCGGATCTGATTGACCCTTACCCTGTTATAACTGACAGCAGGGGAAAAAACTTAAGGGACAAACTGGTCCATAGCCACTTTGTTCCTCCTCAACCAAGGAGATCATGGTTGGGTGTACCTGTTTGTGGCATGCATAAATGTGGTAATTGTAAAGCCTGTAAATATATTAAACTGAGTAAAGGAGTTCTGGATCAAAATGGAAAGATGGTGAAATTGACAGCATTTGCAAATTGTAAAACCAAGGGGGTGATTTATTACTGCACATGTCCATGTATGTATGTGGGAAAGAAATCTAGAGAGCTGCGAAGAAGAGTACTCTAACATATTGGAGATATTGACCATGCCTGGGATACTCCAGTGGCGAGACATGGTAGAAGTGCAAGGTGGTGATAAGACGGGACTCTTCTTCTCTTTTCTGGAGGTGGTGAAACCTAACCTAAGGATGGGTGATTATGAAAGAAAGATCTTACAGAGGGAGACTTTCTGGATCTATCGGCTAAAAACACTGAAACCAGGAGGAATGAATGAATGAATGAAACTTTGTCATTTACGGCATTTATTTGATGGATATCAACGTAATGTATAACAATATACAGGACCTATTAGGCCGTGTTCACACTGCTTATTCAAGCCGTAATTGCGGGCCGGATTTCGCCCGCGGTTACGACTTGAGTAAGGGGCGGGACGGGAGTGCAGCGGGGGCTCTGCTCGCCGGCCCCATAGATACGCGCCGTAAATAATGTGCATGTCACTTTCTCCCCCCGCGGCGGATTTGCCGAGCGGGGAGGAGCGACGGAATCCATAGTTCTCTATGAGAACTGTGGATTACCGTAGTTACTGTGACGGATTGGAGCCGTACTGAAGCGAAAGTCCGGCGTGCAGTACGGCTCCAATCCGTCCCAGAATAAGCCGTGTGAACGAGGCCTTATAATTATTTTTTTTCTCATCATTTTTTATCATGCTTTATTATTATTATTTTTTTTTTTTTTTGTTGTGGTATATTTGTCCCTAGAAAAAGTCGTGTGTGTGATACCCTGGAATAGTAGTATGGTTAATATAGGGGTTATTATGTAATATCTACATGTAATCCCCTTGAGCTTAATACTAATTTATTTATATACCATAATGGATCTATTGATTAAAAATATTACAAAGAGTAACAATTTTAGTTTACTTTCCAGAGTGACGTTTGGTTCCAGATGCCAGGCTGCTATAGAACATCGCTGCCTAGTTCTTCTATGTTCGGCGCTACTATTAAATCGACACGAGTATCCGTGCCTGTCCTCTATATGCCTAGCGATTCTGCGGGGTGGTGGAGGGGAGTACGCATGCGCGGCTTTCGGGACTCCTAGCGAATCAGCGGAGGATTCCGGTACAGAACTGTTTGGCGGGTTTTTGGGGCGAGTGGAAGTTGTGGGGAGGTAATTCGCCCGTTGTGGTAAGCTCAGTGACTATTTAACCAGTGGAAGGGAGTGTATAGGTGTCCTTTTCACTATCCAGGGGACCGTGAGACTATCATACTAACAACATCAGGACACGCAAGTGATTTCTCTTTATTTTTCATCTATTTTTCATCTATTGATGGGGAAGAAGCAATGTTGTAATATCATTCATGTAAAAATCATGGCATTTTTTGTGATATGTCTTATTTAATAGGAACTTAGATGCCCTGATGAAGCCTATATATTAGGGGGAAACGAGTCGGCTTGGCTTTGATTCCTGAGCTTTATATCTATTTGAGATATCTGATGCATTATATGAGCAATTGATGGCTGTGATTTCTGAGCCTATATTTATTTGAGGCATTTGATGCATTATATGAGCATTTTACATATCTGGGCTTTGATTCTCGCGTGTTTTATCTACTTGGGCTTGGCTTTGATTCCCGAGCTTTATATCTATTTGAGATATCTGATGCATTATATGAGCAATTGATGGCTGTGATTTCTGAGCCTATATTTATTTGAGACATTTGAAATATTTGGGCTTTGATTCCCGCGTGTTATATCTACTTGAGACACTTGATGCATTATATGAATAACTGAAGAAATATCTGTGATTACAGTAAAATACAACTTTGTATAAATGGATGTATATAATTGTATGGATGTATATAATGGATGTATATAATGTATAATGATTGCCACATAAAAGGTTGGTAAATAAAATGAGAATGCTTGGACTGGGGGAAAATGTGTGCAAGTGGGTAGGCAACTGGCTCACTGATAGAAAACAAAGGGTAGTAATTAAACGGTACATACTCAGACTGGATCGCTGTTACTAGTGGGGTACCACAAGGGTCAGTATTGGGCCCTATCCTCTTCAACATTTTCATTAATGATCTTACACAGGGATTACACAGTAGAATATCGATCTTGCAGACGATTACTGAAGCTCTGTAAAGTAATCAACAAAGAGGATAATGTGTTGATTACAAAGGGATCTGGATAAGTTGGAGGCCTGGGCAGGGAAATGGCAGATGAGGTTTAATACAGATAAATGCAAGGTTATGCACATGGGGAAGAGAAATCCATTACATGACTACATGTTAAATGGAAAAAGGCTGGGTAAAAGTGACATGGAGAAGAACTTGGGAATCCTGGTGGACAGTAAACTTAATTGTAGCAGCCAGTGTCAGACAGCAGCTGCCAAGGCAAATAGGATCATGGGGTGCATTAAAAGGGGCATAGATGCACATGATGAGAACATTATTCTCCCATTATACAAGTCACTGGTTAGACCACACATGGAATATTGTGTACAGTTTTGGGCACCAGTGCACAGCAAAGACATTGTAGAGCTTGAACAGGTACAAAGGCGGGAAACAAAAATAATAAAAGGACTGGGTGGACTACAGTACCCAGAAAGATTAGCAAGATTAGGGTTATTTAGTTTAGAGAAAAGACGGCTTTGGGGGGACATGATAAATATGTTTAATTACATCAAAGGACAATATAGAGATCTCGCCCAAGATTTATATATACCCAGGGCTGTATCTAGAACAAGGTGGCATCCTCTACGTCTTGAGGAACGAAAGTTTCTACATAAACATAGAAAGGGATTCTTTACTTTAAGAGCAGTGAGACTATGGAATTCTCTGCCAGAGGGACTTGTCGTGGTAAATTCAACAACGGAGTTCAAAAAAGGTTTGGATGCATTTCTGGAGCATAATAATATAACAAGTTATAGTGTCTAGGATTCAGGAGAGGGGTCATTGATCCAGGGATTTTTCCGATTGCCAGATTGGGAGTCCGGAAGGAATTTTTCCCTACGATGAGGACAATTGGCTTCTACTTGATTGGGGGTTTTTGCCTTCCTTTGGATCAACACCTTAGCACAACAGGCTGAACTGGATGGATGTCTTGTCTTTTTTCAGCCTTACAAACAATGAAACTATGTGGGTCTCATTAGATTACCCCTTGCGGAGTTGAACCATCCCTTACATTAGCTACATTTCGTATCTTATTTTCCCGGTGTTGAGGATTTTTCTCAGGTGACTATCCATAGAATAGGGTACACTAGGGAATAGATAGTGAGGGATAGGTTCCTGGTGGGGATGCCCTTGTTGGGGCGATTACCGCAGTGTTTTCCTGGTTAGGTTTAGTTAGGTGGGTCTAGGGATTATTAGGGATAAGGTAGATTGTTGTCTTTTTAACTGAAGTATATTAAAGGTTATCTTTTATCTATGTGTAAGTTAGGTTTATAGTTTATAGTTTTCTTTGGACATATTGATGTTTGTTTCAGCAATGGCAGACCTCATCCAGTCATAGCCAAGTTTCTTGACCTTACTGACAGATCAAAAAATGGAGCACATTTAAATCTTCAAACAACGTTCTAGAAATTAAGGGACGCAAACTCCTAATTTTCACTGATTTCTCAGCAGAGATGACGAGTAAGAAAACAGCCTTGGCTCCCACAAGCAGACTTGCTTTGCTATGATCTATCCGGCGATTCTCCGTGTCTTTCATGCCGATGGTTCCATTTCATCATACTCCTCTCCAGATGAAGCTCTATCCGACCTACAAATCTCTACGAGAAATTTACCATCACCCGCTCACCATGACACTGACTTGCAACATCCATACAACAAGATGGCTCCTGAGTTTCCCCATCTGATGGTAATATGGTCTAATCACCCTAATTCGCTAAAGGAGCAATGAAAGCTCAGCCTCAAAGACTGTCATCTGTTGTGAGCATGTTGGTCCAGTTGATAACTTTCTGGCAATAAGTTTTCTCTGTCTTTCTCTACACTACTCACAAAAATTTATGGATATTTGGCTTCTGGTCGAAACCTCAGAATGAACATAAAATTTCTTTAAATGAACTAAAGGACACCATCTCAACTTCAGAATGCACATGTCCAACTGTTAAATGTTTAAGTACTTTATGCACAACTTGCTCTCGAACAAGGAGCATAATGGCAAAATTCACAACAGGTGTTTGATAGCTGAATCACTCAATAAATTTAGGGGATTAATTTGAATTGGGATTTAAACAGTCCTCCTCACCATGATGTTCATTTATTGACATCATGAAACCAAGACAATACCTTACAATTTATCAACAATACCTTGTCATTGCGAGGCTTCAAGCAGGATGCTCTGAGACAGAGGTGGCCACTTAGAGCTTAGAGTGTTAACAGCAGGATGCAACAGAAATACAGACAGACTGGAAAAGTCACAGAAAGGCAAAAACGTGGACGTCCTTTGGCTACATCACACACTGATGACCGCTTCTTTGTAAACAATGCCTGCGGAACCGGATGATGGATGCCACACAAATCTAGGCACATTTAAAGGAGGCAAACAGTTTAGGTCAGTTCCCCTTAATTTAACTACGTCTGTTTGGTCTGTTGTGTCCCTAATCCACAAGGCTAAGTAACTTCCCCCTATACAGGGGGGGGATGGGTTTTTCTCAGAAAGCCCCCTGGGGCCTGCCCTATTCAGTTGGGGATCCCTGGCTATGAAGTGAAGTGGTTTGTTAACAGGGGGCATGCTGTGTCCTTAAAAATTTCCCTGCTTACCTTTAAGCTCCCATCTCCCAAAACGGGCATTTGTTCTTACCCCCGGTTTGCCCTATAACAGGAGAACATTAAAGTAATTCCACATCTTGCCTTTGATTTATAGTCCCCGTTCCAAAACTTCATGAATATGTACAACAAGCTCAGTGTCACTCCATCGGGGTTAGGAAGAAAGGGAGAGGAGCAGAATACGGGGTTTTCGGACACAGAGGGTCCTTCCTCCCTCTCCCCCTCTCGAACTTCTTTTGGGAGTGTTTTGTTCCTTCCTAATTTTAACCTCCCTTAAAATCCCTTGCCTCCATATATTTTAAGAAGGGGGTGGACCCTGGTGGCAAAACATTACATCTAATACAAATATCAGTGGCACACTATAAAACTAAGTAAAACATCCCAAAGGGATATAGGAATTTTTTGAAAATGATTACTGCTAAGGAAAATATGAAAACCTGGGATTCTTAGTTTACCCCGTTTTTGATCAAAAATTGTTTTAAGCTCACCTCCCAAAAGCTCAAGGGACCCAGCACAGGTGAGTCCCTTAAACTAACATGTTACCTCACTAGGAGTCCATTCAGACTACAACCTCTCAGGGAGTGGTAGGAACTTGCTACTGAATTAGGGACTCACCTGTGCTGGGATCCCCTTGATGCTTTTGGGAGGTGAGCTTAATCAATTTTTGATTAAAAACTGTAAGCTATTTATTTCTGTGCAGATTAAGTTGGGTGTGGCTTCCTTACCCAATCACCCTTCACCTGGGGCTTTATTAAGCACGCTCTCCCACACCTCTGGGCCTGGGTCTTGGTGTTACCTGGCTCTGTCCTGTCTGTCTTGTCCAGGTCTGGTTTCCTAGTTCATGCTTATGTTCCCTGCTATATTCGCGTACCTGCTGATGTTTTGCCGTTTACGGTTTGCATCTCTACTGCTTTCTGTCGGTTTCTCTTGTTGTTTGCTACCTGTATCCTAACTGATCTGATGCTTCTGGTATGTGTTTGCTTCTAACTTGTGTGTGCTCCTAGTCTTGTTTCAGTCCTTGTTGCTCCGTTTATTGGCATCTTGTACTCTCTGTTCCTTGAGCTCTGTCTATCTGTTGGCATTCATCTTATGTCTGATTGTGTCATTTTAGGCCCTGTCCTATGTCTGTTTTTTGTGTCTTGTTTGGTTAACATCCTGTGTCTGTCCCTAGACCTTCGTTCCATGTCCATCTTGGTCTCCATTTGCCCCTGTTCTCTGTGTCTTTGTCTCGGTCAGTGTGGTGCCTGCTTTGGCGCTTCTGCCCTGTCTGGGGTCAGCCGCAACTGCTGGGGACTGCTCTGAGGTCGCACATGGCGGTCTTCGGAATAAGTCAACTTTACCATCAAAGGCTCTGTGAAAATATCTAATGGCCACGTAGTCACACCCCCCCCCCATAGTCACACCCCCTCGTAAACCCAGTAATGGTATAGTGGGTCCACTACCCACCATTGAAAATGTGACCTTATCAAACTGTAAACAGCCTGATGAGAAGCTATGTTCACATCCACATTGATCCCCTAAATTTATTTGGCGATTCAGGGATCAAACATCAGTTGGGAATTTTGTCAAATTTTAAAGGGGGTTGGCCGCTAACAAAATTGACTTGGGTTTTTAAAATTTTAAAGATTTAAAAAACCCAGCCCGTTTGGCCTTTGTTCCCCTTTTTAAAAATTTTCCTATGATTTTTGAGGTAACTTTTTTATTTACCCACCAAATTTAAGGTTTTTTCAAAATTTCTATAGTTTCGAACTTTTGGTCCTTATCTTATTTTTTGTAAAAAAAACTGGAATTTTATCAATTTCAATTGAAAGCAGGTAAACCAGATGACCCCTTTTCGCCACAAATGCTTCTGAGGTTTTTTAAAGGGAAAGCAAAAGGGGCTTGGCAAACCGTTTTGCATGGGTTTAGGGCCCGGGATAACCCTTTGACCTCCTCCGCCCCAAAATTAAAAGATTTTTTTTAAAACTTATGGTTTTAAAATTAATTAAAAAATGAAATCAATTTGAACTTTTTCTTTTATTTAAATTGATTAAAACCCCTTTTTTTTAGATTAGATTTAAATAACATGAAAATGTCTTTGGAACTGTGACTATATAATACTGTACAGATCAGGCATGTGAATACTTTATGCTCTCCTGTATTAGTGAGACATCCTGAGTATAGTAACACTTCCCTTGTTGTTGCTGGAGATGTGGAGACTTGTAAGCTAAGCAGGGGATATAGGAACACATGCATCCCCTCTGCTCTATTTAGCATACACAGCAGCTTCACAGACCTCTCTACACTCATAGATCAGCCCTCTCCTGTAACAGACCTAGGCAGGCAACACAGGGTAACTCTGAGAGCAACCCCCTCCCCCCCCCCGTATAGAAGTTACTAGCTGCCTTGTGTGCCTGATGGGAGTGGGGAGAGGGAGAGGAAGAACAGACCAAGAAGCACGCCCCTCAGTTCAACTTACCAGGGACACTGACAGGCTGAAAGCTCGTAATGAGACAACTCCTTTAAGCTCCTTGTCATCAGCAGGTTGGACAAACAGTACTGCAGCATTTAATAGTTGGACATGTGTTTTCTAAAGTTAAGAGATGATTAATCCCTTACCGCCGGAGCCAGTTTGGGCCTTCCTGTAGAGCCCCATTTTTAAAATCTGACATATGCCACTTTATGTGAGAATAACTTTTTGATACTTTTATCTATCCAAGTGATTCAGAGATTGTTTTCTCATGACACATTGTGATTTGTGTTAGGAAGAAATTTTTGTCCATACATTCCTTGTCTTTTTGCGAAAAATATCAAAATAGCATGAAAATTTGGAAAAATGTGCAATTTTCAAAGTTCAGAAAATTTCTGCATGTAACACAGATAGTTATTCCACTCAAAATAGTTTATAACTAGCATCTACCATATGTCTACTGTAGGTTTTTGTAAGAAAATTTGCAAAATAGATTTTCTTTTTAGGGATCAATCCAGTTCTGACATGGCTTTGATGGGCCTGTATGTTAGATACCCCCATAAATGACTTCATCTAAGAAACTATACCTCAAAGTATTTAAAAAAGTATTTAGGAAATTTCTTACCCCTTTAGGTATTTCACAGAAATTAAAGCAATATGGAGGTGAAATTTCAAAATTGCACTTTTTTTTAGCAGATTTTCAATTTTTATGCATTATTTACTGGAACACTGTAGATGCGACCAGATAAATGAAACTCAACATTAATTCCTCATATTCTACCGTTTTCAGAGATACCCCATATTTGGCCCTAGTGCACTAATTGGTTCAACCACAAGGCCCAGAATAGGAGGAGCACCTACCGGACTCTGGGGTCTCATTTTCATTACGATTTTATTTAGGTGCCATTTCAGGTTTGCAGACACCCTAAGGTGCTAAAACTTAATAAACTCCCCTAAAAAGACCCCATATTGGAAGCTACACCCCTTAAGGAATATATTCAGGGGTGCAGTGAGTATATTGACCCAACAGCTGGTTCACACATTTTTTTAGCGTTAGGCTCTGAAAATTAAAAAATTTCAATGTAAAAAAAAAATTCCCAACAACCTACAATTTTAGCTGGAAATATTGAATTTTTACATGGAATCCGGGAAAAAAGAACCCCAAATTGTGTAATGCAATTTCTTCAAAGTTCGGCAATACCCTACATGTGGGTGTAAACTGCTGTTTGAGTGCATGGCAGGGAGCGCTATTTGGCTTTTGGAACGCAGATTTTGGTGGGGCCATGTCGCATTTGCAAAGCCCCCAAACTATCAGAACAGGTGACACCTTCCAGAAGTCAATGCATTTTGGATTCAACAACCCTCATGGATCTCATCTAGGGGTGTATTGGGCATTTTGGGTGCACAGATGTTCCATAGTTTTTTTTTTTTAGCATTGGGCCATGAAAATGTTTGGGGGGGGGGGGGGGGGGGGGGAGACGGACGAAGTTCCACCATTGTTTTTTTGGGCTTAATTTTTACAGCGTTCACTGGATAAATAACAGAATAACTTGTTCGGTACAATTGCAATGATATGAATTTTATATAGTTTTTTTTATGTTTTATTACTTTTACACAACAGAAATGCATTTATAAAAAATTGCATTTTTATGTCATATTCTGACAGCCAAAACTTTTTTTTCTGTATACGGAGCTGATTATGGGCTTGTTTTTCTGCAGGATGAGCTGACGTTTTTATTGGTACCATGATTGGGTGCATATGACGCTTTGATTACTTTTTATTAAGGTTTTTTAGGCATTTTGAACAAAATACAGCAATCCTGGTAGTGTTTTCAATTTTTATAGCAGTCACTGTTCGGTATAAATGACATGCTAGCTTTACTCAGCAGGTCGATACGATTACAGCGATACCAAATGTGTATTTTTTTTATGTTTTAGTGCTTTTACACAATAAAAACTTTTATTCAAAAAGGAAAACACTTTTTGCATCGCCATAGTCTGAGGGCCATAACTTTTTTTATTTTTATGTGTATGGAGCTGTATAGCAGCTTGTTTTTTGGCGGGATGATGACGTTTTTATTGGTATCATTTTTTAGGGGACAAGGCTTTTTAACTGCTTTTAAATCCGTTTTTTGGAAGTCAGGGTGAAGAAAATACTGCAATCCTAGTAGTGTTTTTATTTTTAACAGCGCTCACCGTGCAGTATCTGCGACAAGTGAGTTTTAATCCCTGGGTCGAGACTATTACTATGATACCCAATTAATATAGTTTTTTTATGTGGAAACACTTTTTTTTAAAGTGTTTTTATTGTGTAAAACAATATTTATGCATTGCTGTCTTCTGATAGCCATAACTATTTTTTAATTTTCCGCATACAGAGCTGTGTAAGGTTTTTTTTTTTGCGGGAAGAACAGAGGGGTTAATTGCCACCGCTTTGGTGTTTATGAGTTTTTGATTGCTTTTTACTCCGTTGTAGGGTGGGTTGTTACGCACGCAGTGATACCAAATATGTGTACTTTATTTTTGATCTTTCTTGGGGCGATTGCCGTTTGTAAAAGGGCGGTGTACGCGTTATTTTATTTTTTGTTTCACTTTTTTTTTTTTTTTACTTTTTCACATAGGGAATTTGTATCAGCGATCTTCAGATCGCTCATACAAAGGAGACCTGCACACAGCATTGCTGCTGTGCACTGGTCTCCATGACTACTGTCAATCACCATGCCCACAATGCATTGCGGGCATGGTGACGTCACCAGACAGCCTGGATGCTTTATTAAAGCATCCGGGCTGTCAGGTAGGAGACCAGTGAGCGGCTAACTCCTAATGCCTGCAACTTCGCGAAGGGTTAATCACCAACAGCCGGAGCTCACTCCGGCCGCAGGTGATACGGCATGATGCCAGCGGTAATATACCGCTGGTCCCATGCCGCGATCTTGCCAGCTCCACTTATGAGCTCGCAAGATCGCCATGACGTACCCATACGTCAATTTGCAGGAACCCCTACCCAACCTTGACATATGGGTACATCAAATGTCAGTAAGGGGTTAAAGAGTAGAAGGATATATAAACCAGTCATGAACACTAACACGCATGCTTGCAAAAATGATTAATAAAAAAAAAAATTTTAAGAAATTTTATTTTCATTCTGAAATTTCAACCAATAGCCAAATATCCCTAACTTTTTGTGAGTAGTGTATAAACTGACAATCGCTGCGGTTACGTGTATTACTACATTACAATATGGTAACTCTTTATATACCTTCTATCTTGATTTTCTATCATTGAAACTTGTTTAATAACTTTCATATACTTTACCTTTTTCAGTTGTGAATATTGCAACAGGTCATTTTGTAGGGATTTATTCTTCTCCTTTTCTTTATAAAGCTCTTCTTGAAGAGTTTTCTGTTGTTCTCTCTCGGATTGTAGATTGAGGTCTAAATTAGAACTATGATTGAAACATTTATATAAACAAGGTGTTAATATACCTGGTGATATCAGTCTAGCCTTTACATGGATAAATATAGAACACAATGTACATCTATGGTGTTATTAGGTAGCGTTAAAGAGGTTTTCTCACCATGCAGTTTTACATAGCCACAGCCAGCTTTAGACTCACCCTTCCTGGTCAGGCTGTGGTTGGTTCTAGGACAGTGATTGGCATGTCGGCTCTGCTGTTCTTAGCTATTCCTGTTACAGTGACATGACTACGGGAAATTTAAAAAATGTAGTACACAAGGCTTTAAAACTCTAAGAGGTAAAAGCTAAACTCCGTGGCTGGAGAGAAGACTTTGCAGGGAGTGACTCACCAGGGTCGAACAGCAGCTTGTGTAGCAATCAGATAAGAAAAAGAAGAGAAAACTAGGGAGAGGTGGTTGATACCCAAGAGAAACTTGTGTACTCTAAGAGCAGATAAAATATTCTTCATCTCCTGACCAAAGCAAAATTAAAACAGCATTGCATTTGGTAATAGTTTTCATGTACCTTTCCCTATATGTTAAAAGCTAATCATTGTGGTGAGAAAATCCCTTTAAATTGATTGGAATCCATATACATGCCACATAAAAATCCACATTCTGCCAACAATCACATTAGGCTTTAAAGTGAATCCACCCCATACCACGAACCGCAGTGTTGACTTTTTCGCTCGCAGATATAAAATGTGTGCCGTAAAAGAAAATGAGTGAACTGTCAATTGATGTGGATTCCACCTCAGAAACCACCTCTGCTAGACAAGACATGAATTACTGAATGGGGCTAATCCACATCTATAACCACAGTGAAAAATGTTGCATAAAATCTCAAAATTAGTCAAAACCATGAGTATCACCTGGTTCTGGCACCGTATCTATGTAGTAAGCTTGGTTATGTGATTGTGTCAAAGTAGTATGCTTAATTATGTTACTGTAAATGTCAATCTTTTACTGTATATATGTAAACAGTTTGGTGTGTACATGTGACACCAGAAGTTTACACACACATATATATATATATATATATATATATATAAATAAATAAATGGTTTACATGCATTTCATTAGTATTTGGTAGCATTGCCCCTAAACTGTATGACTTGGATCAAACGTTTTGGATATCCTTCCACAAGATTCTCACAATAGTTTTGTAGGAATTTGGCCCCTTTACTCCTGACAAACATTGTAACTGAGCCATGTTTTGAGGTCCCCTTTGCTCACAACCTGCCTTTTCAACTTTTGCCCTTTACATTTTCAATAGTATTGAATCAGGGGCTTTGTGATGGCCACTGCAAAAAACATTAACTTGGTTATCCTCAAAGCCACTTTGTAACCATTTTGGCAGTATACTTCGGTTATTGCCATATGGAGCCCCATTTCCTTTTTTCCCGCCCCAGCTTTAACTACCTGGCTGATGTCTTGAGATGTTGCTTCAGTATTGCCACAATCTTCTTTCCTCATGATGCCATCTATTTTGTGAAATGCACCAATCCCTCCTGCAGCAAAACAACCCGACAACATGATGTTTGCCACCCCGTTTTTTTCACAGTTGGGATGGTGTGCTTGGGGCTTCCAAGCCTCTCCTCCTTTTTCCTCCAAACTTATGATGTTCATTATGCCAAACGTTAAATTTTAGTTTTTGTCCAACCACAGGACACGTCTCCAAAAATGTAGGTCTTTGTTCCTGTGTGTATATGCAAACATTAATCTGCTTTTTTTATGTTTTCTTTTGAGTAAGCCTTCTTCCTGGCAGAGTGGCCTTTCAGCCTATGTTGATACAGTACTCATTTCCCTGTGGATAATGACAATCTTAACAGCTTCCACCAGCATCTTCACAAGGTCTTTCGCTTTTGTTCTTTGGTTGATATGTCGGACCCAAGCACGTTTATTTCTGAGACACACAACCCTCCCTTCCTGAGCGTAGATGCTAGACATTCCCATCTGTTTGCACTTGGGGTAAAATTGTCTGTACAGATGAACGTGGCACCTTCAGGTATCTGGAAACTGCACCCAAGGATGAATCAGGCTTGTGCAAGTCCATAATTCTCTTCCTGAGATCTTGGCTGATTTTATGTGAGACAGTGAGAAAAACATGCATATGTATCTTTTTATATAATGTATGGAAACATCTGGTTTCAACTGTATGTACAATTTGTTTTTACGTAAAGAATGTCAGTGAAGTAAAGATTCTATTGTAATGTATCTAAATATCCTAGAAAAGAGAGAATGGCTGGTTGATCATCCATGACATCAAGCATCCAAGACCACCTCCCATCAAATTATACACCTTACACGGTATAAGTAAAAAATAGGTGTAATTTAGTGGGTGCATGTAAGTAAACATGTAATGTGCATGTAATTTTGGGCTGTGTGTACTGCATAGCTTATATGGTACCCTTAATCTGCCTCTTTACGTGGATGTTTGTACACTGTAAAATAAAGCGAACACTTAAAACACCACAAAGTAATGCCAAGTCGATCACACTTCTGTGAAATCATACTGTCCAGTTGTGAATCAAAACAGATTGTGAATCAATTTCTCCTGCTGTTGTGCAAATGGAACAGGCAACAGATAAAAATTATATGCAATTAGCAAGACAACCCCTATGAAGGAGTGGTTCTCTAGGTGGGGACCACAGACCATTTCTTGGTTTTCATCCGTTTTGGCTGTTTTGGTCACTTTTGCATTCTATTGCCTCATGCTACCTCTAGTGGTTAAAACAGTGTCTGCAACCCACAGAGGTTGCTCAGGTAGTGCAGTTCATACAGGACGGCACATCAATGCAAGTTGTGGTAAGAAAGTTAGCTATGTCTAGAAGCAAAGTGTCCAGAGCATGGAGCAGACACCAGGAAACAGGCCAGTACACCAGGAGACATGGAGGGGGGCTGTAGGAGGGCAACAACCCAGCAGCAGGACTGACACCTCCTTTTTGCAAGGAGGAACAGAAGGAGTAGTCCCAGAGCCCTGCAATATGACCTCCAGCTAAAGGGCCGTTTACAAGTGACAAATACCGGTCGGTTTATGCGACTAGTATTTGCACTGTTTTGTGGCCGTCCCCACGGCCGCGCGGGGGGGGAGGGGGTTAGGGTTTTACTCCACGACGAGCGGAGGAAAGCCCTCCCCCTTCACATTGAGATGCACATATTCCCTCTGGAAACCGGACGGAAGAATGTGCATGCTCACGGAAAACCGGTGCAGTGGGGACCTGAATGCAAAACCCGGTTTTCCCATAGCGCCCCGTTCTGCTCATTTTCGGACTGCTTTTCAGGCGGCCTGCAACACCGCAATCCGCCTGAAAAACCGTCCGAAAACCCGTGCCATGGGGACATGCCCTAAGGGACTAATATCCATGAGTCTGTTCAAACTGTCAGAAACAGATTCCATGAGGCACCGACCGACCAGTAGGAGTTGTGCTCACAGCCTAACATCATGCAGGGTGATTGGCATTTGCCAGAGAATACCAAGATTGGCAGATTTGACATTGACGCCATGTGCTCTTCACAGATGACAGCAGGTTCACTCTGAGCATGTGACAGTAAAGACAAAGTCTCCAGACGCCGTAGAGAATGTTCTGCAGCATCCTCCAGCATGACTGGTTTGGTAGTGAAAAGAAAAGTTAAACACACATATTTGGTATCACCACGTGCGTAACAACCCAGCTTATAAATGTGCCATGTTATTTAACTCTCAATATGAATGGTATAAAAGAACCCCCCAAAAAACAATGCAATTTTTATCCTGCAGCACACAAAATGAATAAAAAAAAAGTGATAAAATTATATGAACCCCAAAAGTATCAATAAAAACATCAGTTCATCCTGAAAAAAAACAAGCCACTTCATAGCTCCATATAGGAAAAAATAAAACCGTTATGGCTACCCAACTAGGGAAAATAAAAAACATGTTTTTTTTTTAATAAGTGTTTTTTATTGTGAAAAACATGTACAAAATTCAAATAAACATAGAGGTTTGCGTTTTCCCTGTTAATCCCACCTCCCAAAATCATGGAAACATCAAGTCATCCCGCAAAAAACAAACTCTTAAACAGTGCTGTATACAGAAAAATAAAAAAAGTTATGAATGTCAGACTATAAAGATTTAAAAAACACAATTTTTTTCAAAACATACTATTTGGTAAAAGGGGGAAAACAAAAAACTACATAAAACGGATATTGTTGTAATTGGACCAACCTGTATAGTGAAGCTATCAGGTATTTTAAACTGCATGGCAAGGGAGAAAAAAATTAAAAAAAAAAAAAAAAAAAAAAAAACAACAACAACCTGAAAAAAACCTGTGACCCAAAAATACAAAATTTAACCCACTAGATGATTTTTCCCTGATGGGTGGTGGAGTTTCAAAATGTGGTACTTCTGAAATTTTAAAAACCTGTTCGGTACTTGGGGTTTTTTCAAATGCAAAATTAGCCTTCTAAAAGCCAAATAGTGCTTTTTGCCTTTTACGCCCAGCCATGCGCCCAAACAGCAGATTATTTTTTATTATTATTATTTGTACCCACACATACGATATCGCCGACCTTGAAGGAAATTGTGGGGTGCTTTTCTCCAGGATTCCTTGTGAAAAAAAAACATCTTTAGATAAAACTGCATAGTGGTGGGATTTTTTTTTTTTAAATTTTTAAGACCTAAAGCTAAAAAAAAAAAAAAAAAAAAAAAAACTGAAAAAACACCTGTGGGGCCAAAAAATAAAAAAAACCCCCCAATATATTCCTGAAGGATAAGTTTCAAAAATGTGGTCATTTAGGATGTTTTTTAATTTATAGCACCCTTTGGGGGCCGAAAACCTGAATGGGGCCTAAAAAAAAAATCCAAAAAAAATGAGACCCAAACGTCCCAAAAAAGGTGCTTCTCCATTCTGAGGGTTTGGTTGAGTCAAATTTTAAACCCTAGGGTCACATATGGGATATCTCTAAAAATGGCAGAATCAGGGTTTTGGCCTGAATACTATGCAAGAAGGAAACATTTTCTAACCCCTGACCAGCAAAGCGTAATTTACATTGCCAAAAAGGGTAATTTTGGGGCCATGTTCAAAAAAACCATTTCCACGAACATGCAGAAAAAAAGTAGGGGAAAAAACAAAGGGAGCATGGCAGAGCTTCAAAGAGCATTTTTGGGGGGCCCAAGAAGGCTGCACATATATTTTCTGACACAGACCCACAATTAAAAAGATGCATTACTGCGTTGATAAAAAAAACTTGAAACCACAAAAAAACCCCATAGAAAAAAAAATGTTAGGGCACATATGTCCTATGTCCGCCAGTAAGTTCATAAAATCAATGAGAGACTTGCGGTATCTGAGGAGAGAATTAGTGGAGGACTCTCTGCCTGGTATCACTAACGATTTAAAACAAGCCAAGATTAACATACTTGCGAAATAAAATGGATGACCTGGAAACCAGGTCAGCGAGTATAACCTGGTGGGGGTTCCTGAAAAAGTAGAAAAGGCAGAGCCCACCATTCTTTTGGACCATGAATTGGAAAATGGGTTTTTAAAAAAACTGTCCCATTCTTCGTTATAGAAAGAGCACACAGAGTACCCGCAGAGAACTCCTACATTATGAAGATTAGGATACTATCTTAAGGTTGGCAAGAGAAGTCCCTTTCAATGAGCAAAAAATCTTTTTTCATTCAAAATACAAAGTCCGCTAATGAGAGGGCTTTATGAAATGCTGTTCAAAACACCTGAAAGACTAAATTGAGTGATCCCATATACCAATCAACAGCAGTTAACACTGGGATGTAGAATTCATAAATATGCACCGTGTTGATAAAAACCTCCTTTTAAAAGTCAAAACCCTTTCCATCGGAGTCTTCTCCAGGCAATGCACCATCTGTAACTTTAAACCTTTAAAATTTTAACCCTACCTCCATATAAAATTGGGGGAAAATTTTTTAAAAATTGGGTTTTTTTTCTCTTTTTTTGGATGCCCTCCCAATGACCCTTTCTAATTTTCTGGGATTTCAATAATTATTTTGGGAAATTCCCTTTTTGCGAAAAAAAAACCAAAGGGTCCATTTAAAAAATCTGCAAATTTCCCAAAAAATAATCCCAAAAACCCACGAAATAGGAATGAGGGACTTAAAAAAGGGGGGCTATTAAAAATCCCCCAACCCCGCCAATTTCTCCTGCTATTTTCCCCCCTTTCTCACTATTTTTCCCCGGAATGGATTGAAACCCCTACAGGGTCAGATTCACTTCTGTCTGGTATAAAGGGGGGTGGGGAAAATGTTTTTAGCGGCATTTTTTGATCACTCCCGATTAAAAAAATCCGCTACCTGGACTTATTGCCCCAAATTTTCTTCCGGGGAATAATTAAACTCTTTGCGAAGGAGTGTGCCTATCGGTTGGAAAGGGTGGTGACAGGGCTGGTACAAGAGGATAAATGTGGGTTTATGCCCAAAAAAGCCCCAATCCACGGGTAAAGGGGCCAAAATAAATTTGGTCCATTTCTCCTTTAAAAGGGTCCCACTTAATGTCAGAAGCCTTCATATTGGAGAGGGGTACCAGACAGTGGTGTCCCCTTTTTTTTCCCCCCCCCTCCTATTTTTTGCTTTAAAACTATAAGGCCACCTGGGTGCTTTTTGCCCGGGTTAAGATATCGAGGTTTTTTGTCCCTAAAAGGTGTGGAGGGAAAGCATCTTGGTTTTCAAAAGCAGAGACATGCTTTCCCATATTTTGGGGATGTATGAAAACCCTTTAAATTTCCCCCTTAGACATATATTAAAAAAGTCTTTGGGATATGATCTCAACTAACTGTAAACCAGGACAAATTGGTTATGTTGCCTGTGGACCCTATACCAGAAGAGACCCCTAATGTGGTGAACATCCTACAAATAGTCCCCCAAATTTAAATACCTAGTTTCTTTTGTAAAAATTTCCAAAAACCCGGGAAAAACCCCTTCACTTAAAATTTTTCCAATGAATTTAAAGAAGGGCCCCACTAAAATCAATGTTTGGTGTCAACTGCCATTGTCTGGTGAAGGCAGAAGAAATCTAATTGGGAAAAGGTCCACAAACCCCCCAAATGTAAAACCCCACTTTTATAAACCCCCCCTATTTTTGACTCTTAAAAAACTTTAAATACACTGCTTATTTCAGAAAATTTCCCTGGAAAAGGGTTCCCCAAAAATAAAATTAGATACACTACAGCGGGATAAGGATTGAGGTGGCCTGGCAATAACCAAGGCATGGCTGTATTTTGTAGCATCCCAATGGCAACATTTTGTGGATGGGCAAGGAAGATTTTTTTGATGATAGCATAGACTGATAGGCTTGCTTGAATGGGCCCAAAAATTTTGGTATTTTTGGAATGGGGCAACCTTGACAGTTATATACTTCAACCACAATAATATTTTAAAAAGGGGTTTTTGACGATCTTAATTTCATTCCACCCGCCCCAGCTCTTCACCTGGTGCTCAGAGGGGGGGTTTTTTGTTTGAATTGCATATCTGTGACCCAGCAGGATGACACACCTCCTTCCCTTTCAGTCAAGAAAGGTCTTTTTTCCCGTCCCCTCCGGCACGCCCTTTAGTCTGCTTCAGCCCTTACCCCAACCAAAGAAGAAGTTCCAGGCTTCTCTCTCTGTTCCCCCCTACCCTGCTTAGTGACCCCCATTCCATCCCACCTTGTCCAGTCTATCTCTCCAGCTACATCTCTCCCCTTACCGAAAATTTTTAAACCTTTTTCATAGGGGATCTTCCCACCTTTTTTAAACACCCCATCATAACCCCTTTATTTAAAAAAAGCCCTTTTTGGCCCAACCTGGATTCTAACTCCCACCAGTTTTAAACCTCCCTTCTCCTAAACCCGGAAACGTTGGGTTTCACTCCCTTTAAAAAATCCGCTATTCCTATAACTACTTCTGATCCTTCAATCCGGTTTCCGCACCCTGCCTCCACAAAAACTGCTCAGTTAAAGTCTCTAATGATTCCCCCCATCCCAAAATCACAGGGCAAATACTCGTTGCTGCTTCTCCTGGATCTCTCTCGCTTTTTGCACTGTGGATCACCACCTTTCCTCCCCATGTCAGCACCTTTGGATCCGGACCCGCTCTCCCCCCTTTTTTTCTTTCCTACCTCTCTGCCCGCCCCTTCGTGCTCATTTGGGTTCCCCCTCCTCCCCCTCTTCCTTTGCTGTGGGGGTTCCTCAGGGATCAGTTCGGGTCCCTTTTTTTTTTCACTTTACCCATCCCCCAGGGACAAACCAATCAGCGATTTGGCTTCTATACCATCTCTATGCTGTGACACCCAATTTAAAAACCTCCTCCCCAGACATACTCCTCCCTGTACAAAAAACCAATAATGTCTGTCGCTGTCTCTGACCCTATGTCCTCTCCCCATCGAAAAAAAACCTCACTAAAACCCCAATTCTTGTCTTTTTACCCCCTTCAACCAACCCTCCCCCGCATCTCGGGCTCAGGGGAGGGACCACCAAACCCTGGGAGCAGGCCCGCTGTCTTTGGGGAATACTAGATTCTAATCTGTCCTTCCCCCCTTATATAACCCTTGCCCGCTCCTGTCTCTGCCCTCAAAAATCTCCAAAATCCGTATTTTCTCCTGTGGGAAACAAATCAAACCCTCATTGTTGCTTTATTTTACTCTCGTCTGATACGCAACCCTTGCTTATCGGGCTCCCTCTCTCAAAAATCTCCCCTCTGCAAACTGTTCTGAATGCAGCACCAGGCTTTTTCTTTTTCCCGCCGCTATAATAAACCTCACCTGTTCAGTCACTCACTGGTTGCCCTTCCCAGTACAGAATAAAACATAAACTCCCACCCACCCATTTAAAGCTTTCCCCCATGTTTGCCCTCCCTACACTCCCCCCTCATCCGTCTACCACCCAACCGTGCTTTTCCGCTCTGCTGATTTATTAACTACATTCCTCAAACACCGAACCCCCCATGCCCCCCTCCAAGATTTAAAAAGTGCAGTACCGGTCCTATGGAAAGCTCCGCGGGCGATCAAACACATTCACAACCCCCAAGTTTTAAAAAGGGGCCCCGAGAAAACATCTTCTCAGCCTGGCCTCCAAAAATCCCTAAGCTTAAACACCCTTTACTTCCCACACTAGGCACTCCGGCACTTTCTGTATAAGTGTAAATGTCAGGGTGGGTGGGTCACCCAATTTCTATGTAAACCACCTCTTTTTTTTGTAACATGGCGACCATAGTAACTACACTTCTTAACCCTTTGTCAACCCTTACACCATATTATTGTAAGCTCTCCGAGCAGGGTCCTCATACCTCGTGCTATTTGTAAGTTCTTTTAATGTGTAAAGTCTGAGTACCCCCCTTAATTTGTAAAGTGCTGGGGAAATATGTTGGCGCTATATAAATAAAAATTATTTTATTTTTTTATTATTATTATTTTATGTCTAAAGCGTGTATAACTACAATGTACTCAGAGGTAAATTTTTTACCTCCAGACAAAAAGGTCCTGGGTTCAAACCCGCAAAAACCAAATCTGTGGATTTTTTTTCTTTTTGTCATGAAAACCCGACCTATTCAGGTTTTCTTTTTTAATTTTATTTGCATTTTTTGACTAATACTGGGGAGTACAGAGGGACGGGAGTAGAATGACACACCTGGGGTTTGAACCTCAGTAACTGCCTAAGGAGAGGTATTCTGAGCATGTGCGACCGGGGACTGGGAGCTCTCGTCCGGGTCGTATCACCTGGAGATGAGTTGTAAACAATGGATCACTAAGGAGCACAAAAACAAATGGTGCAAAATTTTTTAATAATGATGAATGGTGAAAATGTTTATTATTTAGTTTGTAAGCTTCCCACGTCAAATTTACTTTGTGGCAAAACCCCTTTAAAGTCAGGACAGGGGGAAGCACATAGTGGGAGCAGCAGGGATATTCAAGACAACTCCTTTATGGGGCAACCCTAGTTTTGGGGAACTGTTTAAATTGGAATTTTTCTGAAAACATAAAATGAAAAGTATTCACATTTTTAGAAAAAAGTTGTTTTTGAAATACACCAAGTTTCCAAAATTTGCATGCAGACTTTGTATGCACTTTCCAAAATAAATTTAACAAATAAAAAAATTTGGGACATCCCTTAACCCCAAAGTTTTAAATCATTAAACTTAAAGGGGTTTTGCCACACTCTTTCATACCTCCTGTTCCAGCTCTTCAAAAATTTTGGGTGCTCAGAAGGAGGCGTGTGGATTTGTTTGAATTGCATACAGTGCCCCCGCAGGATGAATCACCGACCTTTTTCCCCCTTGTCAAAAAAGGTCGTTTTGTGAGCATTGAAAGTAGTTACAATGTGCCAGGTATCATTTCGGGAACCAAACCTGTGGATTTTTTTTTTCTTTAAATCGTTTTGCACAGACCTCATTGTGTTTTGTTTTTTTTTTTATTTGACTTTTTGACTAATTTACGAAGGAAAACAGAGGACGTGAGTAAATACAACACCTGGGGTTTGAACCTCCTGAAGGAAAGTGATGTCTGAGCAGTCGGCCGGGACAGGGTTTTTCAGCCCTGGCACCCCCTGGAGACGCTGTAAAAAAAGGGATCACTAAAGGAGCAGCTAAAACAAAAAGGGTGCAGAATGTTTTTCGTATTCAAGAAGTTTTATTGATTATTCAACAAATGATACAGAAAGAATTTTTAAGAACGATGAATGGTGAAAATGTTTATTATTTGATTTGCAAGCCTTCCCTGTCAATTTTACTTTTGGGAAAAAACCCCCTTTAATTTTTAAAAGGGAACCCGGTACGGGTGTAGTTTGCAATGCTCAGTGTACGGAGGACCTAATTTCAGTCATATATTGTCATCTTGCTGAGGAATACTTGCATAAGAGGATACTTCCGCTAACAGACAAGTGGGAAAATTATATTGGCCTGATAATAGAGCAACGGGATCAGATCCTAAGCCGCACAAGGGCCACGTGTATGAGAACAGTCTAGGTCGAAAACTTTTTGTTGCCCATACAACCAAAACAAGCTCCCTTTTTTCTCTATGTGCCTGAAAAAATGAAAAGAAAGCTCTGATTGGTTGCTATGGGCAATAAAGTCTTGGACATCGACAGTTTTCATACATGTCCCCGTCTCACTTAGCAAATGCTTATCACAATTGATGTTAATTCACAAGGCTTATAAATCACCTGCATTTCTTTTTTTAAAAAGGATCCCCGGAAATTCAAACGTCCCAATGTAGTTAACAGGGGGATGTTACGCATATGCTATGGTAGTGCAGCCTGGAGGCTTCTGGAAAAAGGTCTTAAGCATTATTCGTAAAGTATATGGGATTATACTGACCGAAGAACCATTGGTATGAGTACTAAGGCATGTGGAGCCAACTGAAAATGACCCAACAAGGTCTATTGAAATTGAAAAGCTTCTTTATATTACTCACAAGTTGATTGCATTCAATTGGAACTCATAGCTCCATCCTCATCAGAATGTACACAAAAAAAAAAAAATACTACTATAAAACTAGAAAAGGGAAAATTTCATAAAAAAAATGCACTATGTAAAAAATTTAGGGGCCTTTTGGGGGCCCTTTGTAGATACCCCAGAATCCCTTTTATGACCCCATTAGATAAATTCCTAATGACCTCGATAGTTTTAAGGGGGGTTTGGGCCACCATGACAAAGCGATTGAGCAAAAGACGCTAGCTCTATTAGGTACCTGTTAGCAGGGGGGACACGGGGAGGGCAATCGCCTAGGTGCCTACCTCTGCCTGTACTAAGGGGCGCAGGGAGGGCCCAAAACCTCGCCGGGCTCCAGGCCGCGCCGGGGCATCCCTGGCAGTCTCTTTTGCTTAATTTTCGGCGCTGGACCACAAACGCTGAGGGCTTCATTGAAGCAGAGATCGAGCGCCCCCTGCTCTGCAGACAGTGTCGGAGTG